>CM038146.1:414488193-415011743 GCA_021437245.1 Aegilops speltoides | reverse complement strand
ACTATCTCTTTTGCCTACATATGAGCTCCGTCGTGAAGAGTGAAGAAGTCTCAAAATCGTGTGGCGGATCCGTACTACATGCGAGTCTTTCTTGAGTCTCGGCGACATTGGCGATGAAACTGCTAGGGAGTACCTCCAAAACTTCATGGTATAGAATAAGGACCGGAAATTGTCCTCGTGCCTTATCATCCAAAGTAAGTCAGTTCGGACAACCCTTTCGTACATTTCAATCATTCCTTCTCTCTCATATGGGAATAATTTGAGGTGTCTTTTCCCTTGACAGGTAGCGCCGTTCTTATCGTTCTTTACCCATAAGTCTCCCACGCCGTGTATTTTGACCCTTCGAGAGACTACGAGAAAAGGACTACACCACATAATGAATATTCTAGATGATGCTCTCCAAGGCTTCAGCTATAGAGGTACCGCGTGCATATCGAGAAACAAAGGAACAAGAAGATGGGTTTCGTGCATAAAACTAACTTCTCCTGCATCCATGTCCCAAAACCAAGCAAGAAGGATGGATTCTACATCGTCCATCTCATGATTCAGTTCAACACGGATCACCAAAACGCATTAACAGCGAAATGATGATCATATCCACAAGTGGCTAGAATCTCATGGAGAAGCGAATTATAAACTTAGAGATGACTTCTTTCGCATCCAAAGTGACATTCGACGATCATCATGAAAGAATAATGCGATGAGAGGGATGTTCCACCAGGCCCTATATCGCGGTGACGTCCGAACTCGCATAGGCATGCAACGTCTAGACCTCACGCCCGTTCAAGCAGCTAGGGTTCGTCCTCGATGATATGGAAGGATGGAACTTCTAGTGAGTTATAATGTCGATGATGATGATATGTCGGTTGAACTTGTATACTTTTGTAGCGATGAAACTTTGTGATGTCCACGGTCCTGCCGAACTTGCGTAACACTACTTTGTTAGTTGGCGTCGATGACCTCGTACCTCTAGTTAATTAATTTGCGTCTTGTATATGTTGCATCTAGTTGCTAACCTTTCTTTTTGGTGTTGCTCTAGTATATTTTTTGCATATATATGATTGTACATCCTCTTCATGAACATGCATCTCTAAGGTACCTAGTTTCTTGATGGCGAGATGGAAATGCTATATGTGTACAAAGGGAAGGTTCGGGGTGTACAACGAGTGGCATGAGTGTCGGGCAAGTGAATGGGTTCACAGGCGCCAGCCATAAAACTTCAAAGAAGACAAGAAGGAGAAGCTAGTTATTTGAGGTTCACGCTAGCGAGAGGACTCGTAACCGCCACCTCATGTCTGCATGGTTCCCTCTCACTCATAGTGATAGCACTTCTTCGTATGCCTTTGTTTAGATGGATGACGTTGTTGTAGTTGCAAGTATTGAGACTTGCATGTATTGCTATTTTCGAGATGATAACAAGATATCACTTTGTGTTGGATGATGATTATGAAGAGACTATTTGTATGTACATGCTATGATTACATTTGTGGTCTCGAGGCATTTGTATGTGTATCATGATGAAATTTCTATGTGCTAAAGATTCTTCTACAAAGCGGTTCAAATACAAAACAAATATGCCAAAAAACTACTTAAATTAGCGATGCGAGTGTACAAAAGTTAGCAGACCAGATTATAGCGATGCGCGTCCACATGAAGCGCTAGCGCTAATAGCGATAGCGAGCTTCGCAACATAGCCTTGCTACATATTATAGAGATGGTGGTACGCGCCTTTGCTATGAGTTAAAGCTATGGCCGTATTAGTAAGCGCTGGTACCGGCTCTTGATCATGTAAAACCAGCAGCTGCTTAGCCTTTTCCTAGTAGTGATATCGCTCAAATCATCGTGAAGGTGAGAAAATACTTGATACCCATTGAGCCTCAACATTCATTAGACCACAAACATCAGTATGTATGATTTCCAACAAATCGTTGCTTTCGCTCCATAGTTTAGGAGAACAGCGTTTTAGTCATCTTGCCCAAAGGCACGGTTTGCAAGTACCAAGTGATTCATAATCAAGTGATTCCAAAAGCCCATCGTTATGGAGTTTATTCATCGCTTTACGATATGAACTAAATGGCGATTACCACAAATAAGTTGCACTATCGTTATCAACTCTGCATCTTTTGGTTTCAACACTATGAATATGTGTAGAACTACTATCGAGATTCAATAAAAATAGACCACTCTTCAAGGGTGCATGACCATAAAAGATATTACTCATATAAATAGAACAACCATTATTCTCTGATTTAAATGAATAACCATCTTGCATCATACAAGATCTAGATATAATGTTCATGCTCAGCGGCACCAAATAACAATTATTTAGGTCTAAAACTAATCCGATGGTAGATGTAGAGGTAGCGTGCCGACGATGACATTGACTTTGGAACCATTTCCCAGCGCATCGTCACCTCGTCCTTAGCCAATCTTAGCAATCCGTAGTCCCTATTTGAGTTGCAAATATTAGCATGAACCGAGTATCAAATACCGGAGTGCTCTGCGAGCATTAGTAAGGTACACATCAATAGCATGTATATCACATATACCATTGTTCACTTTGCCATCCTTCTTATCCGCCAAATACTTGGGGCAGTTTAAGCTTCCGTGTCGATCGCTTGCGTAGAAGCACTCGATTTGGCTTAGGTCAGACTTGGATTTCTTCTCTTGAGCAACAACTTGCTTTGTTCTTTTAAGTTCCTTCTTCTTCCCTTTGCCCTTTTCTTGAGCTGGTGGTCTTGTTAACCATCAACACTTGATGCTCCTTCTTGATTTCTACCTCGCAGCTTTTAGCATTGCGAAGAGCTCGGGAATAGTCTTGTTCATCCCTTGCATATTATAGTTCATCACGAAGCTCTTGTAGCTTGGTGGCAATGATTGAAGAATTCATCAATGACACTATCATCGGAAGATTAACTCCCGGTTGAATCAAGTGATTATTATACCGGACATTTTGAGTATGTGTTCAGCAGCGAACTATTCTCCTCCATCTTGCAGCTATAGAACTTATTGGAGACTTCATATCTCTCAATCCGGGCATTTCTTGAAATATTAACTTCAACTCTGGAACATCTCATATGCTCCATAGCGTTCAAAAGCGTCGTTGAAGACCGGTTCTAAGCCGTAAAGCATAGCACCTTGAACTATCGAGTAGTCATCAGCTTTGCTCTGCGGACATTCTTAGCGTCGTCGGTTGCATCAGCGGCGGGCATGGCATCCAGCGGTGCTTCGGGCGTAACTTTTACGTGCGCAATGAGGATAATCCTCGATTCTGGACCCGATCCGTGTAATTCTACCATCATCTTTCAACTTTGCTTTCTCAAGGAATGCATTAAAATTCAACGGAACAACACGAGCCATCTATCTACAAACAAACATAGACAAGCAAAATACTATAAGGTACTAAGTTCATGATAAATTTAAGTTCAATTAATCATATTACTTAAGAACTCCCATTGAGGCGAGAATCATCTCTAGTCATCTAAGTGATCACGTGATCCAAATCAACTAAACCATGTCCGATCATCACGTGAGATGGAGTAGTTTCAATGGTGAACATCACTATGTTGATCATATCTACTATATGATTCACGTTCGACCTTTCGGTCTCCGTGTTCGAGGCCATATCTGTATATGCTAGGCTCGTCAAGTATGACGAGTATTCGCGTGTGCAAACTGTTTGCACCGTTGTATTGAGCGTGAGCCTATCACACCGATCATCACGTGGTGTCTCGACGAAGAACTTTCACAATGGTGCATACTCGGGAGAACACTTCTTGATTTTAGTGAGAGATCATCTTAAAATGCTACCGTCGATCAAAGCAAGATAAGATGCGTAAAGGATAAACATCACATGCAATCAATATAAGTGATATGATATGGCCATCATCATCTTGTGCTTGTGATCTCCATCTTGAAGCACCGTCGTGATCACCATCGTCCGGTGCGACACCTTGATCTCCATCGTAGCATCGTTGTCGTTCGCCATCTATTGCTTCTCGACTATCGCTACAGCTTAGTGATAAAGTAAAGCAATTACAGGCGTTTGCATTTCATACAATAAGCGACAACCATATGGCTCCTTCCGGTTGCCGATAACCGGTTACAAAACATGATCATCTCATACAATAAAATATAGCATCACGTCTTGACCATATCACATCACAACATGCCCTACAAAAACAAGTTAGGCGTCCTCTACTTTGTTGTTGCAAATTTTACGTGGCTGCTATGGGCAGCAAGAACCGTTCTTACCTCGCATCAAAACCACAATGATAGTTCATCAAGTTAGTGTTGTTTTAACCTTCAAGGACGGGCGTAGCACTTCGATTCAGCTAAAGTGAGAGAGCGGACACCGCCAGCCACCTTTAAGCACGAGTGATCGTAGCGGTGAAACCAGTCTCGCGTAAGCGTCTGGCGTAATGTCGGTCGGGCGCTTCATCTCACAATACGCCGAACAAAGTATGACATCTTGGTAAGCGGTATGACTTATATCGCCCACAACTCACTTGTGTTCTACTCGTGCATATAACATCAGCGGATAAAACCTAGGCTCGGATGCCCTTTGTTAGGTAACATAGTAATTTCAAAAAATTCCTCGCTACGCAAGATCATGGTGATGACATAGCAACAAGAGGAGAGTGTTGTCCACGTACCCTCGTGGAGCCGTAAGCGAGCGTTAACTGCTAGCGGTTGATGTAGTCGTCGTCTTCACAATCCGACTGATCAAGCACCGAGCGTCGGCACCTCCGAGTTCAGCACGTTCAGCTCAATGGCGATCCCGGGCTCCTATCCGGCAAAGCTTGAGGGATGAGTTCCGTCAACCTGACGGCGTGGTGATGATGATGATGTTCTACGGCGAGGCTTCACCTAAACTCGCGATGATATGACCGAGGTGGAATATGGTGGAGGGCACCGCCTGCGGCTAAGGCGATCCGTAGATCAACTTGTGTCTCGGGTGCCCCTCCGTATATAAAGGAGCAAGGGGAGGCGGCCGTCCCAATGAGGCGCGCCAAGGAGGAGAATCCTCCTCCTAGTAGGAGTGAGATTCCTCCTTTCCTACTCCTACTAGGAGGAGGAAGGAAGGGGAGAGGGGAAGAGCGGGCGCCCCCCCCTCCTAGTCAATTCAGACCCGGAGGGAAGAGCGCGGCCCATCTGGCCGCCCTCTCTCCCTTTCACTAAGGCCCATAAGGCCCATTACTCTCCGGGGGTCGGTAACCCTCCGGCACTCTAGTTTTCTCGAAATCACTGGAACACTTCCGGTGTCAGAATATAGTCGTCAATATATCAATCTTTATGTCTCGACCATTTGAGACTCCTCGTCATGTCGTGATCACATCCGGGACTCGAACAAACTTGGTACATCGAAACTTATAAACTCATAATAAAAGCTGTCTAAATAGCGTTTAAGCGTGTGGACCCTACGGGTTCGAGAACTATGTAGACATGACCTAGAACTATTCTCGGTCGATAACCAATAGCGGAACACGGATGTCCATATTGGTTCCTACATATTCTCTGAAGATCTTTATCGGTCAAAGCTGCATAACAACATCGTTGTTCCCTTTTTCATCGGTATGTTACTTGCCCAAGATTCGATCGTCGGTATCAATACCTAGTTCAATCTTGTTAGGCAAATCTCTTTACTCGTTATGTAATGCATCATCCGTAACCAACTCATTTGTTCACATTGCTTGCAAGGCTTATAGTGATGTGCATTACCGAGAGGCCGAGATACCTCTCCGAGCAATCGGAGTGACAAAACCTAATCTCGAAATCGCCAACTCAACATGTACCTTGAAGACACTGTAGTACTCCTTTATAATCACCCGAGTTACATTGTGGCGTTTGGTAGTACCCAAAGTGTTCCTCCGATGGCAGGAGTTGCATAATTCTCATAGTTACGAGGAACATGTATAAGTCATGAAAGCAATAGCAATATACTAAGCGATCGAGTGCTAGGCTACGGAATGGTTCATGTCAATCACATCATTCTCCTAATGATGTGATCCCATTAATCAAATGACAACACATGTCTATGGTTAGGAAACATAACCATCTTTGATTAATGAGCTAGTCAAGTAGAGGCATACTAGTGACTATATGTTTGTCTATGTATTCACGCATGTATCATGTTTCCGGTTAATACAATTCTAGCATGAATAATAAACATTTATCATGATATGAGAAATAAATAATAACTTTATTATTGCCTCTAGGGCATATTTCCTTCATCTGTGCCAGTCGCTGATCTGATACTGCGTCACCGCATCTCCCGTAGCGTGTGGCGCCGGTTGTACCCTCACGAGCGATCCGAGTCTATCGTGTGTGGCGGGGCGCCTAAGTGACTCGGTGTATGAGTATCACGCCGTGGTTACTCTGCACACAGTTCAATTCGATACTTACACTTGTACCTCTCATAGCTGCTATGCTTCTTCCGCTTCTCGAGCTGTCTAGTTTGCTACATTGAGTGTACTTGTGAGCTCCTTCTGCAGGTCGGTGCAAAATCACCAGTTTCCACTACCCCTTCTCTCCATGATAATGGTAGTGTCGTTTCCTGTCATTGATCGAGTCTATGATTGCTAGCCACCTTTCGATTTTAACTTGGATTTTTGCCTTTATTTTCAAACGCGAAATTTAAAAAACCCTTTGGGAAAAAAAAATTCCAAAAGGGTTTTTTCCTTTTTATTTCTTAAGGGTAAAAGTTTTTCCCCTTGAAACCCGGGTTTGGGTTTCAAATTTTCCAATGGGTTCCCAAAAAAAATTTTTTCAAAAAAGGTTTTTTCCCTTTTTTTTGGATAAGGGGGGTTTTAAATTTGTATTCAGGTTTTACGGTTTTGTTTCCAAGTTTTCCCATTTCGGGGCCCCTTTTTAAATTTTCTAAAAATTTCTTTGGGCCCTTTTTGGGGAAACCTTTTTCCCCCCTTTATTTTACTTTGGGTTTTTGGCCCACTGGGCCGGGACCCTATTTCCCAAATTTTTTCCCCCTTTTTTTGTTGTTTTCCCAAAAAATTTTTTAAACGCAAACTACCCCCCCCCTTTTTCCCTTTTACCCACTTGGAAGGCCCAAAAACCCAAAACCACCCTTAAATTTGTTTAAAAACCCCCAAAATTTCCCCTCCTTTTAACCAACTTTTTTGGGCCCGGGGGGCAAAACCCCAAACTCGCCCAAACCCTGGATGGGAAAGTTTAACTCCAAAACCCCCTTTCCTCCCTCCCCTCAAACCCGGCCGGGCCCCCCCTTTCGGCCCTTTCCCCTCACCCCTTTTTCCTCCCGCCTTCAGGGGAAACGCCGTTTCCCCGGGCCGTGGTTTCGGCCCCCCTTTCCCCCCCCTTGGCCCCCCGGGGTTTGCCCCCCCTCCCCCTTTTCCCCCTTTGGCCCCGGGTGGGCCTTCCCCCCCCTGGGCCGCCCCAAAAGGCCCCCCCCCCCCCTCCCCCTACCCCCCGGGTGGTTGGCCCAGGGGCCCTGCCCCCCCCCTCCCCTTTCCCCTTTTCCCCATTTTAAAATCCCCCAAACCCCAGCCTCTTTTCCCTCCGGGCCCAAAGGGGAACCAGGGTTTGCCCAAACCCTTCCCCCCCAGGGGCCCCCTGGGCCCCTTGGAATCCCCCCCAACCCCCGGGGGTTTTAGGGTTTTCTTAAACCCCCTTTGTTTTCCGGGAGTGGCCTAGCCCTAGCCCCCTTTTCTTTTCCCTCTTAAAATTTTCAACCCTTCCCCCTTTTAGTGGGGAAAATTGGGGGTTTTTTTTCCCCCCCCCCTTTTAAATTTATTTTTAAACCCATATTTTTTAAAAAAGTTTGGGATTTTTTCAAATTTTTATTTAAAATTAAAAATTTTCCCAAAAAAGGTTTTTTTTTTTTTTTCCAATAAATTTTTTTTTTTGTTTTGAATTTTGAAAAATTTTTCTTTTTTTGGGGGCCTGGAACCCTTGTTATGGACCGAAACCCTTTTTGGGCCCCAATTTTTTGATTTCATTTTTTTTAAATTGAACTTATTTATTTTAAAAAATTTTTTTTTTTAAAAATTTAATTTAATTTTTAATTTAAATTTTTGGGGTTTTGGGTTAAAAAAATTGTAAAAAATTTGGGTTAAGGATAATTTTATTTTTTTGCTATTTTGTATTTGAGTGAGGATAAGTAAAAATTTTAACGTTTGGAAGTTTTTTGGCTGGGGGGGGTTGTGCCACCGTTAGTTGAATTGAAAGGGGGTTGAAAACCGGTTTTTACCTTGGCCAAAAATTCAAGCAAAATTTTTTAATGGGCGGTGAAATGGTTTCCGTCCCCAACTTCTAGGGGGCCCCTTGGTTTGGGTACCTTTTAGGGGGTTTGGGTTTTGGGGGGAACTAACCGAGCCCGTTGAAGTTATTTTGGGAAACGGGGTTTAAATTAAAAGCAAAAGGGCCCGGAAAAGGGCCCCGGGGGGGAATAGGGGGTTTGTTTTCGTCAATTAGGTTTGGTGGGAGGTGGATGGCCGTTGGGGAAACGGCTAATCTTTTCCGTATACGAAGGGAAATGGGCCCGTTGGGTCCAATAAAATTTGGAGAAATGGGATTATTGTTAAATTTTGGATAAATTAGGAAATTGTTTATTGTATTCTGAATTAGGAAATTTTTAAGAAGAGCATAAAGGACACCTCCGCGTAGTGATACAATGACTCCGTGAGCACCAGTTGTACGCCAAGTTCAGCAAATGCGAGTTTCGGCTCAAGCAAGTTGGATTCCTCGGGCATGTGCTATCCGCTGAAGGAATAGCCATGGACCCAAGCAAAGTAAAAGACATGCTCGACTGGTTGCCACCCGCCACTGTGTCTCAGATCCAGAGTTTTCTTGGATTAGCCGGATATTACCGTAGATTTATTGAAGGATTCTCCAAGATTGCTAAGCCCATGATAGAGTTGTTTAAAAAGGATAAGAAGTTTGAATGGACGTCAGACTGTGACAAAAGTTTCACCGAGTTAAATAAATGCTTAACAACTGCGCCGGTATTAACACTTCCAGATATCTACCACAACTTTGACGTATATTGCGACGCTTCCTGACAAGGACTTGGGTGCGTGCTTATGCAAGATGGCAAGGTAGTAGCGTACGCCTCACGGCAGCTACGACCCCATGAAGGCAATTACCCCACTCATGATTTGGAATTGGCCGTGGTGGTTCATGCTTTAAAAATTTGGAGACACTACCTCATTGGAAAAAGGTGCCAAATTTTTACCGACCACAAAAGTCTCAAATACATATTTACTCAGCCAGATTTAAACCTTCGTCAGCGAAGATGGCTGGAGTTGGTCAAGGATTATGATCTTGGAATAAATTACCATCCGGGTAAGGCCAACGTGGTTGCCGATGCACTCAGTCGAAATCCTGTCAGTTTAAACGTCATGCTGGAATCTCTGCCTTCAGAGCTCAAAGAAGAAATTGCTCAGCTCAACCTGGTCATTGTGGAGGCTGGTCTTGCCAATATTCTGACGATCACTCCTACCCTGGAGGAAGAAATCCGCAAGGCCCAGCCAGGTGATGCCAAACTGTAGAAGCGCATCAAGTCATCCGATTTCTCGAAGGATCAGTACGGTACCCTCCGATACAGTGGAAGGATTTGTGTGCCAAATCAAGCCAACCTAAAGCAGAAAATTTTGTCAGAAGCACACGAATCCTCATACTCAATCCACCCTGGAGGTACAAAAATGTATGAAGACCTTCGACAAATAATCTAGTGGGATGGAATGAAGAAAGACATTGCTTATTCCATGGCCTGTTGCGACATATGGAACAATGTTAAGGCGGAATATCAGAAACCAGCCGGACTTCTCCAACCACTGCCCATGTCACAATGGAAATGGGAAGATGTCTGTATGGATTTCATCATAGGATTACCTAGGACCCGACAAGGCAATAATGCGATCTGGGTCATAGTGGATACATTAACCAAGGTGGCTCACTTCCTCCAAGTCAAAACCTCATACCGAGCAGATGAGCTTGCCCGACTGTATGTATCCAGGATTGTCAGTTTACATGGAGTTACCCAAACCATCACTACTGACCGAGGTTCACTTTTCACCTCTGCTTTCTGGACCCGTCTCCATCAAGCCCTTGGGACGGAATTAAAATACAGCACCGCATATCATCCTCAGACGAATGGGCAAACGGAAAGAGTAAATCGGATACTCGAAGATATGCTCCGAGCCTGTGTATTAGCCCAAGGACCACAATGGGAAGATTGCTTTCCATACGCCGAGTTCTCGTATAACAATGGGTTCCAGACCAGTTTAAAGATGTCACCTTATGAAGATTTGTATGGCCGTAAGTGCCGCACTCCATTAAATTGGTCTCAAACCGGAGATAGCCGTATTTTCGGAACAGATCTCATGTTGGAAGCCGAAAAGCAAGTCAAGGAGATCCGAGACAAATTACAACTGGCCAAATCGCGACAAAAAAGTTATTATGATGCAAAGCTGTAACGCCCTCGATGCGGCTATATCTCCCACGTGTCGAAGCACGACTTAGAGGCATAACCGCATTGAAAGCAATGTCGCAAGTGAGGTAATCTTCACACAACCCATGTAATACATAAGGGAAAGAGATACATAGTTGGCTTACAATCGCCACTTCACACAATTACATGAATAAAGCATTACATCATTCAGATACAAACAAGGTCCGACTACGGAACCAAAATAAAAGAAGAACCCCAAATGCGACAAAGGTCCCTGATCGACCCCAACTGGGCTCCACTACTGATCAACTAGAACGAAACAACACAAAGGGCAAGATCTTCATCGAGCTCCTCCTTGAGCTTGGTTGCGTCACTTGCTCGGTAACATAGCCACCTGCAAACTGGTTTTGGAAGTATCTGGTGAGCCATGAGGACTCAGCAATCCCATTACCATGGGTATCAAGACTAGCAAAGCTTAATGGAAAAGGAAGGGGTAAAGTGGTGAGGTTGCAGTAGCGACTAAGCAAGTATGGTGGCTAACATACGCAAATGAGAGCGAGAAGAGAAACAAGCGGATCGGTCGTGAAGCTAGCAATGATCAAGAGGTGATCCTGAACACCTACTTACGTCAAACATAACACAGAAACCGTGTTCACTTCTCGGACTCCGCCGAGAAGAGACCATCACGGCTACACACACGGTTGATGCGTTTTAATTCGGATCAAGTGTCAAGTTGTCTACAACCGGACATTAACAAATTCCCATCTGCCACATAA
Organism: Aegilops speltoides; assembly: GCA_021437245.1. Classification (NCBI taxonomy): domain Eukaryota; kingdom Viridiplantae; phylum Streptophyta; class Magnoliopsida; order Poales; family Poaceae; genus Aegilops; species Aegilops speltoides. The sequence goes on along the minus strand of CM038146.1, from coordinate 415,000,541 downwards.
CCGCGGGCACGGCTCTCGAAAGTTTAAACCTCAAGGGTGTCCCAACTTAACCCATGACAAGCTCTCGCGATCAACGAAGAATAGACCTTCTCCGTGAAGACCCGATCAGTCTCGGAATCCCGGTACATCAAGACATTTCGACAATGGTAAAACAAGACCAGCAAAGCCGCCCGAATGTGCCAACAAATCCTGATAGGAGTTGCACATATCTCGTTCTCAGGGCACACCGGATTGTCCAAACTTCCGGTAGGCCAGCCCAGAGTTGCCCTCGTGGCCACCGACGGTGACGGTTTGGACCAACACTCTAACGAGCACCGCCCGGGGTAAATAAAGATGACCCTCGGGCTCCGGAAACCCAAGGGAAAAAGGGCTAGGTGAGGCAAATGGTAAAACCAAGGTTGGGCCTTGCTGGACAAGTTTTATTCAAAGCGAACTATCAGGGGGGTCCCATAAATCACCCGACCGCGTTAGGAACGCAAAATCCGGGAACATAACACCGGTATGACGGAAAACTAGGGCGGCAAGAGTGGAACAAAACACCAGGCATAAGGCCGAGCCTTCCACCCTTTACCAAGTATATAGATGCATTAATTAAATAAGATATATTGTGATATCCCAACAAGTAAACATGTTCCAACAAGGAACAACATCTCCATGTTCCAACACGGAACAAACTTCATCTTCACCTGCAACTAACAATGCTATAAGAGGGGCTGAGCAAAGCGGTAACATAGCCAAACAACGCTTTGCTAGGAATGGTGTCAAAGGTCAGAGGTTTGACATGGCAATTTGGGAGGCTGACAAGCAAATGGTAGGCATCGTAGCATTGGCATAGCAAAAGAGCGAGCAAACTAGCATAGCAAAGATAGTAGTGATTTCGAGGGTATGATCATCTTGCCTGAAATCTCGCAAGGAAGAAGAACGATTCCATGAAGAAGACAAACGGACGTAGTCGAACGAATCCTCACAACTCCGGAACGAAACCGAAGCTAACGAGAGAAGCAACCCGGAAAGAAACAAACAATATGGTAAACACACAAGCATAAACATGTCATGATGCACAAACAAGTATGATGCATGTCCGGTTTAATGAGGCATGTCATGGAAAAAGTGCACAAGCAATCCTACAAATTAAGTGGAGCTCAATATGCAACGAGTTGCATATTGACAAACACCACATCAATTATTTAGTTCTCTCTCGGTTATGTACCCATCAATATTAAATGTTTTTAAACATGGCAAGAGATGAAGCATAACAAAACTACCTAGCTAGGCAAGTTTAAATGAGGCCGGAAACAACGAACAACAAGTCCGGAAAATCCCCATGTGCATATTTATGGATTAGGTACTGTTCTGTCCTAAAGCATATTTTAATGTTGTTAAATAGCAAAATAAAGTGCACCATGTTAAACTAGGCATTTTCCACCTCATTTACATATAAAGTTTATTAAATTCGGAGTCACGGTTAAATAGTTATGAAATAAATCATTTTAGCATGGCATTTGAGCAAATTTGAACAAACATCATTTTAAACATTTTAAACATGGATGAAAGTGGGATATTATTAAACTACACAAAATTCTAAGCATTTTACATGTATTAAGTTTTTACATGTGATGCACGGTTGATGAGTTATTAAATGCATGAAGTTTAGGGTCCAATCTGTAAAACTGAAAATCACCGGATAATGCTAAAATCGCAGATCTGGAAAAAAAATGCTATCGGGCCGAAACTGCAGCCTGGCCCAACAGGGAAAAAAAAAAGGAAGGGCGCTGGGGCTTCTCACCCAGTGGGCCTTGGCCCGGTCGGCAGCAGAGGGAGGCCGGCTGGGGGGCGCAACCGGGCCTTGGCGCGGTCGGCAGCAGAGGGAGGCCGGCTGGGGGGCGCAACCGAGCCTTAACGGACGCTGCCCAGCGCTGCGTCTTGAACGGGTCAACTCAACGGGCAGCAGCGGCTGCTCGATCGATGCGGGGAGGCTGCGGGCGGCGCCTGGAGGTAGCAGGGGGAGCGGCAGCGGTGAACTTGACGGGGAGGTGGCCTCCGGCGGCGCGTGGATGGTGGGGACGGCGAGATCCGGTGGTCCACGACCGGATCTGACGAGGAAGGGTGGCGACGGTTGACTCGGAGCAGAGCATGGGCACTCATGGCGTCGGTTCCCTGTGAAGAGGAACGAGAGAGGGATGATATGAGGAAGAGGTCAGTGAAGGGGAGAAACGAGAAGAGGAGGACAGGGAGAAGGAGCGGGCGGCCTGGAGGATGCTCGTCGGCGACGAGGCGAGGAGGAGGGGGTCTGTCCGCACGGGGATGGCTCGGATCGAGCGGGAGGAGCTCGGGTGTGGGGGGTGGATCGATGGGTGGATCGGGCAGGGAGGCGGCTGCGCTCGGTGGTTGGGCAAGGGGATCGAGGGAGATCGGTGAGGGGATCCCGATGAAGAAAGTGGCGGCGGCCGAGACGGGATGGATGGGACATCTCCCTAGATTTTTAGGGTTGATCTATTTATATAGCAAGTGGGGTAGGTTTAGGGGTATTTGGTCCCTCCAATTAAATCGGACGGTTCGGATAAATATGCTAGGGAGACCCAAAGAAAGAAAACGGAGATGTTTTGTAGACGTTTGGAGATGATCCGGACCCAACGGTGACAACTGTCCGGTCGGGTTCGGGAGTTTTGACGCTGCGCGGGGGCTGCGAGCTGGCAAGAGAGGTTAGGTGGTCACGGTCAAGAGGGAAGCAAAACCGGTTGGTCAGAACGGTCGGTAGCGGGCAAGGCGATCCGAGGGAAGGTGATGAAGGCAAAGGGAGAAACGACAACGATTTAATGAATGCAAGTTTTAAAATATGACGGCAACGGAGTGCCGATGCAATACGAATGATGCGATGAGATGAAATGCAAGACAAGAACAAAAAGCAAAACAAAAGACAAAAACCCAACCACGGAGAAAAATAAAATATCGCTTCTCCGGAAAAGGCAGGAGTTGGAGTTACGAATATGGAAAGCTACATCCGGGGTGTTACAACACTCCACCACTACGAGAGGATCTCGTCCTGAGATCTAGGATGGCGCCGGAGGGAAAACGGAAGAGGAAGAGAAGAGGTACAACTAAGTTGCTTCTTTGACAAACGAGTGAAACCAATGAACCTTGAGATGTTGAGCAAAATGAAAGAAAGAAAACAACGAAGATGAGCAAAGTTGAAAACACTCCGTTAGAAAAGAGGAACAAGGGATACGATGAGAACCAAGAGGTTTAGTGATAAGATAGATATTGAAACCACTCCGGTTAAAACTAGATAGAGGAGGAATAAGATTGATATAATTTGGGCAGCACTCCGACTGTAAATGGAAGGAATTGAACATGAACTTGACAAGATGAGAGGATACATGATGAAATCAACAACACACTGCCTCCGGAATTGAAAGAATGGCACAAGGGGTAAGAAAGATTTCAGACAGCTCTCCAGTTGAGGAAGGAGGGAAAACTTGATAAAATTAGAGAACTCGAATGAAAACACGACACTTCGGTTAAATAGATAAGTAAGGAAAAGAACATGATCTCCAAAATGATATAATGGGTCAAAGAAAACATCACAATGCCTTCGGGACAAATGAAAGAGTGGAATCGATAGAACAGAGAAGAGAATAACAACTTCTATCACAATTGAATTTGAAAGAGCCTCCTTGCAAGAAGGTTAGAATAGAGTTGTTGGAAGACCAACAACGAAAAGAATAAGTTTGTAGTGGGCTTATGGAAACATCTCAACATTATGAGGTGACAACCGGCCACTAACGGAAACGATTGCTTGCTTGAGATCAACGAAGAGATGAAAACTGCTTTCGCCGAGAGGATAGGAGAAAAACTTGGATCATTGATAAGCACCACAAATAGCAACATTCCTTAGGAAAGGCTTTAGGTGAAATCTATACCAAGATAACTCCAATAAAGAGATTGATGGATTTAAAATACCTCATTCTTGACAACATATGAATCATGAAACACGAAGGAAATTGTCAAGAGTGACATAACACCACCTCAAAAGATAAGGTAGAAAGAATTGCACTTTGAAATGCAAGAAGAAGAATGCTTGAACTCCTCAAAACAAAACATGTGTTGAGCACCATGTTTAATTTTAAGTATAGCTTGGCGGATTTTAACTTCAAGAGAAATCTTGAAGAACAATTAAAGAATGAAAAGAATCCCTGACGAACCACCATGTAGAGCCTCCATGAAGAACACCGGTAATAAAAGGATGATGAAAAGAAAATGAAGTTGAAAACACAAGGTGAAGCCTTGCAATGATTTAGAAGGAGCTTCGCAACGATGATAATGCGGAAAACTTGGAACTCTGGAAAAAAATATGAACACTAGAAACAAGAATTACTTCATCATGAACAATCTCTGGAAGGAAAGAATTGAATCACCTCGAGGAAATAAGAATAAGATTTATTGTATGCTTATCCTTCATCAAATTAAATTGATGACAAGCAATGGATTTAGCATATTACTTATTCTCGTAGAAAGGATTAAGAGAGATATAGCGCAAATTTGAGAAGGTATTGATGGAACCACCGGTGGAATTAAAAAGAACGAATGAATTGATATGATAACGAAGGAAGTGAAATCTTGAACGAACCACCGTAAGAATTGAAATTGAACGTAGCAAATACACAAATCATTGGGAAGAATTGCAAAATGAATGAAGATATTTGAGGGTATTTAGATACAAATGAACGAATAGATCACGAGATGATTAGAGAATACTTGAATGATGCACCGGTATGATTTGGAGAACGAGAGCTGAAAGCTTGAATGAATAATACTGAGATGATGGGCTTCAAAGAATGAAACTGAAAAGACTCCTAAAATGCTCCGGATGGGTGAAAAAGATTCTCATAATCGAAAACAATTATGAGAGGATGGCAACAAGCTAGCACCATGAATCTTGAAGAGAATAGAGCAAGATTGAAGAGAAACTCTTCTTCGGTCTTCAAATGATGAGAATGACAACGAGAAACACCACCAAGAATTATTGAGGCACACCGGAAGAATTAACAGCGAAGAGGTTGAGCCAACTATGAAAAGAATTTGAAAGATCTTGGAGAAAACATTTGGTGATGATAACTCATTCTTCGTCAAACTTGGAGAAGAATTTAGGATAGCTCTGGGAAAATAGAAGAGTCAGGTAAGATCCTGGGAAAAGACCTGTGGGTTAGGGCCCACTCAAAAGAACACCGTTGAAAAGATTAAAAAAAAAGATGTTGCACCGGTTGAATTAAATGACTTGAATGAGATACCAATCTCGAAAGAGCTTGAACGAATGCAGAGTGGAAACACGAATCTTCGAGATATCTTGAGCACTCCGGAATAACAAATAGCGAGAAGTAGAATGATAATGAGGTGCACCGGTATGAGAAGACATTGAAATGAGGAAAAAGGTATGATCAACAAAACTTGACTTGAATCCACCGGAGAAGAGGAGAGAATGAGGAATGACGAACTAGTAGAACATCTTCTTGAGAACCACCGGGTAAGAACATTGACGGAAAAGAATGGAGAAACTTCATAGAAATAAAAGGATACTTGGTAAAGAAATCTTAGTCCTTGAGGAAAAAGGGTGGGTGGGCGGGAAAAAAACAAAGGCAACTTGGATACGGATGAAACAAACACCGTTGAGAAGAAATGATAATTGGTCTTGCGGATGGGGAGAATGATGGGATCATCTCGAAGAGAAGCGCACCGGTTGGAAAAGAATTAACATGACAACCTCAATGATCAAGAAGGATTAACACTCACATAGAAATATGAGAACACCAATTAGGGAAGGTATGGATTCAACATTTGACATCGAAGCAACTCGAATACCACATATAACACAAAACAAAGGATTTGGCTTGCAGAATAAGCCGGAACAAATACATATGATAGAGATTTACCCAATCCCATATCATGCATTTGTCGGAAAGATATTCTAGGAGCTACTTGAATTCCCACCTATAAAACTCCCGAAACTTTCTAGTTATGCAATCTGGTGTTGGGGATACAGGGGAAGCAATATATCTCACCCAAACTAACAATCCCTACATCCAGCTGTATCCATCCGTCAACACATAACCAAGAAACCTTCGGAAATCGTGTACCTCAACCTTCGAAAAGCATCCATTATACAAGTCATGGCAATACTCCCGTACTCACCTCAATCTTTGGGTTATCGGGTTATCTCACCAACAACTGCATAAAAGAGATTTTCGATGTCGGCGCACTAAACTCGGTATTCGAACTGCAGCGATAAAATTATGGCGACAACACCTCGAGCTCAACTCCCGGGACAATTCCACTAAACCCCGACGGAGGCACCAAGACAATGTTCTCATCATAAAACCATCGAACAATTCCAAGATACCCGCGTGATCCTAAAAAAATTAGTGAAATTTGAGAAGAGAAGAGTCAAAACTCTCGTCGGGATGCCTTACCGAGAGATGAAGAGACTGGGAGTAAAAAGAATTCCTAACCCTCCGATATATATAATCCTAAATGACTCAAAACATTTTTCTAGACACAACTCGGCCGCTAAAAGCGATCAAGCGGTGGGGCTCCTAAGGTCGGGAAGGCTCGATACCAACTTAGCGCCCTCGATGCGGCTATATCTCCCACGTGTCGAAGCACGACTTAGAGGCATAACCGCATTGAAAGCAATGTCGCAAGTGACGTAATCTTCACACAACCCATGTAATACATAAGGGAAAGAGATACATAGTTGGCCTACAATCGCCACTTCACACAATTACATGAATAAAGCATTACATCATTCAGATACAAACAAGGTCCGACTACGGAACCAAAATAAAAGAAGAACCCCAAATGCGACAAAGGTCCCGATCGACCCCAACTGGGCTCCACTCTTGATCAACTAGAGCGAAACAACACAAAGGGCAAGATCTTCATCGAGCTCCTCCTTGAGCTTAGTTGCGTCACCGCTTTCGATAACATAGCCACCGCAAACTGGTTTTGAAGTATCCGGTGAGCCACGAGGACTCAACAATCCCATTACCATGGGTATCAAGACTAGCAAAGCTTAATGGGAAAGGAAGGGGTAAAGTGGTGAGGTTGCAGCAGCGACTAAGCAAGTATGGTGGCTAACATACGCAAATGAGAGCGAGAAGAGAAACAAGCGGATCGGTCGTGAAGCTAGCAATGATCAAGAGGTGATCCTGAACACCTACTTACGTCAAACATAACACAGAAACCGTGTTCACTTCTCGGACTCCGCCGAGAAGAGACCATCACGGCTACACACACGGTTGATGCGATTTAATTCAGATCAAGTGTCAAGTTGTCTACAACCGGACATTAACAAATTCCCATCTGCCACATAACCGCGGGCACGGCTCTCGAAAGTTTAAACCCTGCAGGGGTGTCCCAACTTAGCCCATGACAAGCTCTCGCGATCAACGAAGGAATAGACCTTCTCCCAGGAAGACCCAATCAGTCTCGGAATCCCGGTACTTCAAGACATTTCGACAATGGTAAAACAAGACCAGCAAAGCCGCCCGAATGTGCCGACAAATCCTGATAGGAGCTGCACATATCTCGTTCTCGGGGCACACCGGATTGTCCAAACTTCCGGTAGGCCAGCCCAGAGTTGCCTGGTGGCCACCGGGTGATGGTTTGGACCAACACTCACAACGAGCACCGCCCGAGGGGTAAATAAAGATGACCCTCGGGCTCCGAAACCCAAGGGAAAAAGGGCTAGGTGAGGCAAATGGTAAAACCAAGGTTGGGCCTTCTTTGGACAAGTTTTATTCAAAGCGAACTGTCGGGGGTCCCATAAATCACCCGACCGCGTTAGGAACGCATAAAATCCGGGAACATAACACGGTATGACGGAAAACTAGGGCGGCAAGAGGAACAAAACACCAGGCATAAGGCCGAGCCTTCCACCCTTTACCAAGTATATAGATGCATTAATTAAATAAGATATATTGTGATATCCCAACAAGTAAACATGTTCCAACAAGGAACAACATCTCCATGTTCCAACACGGAACAAACTTTATCTTCACCTGCAACTAACAATGCTATAAGAGGGGCTGAGCAAAGCGGTAACATAGCCAAACAACGCTTTGCTAGGAATGGTGTCAAAGGTTAGAGGTTTGACATGGCAATTTGGGAGGCTGACAAGCAAATGGTAGGCATCGTAGCATTGGCATAGCAAAAGAGCGAGCAAACTAGCATAGCAAAGATAGTAGTGATTTCGAGGGTATGATCATCTTGCCTGAAATCCCGCAAGGAAGAAGAACGATTCCATGAAGAAGACAAACAGACGTAGTCGAACGAATCCTCACAACTCCGGAACGAAACCGAAGCTAACGAGAGAAGCAACCCAGAAAGAAACAAACAATATGGTAAACACACAAGCATAAACATGTCATGATGCACAAACAAGTATGATGCATGTCCGGTTTAATGAGGCATGTCATGGCAAAAGTGCACAAGCAATCCTACAAATTAAGTGGAGCTCAATATGCAACGAGTTGCATATTGACAAACACCACATCAATTATTTAGTTCTCTCTCGGTTATGTACCCATCAATATTAAATGTTTTTAAACATGGCAAGAGATGAAGCATAACAAAACTACCTAGCTAGGCAAGTTTAAATGAGGCCGAAACAACGAACAACAAGTCCGAAAATCCCCATGTGCATATTTATGGATTAGGTACTGTTCTGTCCTAAAGCATATTTTAATGTTGTTAAACAGCAAAATAAAGTGCACCATGTTAAACTAGGCATTTTTCCACCTCATTTACATATAAAGTTTATTAAATTCGGAGTCACGGTTAAATAGTTATGAAATAAATCATTTTAGCATGGCATTTGAGCAAATTTGAACAAACATCATTTTAAACATTTTAAACATGGATGAAAGTGGGATATTATTAAACTACACAAAATTCTAAGCATTTTACATGTATTAAGTTTTTACATGTGATGCACGGTTGATGAGTTATTAAATGCATGAAGTTTAGGGTCCAATCTGTAAAACTGAAAATCACCGGATAATGCTAAAATCGCAGATCTGGAAAAAAAATGCTATCGGGCCGAAACTGCAGCCTGGCCCAACAGGAGAAAAAAAAAGGAGGGGCGCTGGGGCTTCTCACCCAGTGGGCCTTGGCGCGGTCGGCAGCAGAGGAGGCCGGTTGGGGGGCGCAACCGGCCTTGGCGCGGTCGGCAGCAGAGGGAGGTCGGCTGGGGGGCGCAACCGAGCCTTGGCGCGGTACGCGGCCCAGGCACGTGCGGGAACGGGTCAACTCCAACGGGGCAGCAGCGGTCGCTCGTTCGATGCCGGGGAGGCTGCGGGCGGCGCCTGGAGGTAGCAGGGGGAGCGGCAGCGGTGAACTTGACGGGGAGGTGGCCTCCGGCGGCGCGTGGATGGTGGGGACGGCGAGATCCGGCGGTCCACGACCGGATCTGACGAGGAAGGGCGGCGACGGTTGACTCGGAGCAGAGCATGGGCGCTCATGGCGTCGGTTCCCTATGAAGAGGAACGAGAGAGGGATGAGATGAGGAAGAGGTCAGCGAAGGGGAGAAACGAGACGAGGAGGACAGGGAGAAGGAGCGGGCGGCCTGGAGGATGCTCGTCGGCGACGAGGCGAGGAGGAGGGGGTCTGTCCGCACGGGGATGGCTCGGATCGAGCGGGAGGAGCTCGGGTGTGGGGGGTGGATCGATGGGTGGATCGGGCAGGGAGGCGGCTGCGCTTGGTGGTTGGGCGAGGGGATCGAGGGAGATCGGTGAGGGGATCCCGATGAAGAAAGTGGCGGCGGCCGAGACGGGATGGATGGGACATCTCCCTAGATTTTTAGGGTTGATCTATTTATATAGCAAGTGGGGTAGGTTTAGGGGTATTTGGTCCCTCCAATTAAATCGGACGGTTTCGGATAAATATGCTAGGGAGACCCAACAAAGAAAACGGAGATGTTTTGTGGACGTTTTTAGATGATCCGGACCCAACGGTGACGACTGTCCGGGTCGGGTTCGGGGGAGTTTCGGACGCGCGCGCGTGGGGGCTGCGAGCTGGCAAGAGAGGTTAGGTGGTCACGGTCAAGAGGGAAGCAAAACCCGGTTGGTCTAGAACGGTCAGCGCGGGCAAGGCGATCCGAGGGAAGGTGATGAAGGCAAAGGGAGAAACGACAACGACGAATGAATGCAAGTTTTAAAATGTGACGGCAACGGAGTGCCGATGCAATACGAATGATGCGATGTGATGAAATGCAAGACAAGAACAAAAAGCAAAACAAAAGACAAAAACCCAACCGCGGAGAAAAATAAAATATCGCATCTCTGGAAAAGGCAGGAGTTGGAGTTACGAATATGGAAAGCTACATCCGGGGCGTTACAAAAGCACCGACAGATCAGTTTTGAACCCGGAGAGCATGTCTACCTTCGAGTCACACCCATGAAGGGAATAAGAAGTTTCCAAACCTGTGGAATAATGGCACCCAGGTTTATTGGTCCATTTCCTGTCATGACACGAGTAGGTGCTGTGGCATATCAGTTGGAGCTGCCTCCGGAACTGTCCGGCGTGCACAACGTGTTCCACGTTTCACAACTACGACGGTGCATCTCACTACCCAAGAAAAAGACCGATTTGGCGGAGATAGAACTGGCAAAGGACTTGACCTACGAAGAGAGGCCAGTAAATTTTTTTGGATCAGATGGAAAGAGTCACTCGCAGTAAGTCACAGAAGTTTTACAAGGTTCAATGGATGCATCATACCGAGTCAGAATCAACCAGGGAATCAGAAGAATTTCTAAGGGCATGTTATCCAAAATGGTTTTCTCAAGCAACCGAATCTCGAGGACGAGATTCATTCTAAGTGGGGGGAGGTTTTTCACAGCCTGGTTTTTGCCCTCTTTTCTTTGCTTGATTTTCAACTGAGTTGGTTTTGGATTTGAAGTTTTTGAATCATTCCATTTGGACATGATCACTTGGGTATCCCTTGATTTTCACCCAAGTGCCCCCTCTCCCCTTCTAATCCATCATTTCACCCCTGGCCAACCCAACAATATTGCTTGGAATATTTTTCTTAAATGAAAAATATTCATTTTGCCTCTTAAATCCTAGCTAAACTCTTTGACCTCCAAAGCAACCCTCATTTCTGTTGCCCTAAAAAATCTTGAGAAAAATCCCAAATATTCTTTGGACCCTAGGGCACATATTTGAGCAAAAATATTCCACCACTTTTTGGAGTATTTTTGCTACAGAAAATATTTTCACTTCTGGGCTGAAATGGTAGTTTCTACAGCAACTACCTTTTTATTAGCTCCAATGCAGCTGGTTTTCCCTGTGCTTATTCACCTTAGTAAGAGTCTGTAAAACCCCAAAGCTCAGCCCTTGAAACCCGTGGTTTAACCACAGTAACTGTTCAAAGTTTCTGTCCTGTAACTTAACCTCTTCACCATTTCACTTCTACTGCACCTGGAAACAAACCGAGACGTGGTAACACCTAAGTTTACTAAGGACTACACGCCAGACATCATGGTTAGTGCAAATGTGGCCTCATGTCACGGTCCACGTGGTGACCGCGTTCGTCCGAGTGTGCTGGCATGCGAAAAGCGCGCTCTGCGCGTCGCCAGCACCTCTGTGGCGCGCGTGCTCACTGCTCGGCCAGCCAGAGTGTGTCCCCGTTGCCACCATCCTCGTCTCCACCCCCTTAACTCCTCCCTGCCGCTCGCCGACGCCGGAGCTCGCCGTAGCGAGCATGGGCACGGTCTGGCCAATAGCACAGTGCCCGCGCACTGTGTTTGTCCCTTTCCTCCTCGCTCCTGTGCTCGTCCACGTCCGTGCACAGCTCCCGCGTGACCCCGTCGCCTTCCCCCTCTCTCTCTGGTACCATTCTTCGCCGGGCGCCGGAGACAGCTATCCTCCGGCGGAGCCCGAGCCCTCCTCGCCGCTCGCCTATATAAGGAGCCACCCCCAGCCTCCTCGAGCACCATCCCGCACTCTCTCACACCCCACAAGCCAGTAGGAAGCTGCAGCCTGGCCGGGCAGGCCGCGAGCTGCCGTCCTCGAGCCGAGCTCGCCGGCAATCCCCTCTGGATCGGCCCCGCAGCTCCGGCCACTCCCAAGCCAAGGCGACCCCGCCAGGGCCTCCGCCTCTCCTCCATGAAGCTAACGCGCCAAGCCCGAGCCCCTGTAGCCGCCCCTAGCCGCCGTCTTCCTCATCTTCGGCGACCACCGTGTTTTGCCTCCGCTTGCGAGGAAGAATCCGACGCCGTCCGGTCACCATTCGCCATGATACGGGTATGGGCAGGTGCGCAAGAGCCTTCTCCGTCAATCCCTCCCTCTCGTTTTCCTCCAAGATGCCTCAACGCCGGCGTAAGCTCCGGCGAAGCGCCCCGCCGCCCTGTTTCTTTCTCCCCTCCCTCCGGCCTGACTAGCAGGGCCCGCTAGTCAGCCACTCACTACGCGCACGAAGCGGTATGAGTGGTGGCGCCCTAGGAAAATATGCCGTTGACGTCACCCCCCTCCCTCTGTTTTCTTTTTCAAATTTATTTAAATTCCAGTAGCATTCAAACAGCCATAACTTTTATTCTACAAGTCCAAATGCAGTGATACTTTTTGCATTGTGTTATTTGTCCAAAAATCTAACACCTCCCAAAAGATGGGGTTTTTCCTTACTGTCTAGATTTTCTGGCAATTTTCAGAAGGTTTCTTGATATTTTTCTTTTGTGGTTTTTGAATGTTTTCATAGGAACCAGCTTGTCTTGAGAATCATCAGGAGCCTTGTGAACCTCATCAGTACTAAGGCAAGCCACAGTAACATTTTCATGGTGCCACTTCAATATTTATGATTTTCATACTTGAACTTATGAATATTGATGCATTTAAATTAGTTATATAATAAATATATTCTGTTATATGCTTGTTATGTTAAAATGCTTGAACTTCAGTATGTTTGAAGTAAATATTGTTAGTAAGATAATGAGAACTTAGTTGCAAGTGATAAATAAATAATATGGTCATAGAATTGATGAGTAATTTGGATATTATTTTTGCATGAGGTATTATGATGATAATTGCTAGAAATAGTTCTGGTATAAGTAAAGAGAAGTTTTAACCAGTATAGTAGCATGAGTTTATGTTGGCTCCGTGGGAGCGTGATTGGTGCAGTCTTTGCACCGTTATGTGGTGCATATGTTAAGTGATGCATGGTTCGGCAGTATGACACCGGTTATTTTATTTTCACATTAAAGTTGAACCTGATTAATAATTCAACTTGAACATGTTTTTGACCGGGTCGTGGTGCCGCTGAAATGAGTCTTCCTTGTGCAACCACACTTGCCGGTATGGGACGACCTTAATGCGTTTCATTGTCGTGCCTCTAGTCGGTACCTCAATTTAGGGAAGGTTATGGGCGTGCTGTACCCTGGCCCGGTAGGCAAGCATAACCTTGTGAGCCCGTTGTTAAGTTGATTTTGGTACCGAATCCCAGTGTGGATCGTGGCCACGACGGTAGTCGAGGTGTCTGGAGGTAGACACGGGGCCACCAAGGACTAGCCCGGTGGGGTCTAAGTCAGAGGGGCCGGGAGAGTGTCATGGCAGTGAAATGTTTTCGTCGGAACTCTATTGGTCAACTCGGATGGGAGAGTGAGGCCATAGGTTCCGTAGTGTGGGTACAGTGTACTAACCTCTGCAGAGTGTTTTTAATCTATCGATAGCCGAGTCCACAGATACGGACAAGCTCGAAAGTAACGTACACCATGGGTCAACACTTAATAAATATGCACACTAAATTGCACTAAGGATGACAATGAGGTCATCCTATTGAGTTGGACATAAGTTGTTGGGTTGTGATCGTCGTAAGGATCACGGGCCACGAGTTGGTCGGGTTGTGATCGCCGTAAGAATCACGGGCCATGAGATGGTCGGGTTGTGATCGCCGTAAGGATCACGAGTATGTGTTGGTAATATTATGCTTGTTGGTCACACCTGGTAAGCACGTCGGGAGAATGAGTATCTGTTGAGCACTGTCACAGCATGTTGGTTATATAGTTGCATTGTTGATTAAATTGGATAAATATCATGATATTGTCTGCCATCTTGTTTATGCTTATTGTGAGCTTGCAAGTACATTCAATGTACTGACCTGGCGTGTCATGCCAGATTTCAGGAAAGTCCCGTTGGAAAGGAGTGCTGTCCGAGTCTAGACTGTGTCCATGTCGGTGTCCTTGTGCTATGGAGTCCCACTACGACGTTGTTCCGCTGCCGAGTAGTTTTCATGATCGAGGCCCCTTATGATCACTAAATAATGTACATATTGTTCAGCCGCATCGTGTGTGCCGCTTGGCCTCGCTAACTATTGTAATATGAACTATGTTCCGCTAGCATGAATAAAGCGGTTGTTTTCTGTACCATGTTGTTGTGTGTTGCCGGAAGACAAGGTCTCTGGGCTGGCAATACAAGGTAAACCGGTTGCTCTAAGCCGGGGTGCCACACATACGGACTCTAAAAAAAGCATATACTCAAGTATTTTGAAATTACATGGGCCTGGCCCAAAAATAAGGCGACACAGCACCTATAATAGCCTCTAGATGAAATTTAAGAAGTGGCGTCTTGTATATTTCGTCCAAGCCTTAATACACTCATTATGGTGGCTTGAAAGTCATGAAATCATCACTTGACAATCTAGTCTTGTTCCCCTTGTGCATGCCATCGTCTTCATGCTTGATCTTGCTCCAGTGTTCATCCCTCTTTTCCATGCTAGGCTCTTCATTTGTAAGCAAAACAAATGTATCCAATTTAGGCAGCATCATATTCTCATGAACATTAGAATCATTACCAAGAAATGGAAGTACCTAATAATTTAATTGGCGTGTGCGAGCTCTAGTAATTGGTCCAGTGTATGTAGCAGTAGGGGTTGTGGGTGTAACGATGGTATTGATGCCTCATCATCCTTCCCTTCTTGAAATGAAGTCCTCCTCAACCGAAGCTCATTTTCCTCACCCAAATAAGGCTTCAAATCTGTAATGTTAAGAGTGGGACTAACCCCAAAATCTACAGGCAGCTCAAGTTTGTATGCATTATCATTTATTTTCTCTAACACCTAAAAAGGACCATTAGTACGTGGCATTAGCTTTGACTTGCGCAAATCTGGAAACCTTTCCTTACGCAAATGTAACCAAACAAGATCTTCAGGTGCAAAGATAACACATTTTCTACCCTTATCTCCAGCAAGTTTATATTTAGCATTCATGCGCTCAATATTTTCCTTAGTTAACTCATGCATTTTAAGATCAATTCAGCATGTTGTTTAGCATCAAAATTAACCTTCTCCGAAGATGGAACTGGCAACAAATCAATGGGTGCACGAGGTAGGAAACCATACACAATCTCAAAAGGGCACATCTTAGTAGTAGAATGTGGCGAACGATTGTAAGCAAATTCAATATGATGCAAGCATTCTTCCCACATTTTAAGGTTAGTCTTCAAAACAACCCTAAGCATAGTAGACAATGTTCTATTGATTACTTCAGTTTGTCCATCAGTTTGGGAGTGACATGTAGTAGTAAAAAGCAGTTTAGTCCCCAACTTAGCCCATAAACATCTCCAAAACTGGCTATGAAATTTAGTATTACGATCTGAAACAATTGTATTTGGCACACCATGCAAGCGAATAATTTCACGAAAGAACAAATTAGTAACATTAGCAGCATCATCACTTTTATTGTTGGGGAACGTAGCAGAAATTTAAAATTTTCCTACGTGTCACCAAGATCTATCTATGGAGAAACCAGCAACGAGGGGAAGGAGAGTGATTCTACATACCCTTGTAGATCGCTAAGCGGAAGCATTCTAGAGAACGGGGTTGAAGGAGTCGTACTCGTCGTGATCCAAATCACCGGAGATCCTAGTGCCGAACGGATGGCACCTCCGCGTTCAACACACGTACAGCCTGGTGACGTCTCCCATGCCTTGATCCAGCAAGGAGAGAGGGAGAGGTTGAGGAAGACTCCATCCAGCAGCAGCACGACGGCGTGGTGGTGGTGGAGGCGTGGCAATCTGCAGGCTTCGCCAAGCACCGCAAGAGAGGAGGAGTACTTGGGAGGGGGAGGGCTGCGCGAGAACTTGTGTGTAGCTCCCATGCGCCTCCCACTATATATAGGGGTGGAGGGCTGTTTTTCCCTCCAAGTCTATTGGGGCGTTGGCCAAGGTGGGAGGAAAGAAATCCCATCATTTCCTTACCCAATGATTGTTATCCCCTTTTTAGGATCTTGATCTTATCCCTTCGGATATGATCTTAATCCTTCTAAGGGGAATCTTGGTGCGCTTGACCAGGGGTGTGGGGCCTTTCCCCACTACCCACGTTCATGTGGGTCCCCCATGCAGGTGGGCCCCACTCGAAACCTTCTAGAACCTTCCCAGTACAAAACCGAAAATTCCGAACATTTTCCGTGGCCAAAATAGGACTTCCATATATAAATCTTTACCTCCGGACCATTTCGGAACTCCTCGTGATGTCCGGGATCTCATCCGGGACTCCGAACAACATTCGGTAACCACATACAAACTTCCTTTATAACCCTAGCGTCATCGAACCTTAAGTGTGTAGACCCTACGGGTTCGGGAACCATGTAGACATGACCAAGACGTTCTTCGGTCAATAACCAACAGCGGGATCTGGATACCCATGTTGGCTCCCACATGTTCCACGATGATCTCATCGGATGAACCACGATGTCAAGGACTCAATCGATCCGTATACAATTCCCTTTGTCTAGCGGTATTATACTTGCCCGAGATTCGATCGTCGGTATGCCGATACCTTG
Organism: Aegilops speltoides; assembly: GCA_021437245.1. Taxonomy (NCBI): domain Eukaryota; kingdom Viridiplantae; phylum Streptophyta; class Magnoliopsida; order Poales; family Poaceae; genus Aegilops; species Aegilops speltoides. The sequence goes on along the minus strand of CM038146.1, from coordinate 414,983,718 downwards.
TTCAATCTCGTTACCGGCAAGTCTCTTTACTCGTTCCGTAACACATCATCCCGTGATCAACCCCTTGGTCACATTGTGCACATTATGATGATGTCCTACCGAGTGGGCCCAGAGATACCTCTCCGTTTACGGGAGTGACAAATCGAGTCTCGATCCGTGTCAACCCAATGACACTTTCGGAGATACCTGTAGTGCACCTTTATAGTCACCCAGTTATGTTGTGACGTTTGATACACCCAAAGCACTCCTACGGTATCCGGGAGTTACACGATCTCATGGTCTAAGGAAGAGATACTTGACATTGGAAAAGCTCTAGCAAACGAACTACACGATCTTTGTGCTATGCTTAGGATTGGGTCTTGTCCATCACATCATTCTCCTAATGATGTGATCCCATTATCAACGACATCCAATGTCCATAGCCAGGAAACCATGACTATCTGTTGATCACAACAAGCTAGTCAACTAGAGTCTTACTAGGGACATATTGTGGTCTATGTATTCACACGTGTATTACGATTTCCGGATAATACAGTTATAGCATGAATAAAAGACAATTATCATGAACAAGGAAATATAATAATACTTTTATTATTGCCTCTAGGGCATATTTCCAACAGTCTCCCACTTGCACTACAGTCAATAATCTAGTTCACATCGCCATGTGATTAACACTCACAGGTCACATCGCCATGTGACCAACATCCAAAGAGTTTACTAGTGTCACTAAACTAGTTCACATCATCATGTGATTAAGACTCAATGAGTTCTAGGGTTTGATCATGTTTTGCTTGCAAGAGAGGTTTTAGTCAACGGGTCTGCAACTTTCAGATCCGTATGTACTTCGCAAATCTTTGGGTCATATTGTAAATGTTGCTTCCACGCTCCACTTGGATCTATTCCAAATGGTTGCTCCACTATACGTATCCGCTTTGCCACTCAGAGTCACTCGGATAGGTGTTAAAGCTTGCATCGACGTAACCCTTTACGCCGAACTCTTTATCACCTCCATAATCGAGAAACATGTCCTTATTTACTCCAAGGACAATTTTGACCGATGTCCAATGATCCATTCCTGGATCACTCTTGTACCCCCTTGCTAGACATGTGGCAAGGCACACATCAGGAGCGGTACTCAGCATAGCATACTATAGAGCCTACGTCTAAAGCATAGGGGACGACCTTCGTCCTTTCTCTCTCTTCTGCCGTGGTCGAGCTTTAAGTCTTAACTTCATACCTTACAACTCAGGCAAGAACTCCTTTTTTGACTCATCCATCTTGAACACCTTCAAGATCATGTCAAGGTATGTGCTCATTTTGAAAGTACCATTAAGCCTTTTTGATCTATCATTATAGATCTTGATGCTCAATGTTCAAGTAGCTTAATCCAGGTTTTCCATTGAAAAACACTTTTCAAATAACCCTATATGCTTTCTAGAAATTCTACATCATTTCTGATCAACAATATGTTTACAACATATACTTATCAGAAATTCTATAGTGCGCCCACTCACTTCTTTGGAAATACAAGTTTCTCATAAACTTTGTATAAACCAAAATCTTTGATCATCTTATCAAAGTGCATATTCCAACTCCGAGATGCTTACTCCAGTCCATGGAAGGATCGCTGGAGCTAGCATTCCTTTTAGCATCCTTAGGATCGACAAAACCTTTCTGATTGTATCACATACAACCTTTCCTTACGAAAACTGGTAAGGAAACTCGTTTTGACATCCATCTGCCAGATTTCATAAATGCAGCTAATGCTAACATGATTCCGACGGACTTCGAGCATCGCTACGGATGAGAAAATCTCATCGTAGTCAACTCCTTGAACTTGTGAAGAACTCTTCGTCACAAGTCGAGCTTCATAGACGGTGACATTACAGTCCACGTCCGTCTTCTTAAAGATCCATTTATCTCAATGGCTTGCCGATCATTGGGCAAGTCCACCAAAGTCCATGCTTTGTTCTGGTACATGGATCCTATCTCGGATTTCATGGCTTCTAACCATTTGTCGGAATTTGGGCCAACCATCGCTTCTCCATAACTCGTAGGTTCATTGTTGTCTAGCAACATAACCTTCAAGACAGGATTACTGTACCACTCTGAAGTAGTACACATCCTTGTCACCCTACGAGGTACGGTAGTAACTTGATTCGAAACTTCATGATCACTATCATAAGCTTCTACTTCAATTGGTGTAGGCGCCACAGGAACAACTTCCTGTGCCCTGCTACACATTAGTTGAAGTGACGGTTCAATGACCTCATCAAGTCTCCACCATCCTCCCACTCAACTTTCCGAGACAAACTTTTCTCGAGAAAGGACCCGATTCAAGAAACAATCACTATTGCTTTCGGATCTGAATTAGGAGGTATACCCAACTGTTTTGGGTGTCCTATGAAGATGCATTTTATTCGCTTTGGGTTCGAGCTTATCAACCTGAAACTTTTTCACATAAGCGTCGCAGCCCCAAACCTTTAAGAAATGACAGCTTTAGGTTTCTCTAAACCATAGTTCATACGGTGTCATCTCAACGGAATTACGTGGTGCCCTATTTAAAGTGAATGTGGTTGTCTCAAATTCCTAACCCATAAATGACAGTGGTAATTCGATAAGAGACATCATGGTACGCACCATATCCAATAGGGTGCAACTATGATGTTCGGACACACCATCAAACTATGGTGTTCCAGGCGGTATTAATTGTGAAACAATTTCCACAATGTCTTAATTGCGTGCCAAAGCTCGTAACTCAGATACTCATCTCTATGATCATATCATAGACATTTCATCCTCTTGTCACGATGATCTTCAACTTCACTCTGAAATTACTTGAACCATTCAATAATTCAGACTTGTGTTTCATCAAGTAAATATACTCTACATCTACTCGATTCATCGTGAAGTAAGAACATAACGATATTCATCAGCATGCCTCGGCACTCATTGGACTGCACACATCAAAATGTATTACTTCCAACAAGTTGCTATCTTGTTCCATTTCTTGAAAAATGAGGCTTTTAGTCATCTTGCCCATGTGGTATGATTTGCATATCTCAAGTGATTCAAAATCAAGTGAGTCCAAACGATCCATCTGCATGGAGTTTCTTCATGCGTATACACCAATAGACATGGTTCGCATGTCTCAAACTTTTCAAAACGAGTGAGTCCAAAGATCCATCAACATGGAGCTTCTTCATGCATTTTACACCAATATGACTTACATGGCAGTGCCACAAGTAAGTGGTACTAGCATTACTATCTTATACCTTTTGGCATGAAAATGTGTATCACTAGGATCGAGATTCAATAAACCATTCCTTTAGGTGCAAGACCATTGAAGGTATTATTCAAATAAATAGAGTAACCATTATTCTCCTTAAATAAATAACCGTATTGCGATAGACATAATCCAATCATGTCTATGCTCAACGCAAACACCAAATCTCGATGGTAGAGGGAGCGTGCGATGCTTGATCACATCAACCATGGAAATACTTCCAACACATATCGTCAGCTCACCTTTAGCTAGTCTCCGTTTATTTCGTAGCTCTTTTATTTCGAGTTACTAAAACTTAGCAACCGAACTGGTATCTAATACCCTGGTTCTACTAGGAGTACTAGTAAAGTACACATTAACATAATGTATATCCAATATACTTCTATCGACCTTGCCAGCCTTCTCATCTACTGTCACACCCTGCATTTTGTAGCATTTCATTTTCTTTAATAAAGCATGAAAACTTGGACCAACAAAAACTTTTTGCATTATTTGGCTTTTATTTGGAGTTGGTTTTCTCTCTGTGCTTCTTTTCAAGTGCTTCTTAAAGTCAACTACTCTACCCTCTATATTTCATCTCCTTGCCCCAAAATCCTGCCCAATGACCATGCCATGTGTATAGTGCAATATGGAATTTTCTTACAAAAATAATTTGGCCAGAAAGTATTTTCTAAAGTTAGTTTTTTCCAAAAAACCCTGAATTGAGGTTTGCACTGCAAGTACTTAATTAAGGGCAGTAAAAATCTTTATAAAAATATATTTGACTCCTATTAGATATAGGATACCCAGGAACCACAAAAATATAATTTTAAAAGTTGTTTTACTATTTTATTTAAAAGCTTTTTCTTAAGGCCAGAAATGGTCTTTAATAGGAAAAAAATTATTTTATTGTTTTAAAAATATTTGACAAAAATTAGGGAAACTCAGTGGACATATATTTTCCATAGATAAGAGTTTCAACACATGGTCATGTTCAAAATATTGGTCAAATACCTCCAAAACCCTTCCTGGATGTTTCAAGCTTTTGAAATATTTACAAAGGGAATATTCTCCAAAAAATCCAACAAAATTCTATCATGTCAAATATGACATATTTGGTGATCTTGCCAAGTCTCATGTCTTGGAGAACAAGATAACATCATCAAAACCCCTCAAAATCATTTCTGTCCATTTTGAAGTTTGAGCAACTTTACATTGCCAAATATGTCCAAATGTTCTCAAGTTTGGTTCACATGCTCCAATGGTCTAATAATGCATCTAGACCAAATGGCACAAGTTGGAGAACAAGTTAACTTGATAAAAGTTCCCCAAAACCCTCTCTGACAAGAACCAAATTTGAACAACTCTACATTGGCAACTTTCTCCTTTTGATCTCAACTTTTGTGAGCATGATAACAAGACCAAATGAGGCCAACACACCAAGTGGTTCATCAAGGAGAACAGATTTGCATGGCTAAATCTTGAAAAGTCCATTTCTGCTGATTTCTAGGGTTTACAAAAGTTGCATTGGCAACTTTGCCCAAATGAGCTCAAAATGGGTGGAAGGCCCTAATTATGTGTGCCATTTCACCCTGTGGAGCCTCATGACAAATGGAAGTCATATTCTTGCCCAAACCTTTATCAAACACCTTCTAGCATTTTGCAAAAACCACTATTTTGACCCCTTCCACTATTCTTGGGAGCTCAACTTTTACCACAGCCTCTCCCGACCACCTCCTACCTCCAAGAACTCTCCTCCTTCAATAGCTCAATTATTTGGGGTAAAACCCATCCCTTTCTCTCTTTGTTTACCCATGGCAACTCCTCCTCTCTCTCTCTTTCTATATGCAGCGCCCACCTAGCTCCTCGACCACTCTAGAGCATCCAAGGAAGCTCCAAGACACAAGTGGACATGCCTCGACCTTTTAAAATGGCCATGCCGCCATTTGCACGCTGGAGCTTCTGCCATTGGCTCCTCCTGTAGACCGCCCCGCCCAACCGCCTCCCGGCCACCTCGGGCCTCCCTAGCGTGTCTCACGAGGCCGCCTCGGCGTCTGGGACACGGCAAGCTGCCGCCCCTCCTAAACCTCTCTCCTCTCCCTCCACGACTTCACCCGAAGGTCGTCGTGGTCGCTGCCCACGTGCACCGCAGCCACGCCTATTTAATCCAGCCCCCGAGCTCTCTCTCACGTCGTTTGGACCCCTCTCTCTCCCGTGCACCTCCTGGACAGCCTCCCCCTCCCTCTCGTGCTCTCTAGCACCCCCCATGGCCGGAATGCCGCCGCCGGCCTCCACTGTTCGGCAAGGGCGGCTTCTACCCTCCTCCTATCCACACCAAAGAACCGCCAAGGCCCGCGATCCTTCTCCCCTGCCTCCCAGGCTTCCGGGCGCCGCTCCCTTCTCATCATCGCCCAGCGCCCGCCCGCCTCTGCCATTGCGAGGCGCCCGACCATCCTGCCGACTCAAGGGCTCCCACGATCGCCTCTCCCGCGACCGTCCGGTGGCCGGAGCTTGGCGGGGTGGCTGTGGCCGCCGAGAAGCGGCGGCAGCGCCACCAGGCCTCGATCCCCTCTGTCATGGGCGCGGGGAAGGAGACGACCGCTGCGGGTGGGCCCATGGTCGGCGACTCACCCAGCGGGCCCCGGCGTTTAAGTGGAGGCGGGATCCCCTCGAAACCGCCTTCCCCGCTGGGTGGCGCTCTCCCGTAGTACGCCTTCGGCGTCACCCCTTTCCTCGCGCAGCTGAGCCACTGGGCCGAGCCCAGTAGGCACTGTTTAGCTGGGCTTCGCCCAGTGCGCGTTATAAGGTTGATTCCTTCCCTCTTTTTATTCTTTTCCAGTAATATTGTAAGATCCATAAAATATTCATATTAACTCCAAATTTGATGATTCAAATTTCTAGTAGCTCATAAAATCATGATCTATCTCATGGTGCAACTTGCACATTTTTCCAGAAACTTTTTCTTCACAAACATTTATCAAATCTTGTTTTTCCATTTCTGTGATGAACTTTGGAAAATCACAGAGGGCTCAAATTTGATCCAAATGCCATGATTCAAATTCCTAGATGCATCTAAGTTCATAACTTAGTTTATGAACATTTTTATTAATACTTTCTGTACCCCACAAATAATGAGCCATTTCTTCATATTTGACAACTTTGCAAATTCATAGGAAAATCATCTCAACTCCAAATCCAGTGAAACCAATTCCTAGATGCTTCTAAAATCATCCTTTGTTAAATGGGTGCCTTTGCTCATTTTCCAAAAATATATTTCTGTACACTTCTTGCAAATCCATAAACCCCTTGATTCCACCATATCAAAATGTTCAGAGGTATCCATTCATCAAATCCAAATGAAACCACTTTGGTCATCCCTCATATGACCAGAGGTATCCTAGAAAAGTCCAGCTCATATTTTTAGAGCACTTTTATTTCCTACCATGTTGTGTTGCTTATTATGGTTGCTTTCGGCGATAGTTAACGAGGTAGACGAAATGCTCGGAGATGGACCAGAGATATTTGAAGACCTCGAAGACTTTGTTGAAACAGGCAAGCAGCCCTTTGACCATGTTTATGAAACCTTCTTATACATGCCATATAGTTCGTTATACTTGTTGCATCGGAAACATGATGAGATGGTGAACCACGTGGTTGGTTGCCTCGGTTACATTCCTCGTTGATACTTGCATTGTGAATGGCCCTACCTTCTTATGAGGGTTATGCCGGTGGGAGTAGATAGGATGCAAATGTAGATGCTCATAAATGGGATGGGTTTGTGCATGGTGAAGGAGGCAAAGTGATTTCAAAAGCCTTTTGAAAACCCGTCGGGTGCCACTTATGCCCGAGGGAGATGATGAGATGGGTGACCACTTGATGACGAAGTGGTGTGCCAAGGAAAGTGTGTGTTGTTTTCAAAACGGATTGGTCGGAGTTGCGACCGTTATTCCAACCTTACATGCGCGACCACTCTACCCTTATATGGGAAAGGGCATTATTGAGTACCTAGTCCGATACTAGCTTGGAGCCCGCATTACTAGTGACGGGGGAGAGTTGGTGCTCTCTCTTGGGGCGGGTCGTGCGGTAGGGCGACCATGACCATCTTTATGGGGCACCGGACACACCGTTGGTACCCGTGCGGTGGTATGCGATGAATATGGGAGCAAGGCTCCACGAAAATGTTATGTGAAATGTTGGGCACGGGGGTTACTGCCAATCGAGTGGACTCCATGTTAGTGTCGTCTAGGGAAAGGTAGTGATCGGGTGCTTACCCCGGGTACTTGAGGTACCGCGGGTCGTGGATGACACGGAAGTTCCTCGGATCTAGTGGGTAAAGTGTGCAACCTCTGCAGAGTGTAAAACTATTCGAATAGCCGTGTCCACGGTCATGGACAGTTGGGTAACCGCTCTTGGGCTACGTCCACTTGTTTACAAACCCGGTGTGTGTGATGATGGAAATGACTTGGGTCAAGTCAAAGGACTTGACACGATTGAGATGGGTTGGTGCCCACTCTGTTTATAATAAATGGGTTGGTGCCCACTCTGTTTATAATAAATGGGTTGGTGCCCACTCTATTTATGATGATATCTGTAACCTGTCCTGATGGTTACTTGAATTCCCTTGATGCATGCTTTATAGGATGTTGAACATGTCATCGCACTCAAAACTAGCTTTATGCAAAATTTGCCTATGTCATGCATTGTTGTACCTTGAACCAAAACATGGGTTGCTTGCGAGTACATTCAAAGTACTCATTGGCTTGCCACTGGTTATTTTATTGACCAGGCATGAAAGAACAGGATGTGATGAAGAACTCTTCGGTGACGAACACGCGAGCTAGGACGCTTCCCAGTCAGAATGCATGTAGGGTTAAGGCAGATGGCATGGGTCCAAGTTACCGACGAAGATTTCCGCTGCGATGTTGTACTCAAGACTTGACCATAACGGTCCTACTTGTGTAATACGGTATGTATGGATGTAAGACTCTTGTTATTCAGCTTTTGTGTGTTCAGTGAGCATTGATCTCTGGGATCACTGTACACGTGCATTCGGTGATCACGACTTATGAGTCGGGGTCCCCACAGAGCTGGTATCAGAGCCATCCTTACTGTAGGAAGCCTTAGTTAGCATGGTCGTTAGTTAGGGTAAAATTATTTCCAAAACAACTACCAGTTTTCAAAACTATCTGTACTTCTCTTCCCTTCTCAGTTTTTTTTTCGAAAACTAAGGTATACTTTCCTTATTGGTCTCTTCCCCTTCAAAACCTTTGGTCGCTAGAACCCTTATGCCCCTGACCACAGGATTCCTTGTAATCCTCGTGGATAATCTGGAAGGATGATGCCTTGCCAGACATTCACCCACATCTACTGACCACGAGATTGGCGACATCACAACCAGACGATACCAACAGAAGATACATCCTCGAGGAATGAGGACCCGAAGACCCAGGAGATGGCGACACCCTTGACACTGCTCCAAGATGATGCAACCTTAGCCTATGACGACCAGGGCATAGGATATGCAAGAACATGATATGCATCGCTAATAGAGTAACCCTGTCAGTACCGTTGTTGTATCGGCAACCACCGATGGATGAGAACCTAGCCATTTGGTCCGCCTCACCATAGTGAGCAGGAAAACGGTTCTCCTCATCCCCCGCTCTTGGTGTCGAAGTTGTCATCAATGTAACCGACATGATGGACCTCTATTACGCCTTGATAATGTCATTGCATAAAGGATTACCTACCTGGTACCATCGACGGCTTAGAAGACAAAAAGGGATCGTCATGATTAAGAAGACAACAGAAGATCGAGTCAATGCCTGCTATGAGAAGCCACCTTCACCCCATCACTTCAATAGGCAAGAAGTTGTTGAAGACTCCTCAAGCTCAACCGGGATCGTTTCATCAAACAACTACAAGAGACGTAGCAGCACCTGAGGGAAACCCGGGAGACTGCACGAGGCACAAGGCACGACTATAGAGTCCGAGGACCCCTAGGGTAGGATGAGTCGTGTACCCCCTATGCGCAGTCAAGTCCGTATGATCATTCGAATAGAACAATGATTGTGTGTTGCTTGTTTTTATTTGTTTGTGTTTTGATATAGGTCGCACTTTTGCCCTAGGCGACAAGTATGCGACTATATCACCTTCCTTACCTTGCTTTTTCTGTTTGGCCTTTTTTTTCACCTGATCGTTTGCACTTGCACTATAGAACCCCCTTTAGGCATCCCCCTTCTCTATGCTACTTTTCCCTCTCATCTCTTTCCTCAACTGAAGACCAGCAAGACAAGATGCACCAAGGAATCTGCTTCGGCAACCAACTAGCAATGAAGACTTTTGTCGCAGCCTCCTCGACCAAGTGAACCCCGTAGAATTATGTTTAACCCTCAAGACTAGAAACCCATTCCTAGACCTTTCGAGACTTCACGAGATACCCCAGCTCGAAACCTTAACCATGTGCTTAGCCCACAGTATTGCAAGAGAACCGGTTAAGCCTCTGTAAACCTCACACAACACTGGGTTCATTATGGAACTAGTGGACAGAGTGAACAAGCACATTATCATCCTAATATAGCTCATGACTGACGATGCCATAGGGCGGACCAATTTAAAGATATAGGAATAGAGGACAAATGACTTGATGGGTTTATATCGGTGACTTTGAGGAACTAACTAAGACTCTTTGGTGGATTATAAGGCTTTCATGTTGGTGGATGAACTTGGTGGGATCATGATGATAGAGTAGCGTAGCTTTCACTACCCATGGGTGAATTGGATTTATAGGACAATTATGACCGCAAGCTGAAATTCTTGGAAGTATTTGGATTTGTCATAGGCAGGGGATATTGATAGGCGATAGTTGATATTACGATAATGACTTGGGGGAAAGTGTAGAAATTCTCGTTGGACATGAGACTTGGATCTAAGTAGGTGATTCTAGTTGAATATAGTTGCTAAGTATGTCTACATGGTTCGGAGTAAATTGGATTTAGACTGATGATCTTGATCATGACACCATGTTTCTGGGTGGACGATAAACTAGGAGATTGGACTAATTGTTGGAGTTTATTTAGGAGTCTTTGTGAGCTTGACCTTGGAGTATTACTAGATCACAATAATGGAAATTGGTGGACTGACTATAGTAGAGATAGCCTTTTCATGTATTCGGGGATTATAAAGACTTTAGAAGATCATGTGGAACACCAGCATAGGCGTTGGATTTGTAGAATTAATGGACTATCACGTTGATTAATGGAAGTTAACGAGGTTGTTGGAGTTGATTCATAGGAAGGAAACAAGATCTTGGAGTGGCTTACGACGTGTTTCCTTAGGATAGAGATGCACTACCTTGGACCTTGGAAGAATGGGCTGAGCACTTGGATCATCATGTTTAATTGAGGCTTAGTAGCTTGTATGTTCTACCCATGGATTTTTAGGGTAGACATACATATGAGTTTGGGGATTGTAGACATATATGATTTTGTTAGACCTCCTCTTGGGAGTCATGAGGATAATAATAGCATGAGTGATGATTGGAGCTGACCTACTAGAGTTGATGCTTTCGGTGGTATAAGGTTATTTGTTTAAAGGAGTAGATAGAACAATTGGCATCTCAGGAACCGTGCTTAAGGATAAAGATGATAAATGTTCACTCGCACACTACAATCCTTGAAACCCTTAAGCCCTACCAAGCCATAACATGGCCAGATCATGACCACAGGCTTTGGTTCTAGATCATAAGACCTTGGCCGATACGCAACCATGACCACCACCAATGCCTCAGCCCACTTTACGTACCCCATAGACTTCATGAAGTGCTTAGACAAGATAGTTGTCATCTTTCTTTGGTGACCTACTTGTCCACCCGAAGACGGAAGAAGAATCACTGAGCTGGTCAAGGGAACATCTGAAGATCGCCATGTCCAGGAGGAAGGACTACACCAACCACCGTCGTCAAGAAGTAAACCTCCGCGTTGAAGACCGTGCGTATCTAAAAACCACTTCTCTCTAAGGAACCAAGCATTTCCATGACAAGGAGACCCACACCAAGATTCATCGGCCCCCTTCGAGATCACTCCAAGATTTAAACAACCCCTTCTAAGATCACTACGAGACGCAGAGAAGACAGTTACCAGCTGGAGTTGCCACCTGAGTTACCTGATGTGCACAACACTTTCCATGCATCACAACCCCGGAAGTGTTTCCAACTTCCTAACTAGCCCGGTCTCTACAGGACACTAACCACCAAGCCATCGACCCCCTAGCCCAATCTAACCTACCGCGGGCTACCCATTAGCAACCTGGATCAAGAAGAACGTCATTCGCGAAGCCACACCAACAAGTATTTCAAGTTCAATGGAGCACCAAACAGAAGCAGAAGCAACATGAGGACTTGAAGACTACCCAAGATCCAAGTTTCTGCATCCCTTTCCACGCCTAGTTTGGGAATCTCGGGGACGAGATTCTTGTAAGGGGGGTAGGTCTGTCACACCCTGCATTTTGTAGCATTTCATTTTCTTTAATAAAGCATGAAAACTTGGACCAATAAAAACTTTTTGCATTATTTGGCTTTTATTTGGAGTTGGTTTTCTCTCTGTGCTTCTTTTCAAGTGCTTCTTAAAGTCAACTACTCTACCCTCTATATTTCATCTCCTTGCCCCAAACTCCTGCCCAATGACCATGCCATGTGTATAGTGCAATATGGAATTTTCTTACAAAAATAATTTGGCCAGAAAGTATTTTCTAAAGTTAGTTTTTCCAAAAACCCCTGAATTGAGGTTTGCACTGCAAGTACTTAATTAAGGGCAGTAAAAATCTTTATAAAAATATATTTGACTCCTATTAGATATAGGATACCCAGGAACCACAAAAATATAATTTTAAAAGTTGTTTTACTATTTTATTTAAAAGCTTTTTCTTAAGGCCAGAAATGGTCTTTAATAGGAAAAAAAATATTTTATTGTTTTAAAAATATTTGACAAAAATTAGGGAAACTCAGTGGACATATATTTTCCATATATAAGAGTTTCAACACATGGTCATGTTCAAAATATTGGTCAAATCCCTCCAAAACCCATCCTAGATATTTCAAGCTTTTGAAATATTTACAAAGGGAATATTCTCCAAAAAATCCAACAAAATTCTATCATGTCACATATGACATATTTGGTGATCTTGCCAAGTCTCATGTCTTGGAGAACAAGATAACATCATCAAAACCCCTCAAAATCATTTCTGTCCATTCTGAAGTTTGAGCAACTTTACATTGCCAAATATGTCCAAATGTTCTCAAGTTTGGTTCACATGCTCCAATGGTCTAATAATGCATCTAGACCAAATGGCACAAGTTGGAGAACAAGTTAACTTGATAAAAGTGCCCCAAAACCCTCTCTGACCAGAACCAAATTTGAACAACTCTACATTGGCAACTTTCTCCTTTTGATCTCAACTTTTGTGAGCATGATAACAAGACCAAATGAGGCCACCACACCAAGTGGTTCATCAAGGAGAACAGATTTGCATGGCTAAATCTTGAAAAGTCCATTTCTGCTGATTTCTAGGGTTTACAAAAGTTGCATTGGCAACTTTGCCCAAATGAGCTCAAAATGGGTGGAAGGCCCTAATTATGTGTGCCATTTCACCCTGTGGAGCCTCATGACAAATGGAAGTCATATTCTTGCCCAAACCTTTATCAAACACCTTCTAGCATTTTGCAAAAACCATTATTTTGACCCCTTCCACTATTCTTGGGGAGCTCAAATTTTTACCACAGCCTCTCCTGACCACCTCCTACCTCCAGTAACTCTCCTCCTTCAATAGCTCAATTATTTGGGGGTAAAACCCATCCCTTTCTCCCTCTGTTTACCCATGGCAACTCCTCCTCTCTCTCTCCTTTCTATATGCAGCGCCCCACCTAGCTCCTGACCACTCTAGAGCATCCAAGGAAGCTCCAAGACACAAGTGGACATGCCCCTGACCTTTTAAAATGGCCATGCCGGCCATTTGCCGCCTTCTGGGCCTTCTGATCTTGCTCCCAAGATAAGCCGCCGCCAACCGCCTCCGGCCACCTCGGGCCTCCCTAGCGTGTCTCACGAGGCCGCCTCGGCGTCTGGGACACGGCAAGCTGCCGGCCCCCTCCTAAACCTCTCTCCTCTCCCCTCCACGACTTCACCCGAGCGCGTCCGTGGTCGCTGCCCACGGTGCACCGCAGCCACGCCTATTTAATCCAGCCCCCGAGCTCTCTCTCGCCTCGTTTGGACCCCTCTCTCTCCCGTGCACCTCCTGGACAGCCTCCCCCTCCCTCTCGTGCTCTCTAGCACCCCCCATGGCCGGAATGCCGCCGCCGGCCTCCACTCTGGTTCGGGCAAGGGCGGGCTTCTACCCTCCTCCTATCCACACCAGAAGAACCGCCAAGGCCCGGCGATCCTTCTCCCCCTGTCTCCCAGGCTTCCGGGGCGCCGCGCTCCCTTCTCATCATCGCCCAGGCGTCCGCCCGCCTCTGCCATTGCCGGAGGCGCCCCGACCATCCCCTGCCGACTACAAGGGCTCCCCCTGATGCGCCTCTCCCCGGCGACCCGTCCGGTGGCCGGAGCTTGGCGGGGGGTGGCCTGTGCCACCGAGACAGCGACGGCCAGCGCTCACCATGACCTCGATCCCTCTCGTCATGGCGGCGGAGGAAGAAGACGACCTGCGGGTGGGCCCATGGTCGGCCGACTCGGCCGGCGGGCCCGGCGTTTAAGTGGGCGGGATCCTTGAAACCGCCTTCCCCGCTGGGTGGCGCTCTCCCGTAGTACGCCTTCGGCGTCACCCCTTTCCTCACAAGCAGGTGAGCCACCGGCCGAGCCCAAGAGGGCGCTGTTTAGGCTGGCTTCGCCCGTCTTGGCGTTATAAGGTTGATTCCTTCCCTCTTTTATTCTTTTCGATAATATTGTAAGATCCATAAAATATTCATATTAACTCCAAATTTGATGATTCAAATTTCTAGTAGCTCATAAAATCATGATCTATCTCATGGTGCAACTTGCACATTTTTCCGAAACTTTTTCTTCACAAACATTTATCAAATCTTGTTTTCCATTTACGTGATGAACTTTGGAAAATCACAGAGGGCTCAAATTTGATCCAAATGCCATGATTCAAATTCCTAGATGCATCTAAGTTCATAACTTAGTTTATGAACATTTTTATTAATACTTTCTGTACCCCACAAATAATGAGCCATTTCTTCATATTTGACAACTTTGCAAATTCATAGGAAAATCATCTCAACTCCAAATCGGTGAAACCAATTCCTAGATGCTTCTAAAATCATCCTTTGTTAAATGGGTGCCTTTGCTCATTTTCCAAAAATATATTTCTGTACACTTCTTGCAAATCCATAAACCCCTTGATTCCACCATATCAAAATGTTCAGAGGTATCCATTCATCAAATCCAAATGAAACCACTTTGGTCATCCCTCATATGACCAGAGGTATCCTAGAAAAGTCCAGCTCATATTTTTAGAGCACTTTTATTTCCTGCCTTGTTGTGTTGCTTATTATGGTTGCTTTCGGCGATAGTTGACGAGGTAGACGAAATGCTCGGAGATGGACCAGAGATATTTGAAGACCTCGAAGACTTTGTTGAAACAGGCAAGCAGCCCTTTGACCATGTTTATGAAACCTTCTTACCAAAATTTTCCAAAAATAATTTTTCCCCAAAAATTTTGGGCAACAAAAATTTCCGGGAAACAAATTTAAAATTCCAACAACCTTTTAAATTTTGGGAGCTTAAAAAAATTAAAATTTTTAGTTCTTTTCCTTTTAAAGGGGGAAAAAAAACCCTTTAAACATAAAAAAACTTTCTATAAATTTAAGTTGCAGGGTTTGGGGCCCCTAAATATTTAAAAGGGTTATTAACCAAAAAAATCTCCAAATTTTTTGGGGGGGAAATTTTAAACCCGCCCAAAAAATTGGGGACCCCAAAAGGGGGCAATTTTAATTAAAAGGGGAGCTTTTAAATTTTTGGGGGAGGCCCTTTTCCCCAAAATTTTTAAAATTTTTTTGGGGAAACCCTTAACCCTAAGGGGGAAACCCACCCGGGGGGGAAAATTAAACCCTAGGCCCACTTTGAAACCCAAGGACCCCAAACCGGGGGAAAAAAAACCCCCTTGGGCCCCATGGCCTCCCCTAAACCCCTCCCCTTTCCCCCATGCCTTGGGCCCCGGGGGGAAAAACATCCCCCTTTGGTTTTTTGGGGGGACTTTGGTCCCTTTCCCGGGGCCCAAAAAATTTCAAGGGGGGCTCCCCAAATTTTTGGGTCCCCCAGGGCCCCCCAATTTTGGGGGGCCTTTTTTCCAACTTTGGGGTTTTTAAAAAAAGGGCCCATTCCTTCCTGAAAATTGTTTCCCCCTTTAAATTTTTAAAAATTTTGGGTTGAAAAACCCTCCCGGGGGGGAAAACCCGGGGCTTTTAAAACCAAAGGGGGGCCCTTTTCCCCCTTTCCCTATTTCCCAAATGGTTTCCCCCCTAGAAACCCTTTTTGGGGGTTTTCGAAAACCCAAAATTTTGGGGCCCTTTTTTCCAAAAAACTTAAAAACATTTGAAAAATTTTAATTTTAATTCCCCCAATTTCTCCCCTCCTCTTTAACCCCAAACCGGGAACCAAGTTTGTCCCCAAAATTTTGGGAAAATAAAGTAAAGTAATTACATGGCGTTGTTCAATGACACGCAGGTCATACAATAAATTAAGACAACTCCTATGGCTCCTGCGGTTGTCATACTCATCGACATGCAAGTCGTGATTCCTATTACAAGAACATGATCAATCTCATACATCACATATCATTCATCACATTCTTCTTGGCCATATCACATCACATAGCATACCCTGCAAAAACAAGTTAGGCGTCCTCTAATTGTTGTTTGCATGTGTTACGTGGTTGCTATGGGTTTCTAGCAAACGTTTCTTACCTCGCAACACCACAACATGATATGCCAATTGCTATTTACCCTTCATAAGGACCCTTTTCATCGAATCCGTTCCGACTAAAGTGGGAGGCGGCACCCGCTAGCCACCTTATGCAGCAAGTGCATGTCAATCGGTGGAACCTGTCTCACGTGAAATGCGTGTAAGGTCGGTCCGGCCGCTTCATCCCACAATACCGTCAAAACAAGATTGTACTAGTAACGGTAAGCATATTGAACAAAATCAACGCCCACAACTACTTTGTGTTCTACTCGTGCAAAGAATCTCGCAATAGACCTAGCTCATGATGCCCTTTGTTGGGGAATGTAGCAGAAATTCAAAATTTTCCTCGTGTCATCAAGATCTATCTATGGAGAAACCAGCAACGAGGGAAGGAGAGTGCATCTACATACCCTTGTAGATCGCTAAGCGGAGCGTTCAAGAGAACGGGGTTGAAGGAGTCGTGCTTGTCGTGATCCAAATCACGGAGATCCTAGTGCGAGCAGACGGCACCTCGCGTTCAACACACGTACAGCCTGGTGGCGTGTCCCATGCCTTGATCCAGCAAGGAGAGAGGAGAGGTTGAGAAGACTCCATCCAGCAGCAGCACGACAGCGTGGTGGTGGTGGAGGAGCATGGCAATCCTGCAGGGCTTCGCCAAGCACCGCAAGAGAGGAAGGGTACTTGGGAGAGGGGGAGGGCTGCGCCAGAACTTCGTGTGTAGCTCCCATCGCCTCCCACAATATATAGGGGTGGAGGGCTGGTTTCTTGCCCTCAAGTCCATTGGGGCGTTGGCCAAGGTGGGAGGAAAGAAATCCCATCATTTCCTTCCCCACCGATTGTTATCCCCCTTTTAGGGATCTTGATCTTATCCCTTGGGATATGATCTTATTCCTTCTAAGGGGAATCTTGGTCGCCTTGACCAGGGGTGTGGGGCCTTTCCCCACTACCCACGTTCATGTGGGTCCCCCATGCAGGTGGGCCCCACTCGGAACCTTCTAGAACCTTCCGGCACAATACCGAAAATTCCCAAACATTTTCCGGTGGCCAAAATAGGACTTCCCATATATAAATCTTTACCTCCGGACCATTCCGGAACTCCTCGTGACGTCCGGGATCTCATCCGGGACTCCGACCAACATTCGGTAACCACATAGAAACTTCCTTTATAACCCTAGCGTCATCGAACCTTAAGTGTGTAGACCCTACGGGTTCGGGAACCATGTAGACATGACCAAGACGTTCTTCGGTCAATAACCAACAGTGGGATCTGGATACCCATGTTGGCTCCCACATGTTCCATGATGATCTCATCGGATGAACCACGATGTCAAGGACTCAGTCGATCCCGTATACAATTCCCTTTGTCTAGCGGTATTATACTTGCCCGAGATTCGATCGTCGGTATGCCGATACCTTGTTCAATCTCGTTACGCAAGTCTCTTTACTCGTTCGTAACACATCATCCGTGATCAACCCCTTGGTCACATTGTGCACATATGATGATGTCCTACCGAGTGGGCCCAGAGATACCTCTTCGTTTACGGGTGACAAATCCCGATCTCGATCCGTGTCAACCCAGCAGACACTTTCGGAGATACCAGTAGTGCACCTTTATAGTCACCCGATTCGTTGTGATGTTTGATACACCCAAAGCACTCCTACGGTATCAGGAGTTACACAATCTCATGGTCTAAGGAAGAGATACTTGACATTGGAAAAGCTCTAGCAAACGAACTAAGCGATCTTTGTGCTATACTTAGGATTGGGTCTTGTCCATCACATCATTCTCCTAATGATGTGATCCGTTATCAACGACATCCAATGTCCATAGCGAAACCATGACTATCTGTTGATCTGTGAGCTAGTCAACTAGAGTCTTACTAGGGACATATTGTGGTCTATGTATTCACACGTGTATTACGATTTCCGGATAATACAGTTATAGCATGAATAAAAGACAATTATCATGAACAAGGAAATATAATAATACTTTTATTATTGCCTCTAGGGCATATTTCCAACATTTATGACATGGTATAAAGTGTGCCATTTTAGAGAATCTATCCACGATAAAAAAATATGCTATCCCTCGCCTTCTTTGTTCTAGCTAAACCTAAAACAAAGTCCATAGATATATCCTCCCAAGGAACACTAAGTACGAGCAAAGGCATATATAAACCATGAGGATTGAGTCGTGACTTAGCTTTTTGATATGCAGTGCTACGAGCAACAAAACACTCAATATCCCGTCTCATCTTTAGCCAAAACAAATATGTAGCAAGTACATCCTCTGTCTTCTTCACGCCAAAGTGTCCCATTAATCCTCCTCCATGTGCCTCCTGCAACAACAAAAGACGAACAGAGCTAGCTGGAATGCATAGTTTGTTAGCATGAAACACAAATCCATCATTAACGACGAACTTGTTCCATGTTCTCCCTTCTTTAAAATTCTACAATACATCTTTAAATTCAGCATAATGCAGATATTGATCTTTGATGGTCTCCAAACCAAATATTTTAAAGTCAGGTTGTGAAAGCATAGTATAATGACAAGACAATGCATCAGCAATAACATTTTGTTTACCCTTCTTGTGTTTAATGACATATGGGAAAGTCTCAATGAATTCAACCCATTAAGCATGTTTATGGTTCAGTTTTGCTTGACTTTTAATGTGTTTCAAAAATTCATGATCAGAATGTATAACAAATTCTTTGGGCCACAAATAATGTTGCCATGTTTCTAACGTGCGAACAAGAGCATATAATTCTTTATCATAAGTAGAATAGTTCAGACTAGGCCCACTCAATTTTTCAGAGAAGTATGCAATAGGTTTTCCATCTTGTAATAACACACCTCCTATTCAAATTCGACTAGCATCACATTCAAGCTCAAAAGTCCTATTAAAATCAGGAAGTTGGAGTAATGGAGCATGTGTCAACTTATCTTTAAATACCGTGAAGGCTTCTTCCTGTGTGGTACCCCAAACAAAAGGCACATCCTTCTTTGTAGGCTTGTTGAGAGGTGTAACAATGGTGCTGAAATCTCTCAGAAAACACCTATAGAACCCAACGAGGCCAAGAAAATTCCTCACTTTGTGTGACCGTTTTGGGCTGTGGCCAACTCTCCATAGCTTCAATCTTGGCTTTTGTCAACTTCAATTCCCTATGGACTAACAACATAGCCAAGAAAAGATACTCGGTCGGTGCAGAAGGTGCACTTCCCAAGGTTACCAAACAAGCATGCATCACGTAGAGCCAACTCTCCATAGCTTCAATCTTGGCTTTTGTCAACTTCAATTCCCTATGGAGTAACAACATAGCCAAGAAAAGATACTCGGTCGGTGCAGAAGGTGCACTTCCCAAGGTTACCAAACAAGCATGCATCACGTAGAGCAATAAAAATAGCACGTAAATGTTCCGAATGTTCCTCCAGAGATTTGCTATAAATTAGTATATCATCAAACTAAACTACCACAAATCATCCAATGAAAGTACTAGGTGCATTAGTCTCATGAAAGTACTCGATCGGTGCAAAAGGTGAAAGTACTAGGTGCATTAGTGAAACTTCATTCATTAATCTCATGAAAGTACTAGGTGCATTAGTTAACCCAAAAGGCATGACTAAACACTCATATAATCCAAACTTAGTTTTATATGTTGTTTTCCATTCATCCCCCAATTTCATACAAATTTCATGGTATCCACTACGCAAATTATGTTTGGAGAATATTGTAGAGCCACACAATTCATCAAGCATATCATCTAGCCTAGGAATAGGATGACGAAAATGAAAAGTGATATTATTAATGCCTCTACAATCAACACACATATGCCTCTACAATCCTTTTTCGGTACTAGTATAATAGGAACAACACAAGGACTAAGGGATTCGCGTATATAACATTTATTGAGCAGCTCCTGTACTTGACGCATAATCTCCTTCGTCTGCTCTGGATTGGTATGGTATGGTGCATAGTTGGGTAGCGATGCACTGGGAATTAATTCAATTTGATGCCCGATCCCTCGAATAGGTGGTAATCCTGGCGGCATGTCTTGTGGAAAGACATTAGTGAACTCCTGCAAAATGTTAGTGACTGCAGGAGGCAAAGAGGAAGGCACGTCCTGGATTGAAAATAATGCCTCTTTGCACACAAAAGCATAGCAAATAGATTTGCTGAAATCTAGATCCTCAATATCATATTTGGTGGCAAGTAAACAACCACTTTTCAATTTAATTTCAGAAACAAAACTAGATGGTTTGTTATCAAGCTTCATTTGTTGCTCAAATTCTTTTGCCACAATCTGATTTCCACTCTTATTTTGCTCCTGTTTTGCTTTACTAGCTCTATGACTATCATCTTTAAAAATAGAATCAGGAGACATAGGAAGCAAAGTAATATGTTTATCCTTATGAACAAGAGTATACTCATTGTTTCTACCATGGTGTACAGAATATTTATCAAATTGCGATGGTCTACCAAATAATAAGGAACATGCTTGCATGGGTACCACATCACAATCAAAATAATCAGCATATGTAGCGATACTAGAATGCACATGAACAATATGTATTACCTTAACCTTGCAGCTATTGTTGAACCATTGGTTGTAGTAATGATGTGGATGTGGTCTTGTGGTGAGAGACAACTTCTCCACCATCTCCATGCTAACCAAGTTGTTGCAGCTCCCTCCATCTATGATTATGCAAACAGAACGTTCCTTCACAACTCCCTTTGTATGGAACAAATTGTGCCTCTAATTTTGGTCGGCTTGTGTGACATGCACACTCAAAACATGCTGAGTAACCAAAATTTCATAGCTCTCAGTGTCTTTCGCAGCCATGCATAGCATCTCATGTTCAAAATCATCTCCACAGTATTCTTCACTTGTAATAAGAGCCAAAGCCTCCTCATCATAGTCACTAGCGGACTCATACCCACCATCCTTAGTAAGCAATCATCACACGCCGAGATTTGCATTCTCTCGCATAATGACCTCTTCCCTTACAACGACGACAAATAATATCATATGTGTGCATTGTTGATGCCATGGATGAAGAGAAGTCTGTGCAGGCCCGACAGGTGTGCTCTTGGCAGATCGTGGTGGTTGTGCCTGATTTCTTGTATCACGGCTGGAGATGGCAGCTGATGGAGGTGTCAGTGTAGCAGAATGTGTGGAAGCAGAGGATGCATGCGGTGTCCATGATGAAGGTCATCCTACAAAAAAGTTAGTCCGCGCCCATGCCTGTCGATTCTGCACTTCACGTTCAGTTTTGCAAGCAAGATGGAATAAATGAGTGATATTGTTATACTCCTTATACTCTAAAAAGGTATGAATCTCTCTATTTAACCTACACATGATACGTGCAAGCATAGCTTCATTATCCTCAACAATACCACATCTAACCATGTCAGTTTTTATATTCCTGATAATATTCTTCTACAGAATTTTTTCCTTGGCTTAAACGCTACAATTTTTGTAGTAATTCTCGTTGATAATATGGTGGAACCCAACGAGTACGCATAGCAGCTTTCAAAGCAGCCCAAGTAGTTGGGATATTTTTTGGATATAATCTATGATGTTCAGACGACCACACACAAGAAAAACTAGTGAATGCACTGAGAGCAACAGCAACGCGTCTCTCCTCAGGATATTGTAAAGATGTAAAATGTTGTTCAGTTTCTAACTCCCAAGTAAGATATATATCAGGAACATATCTACCCTCAAATGGTGGAATATTCAATCTTAGTTTAGGGAGATGGTCAGGATCTCGTACCTGAGGTGGTGGTGTGATACGTCTCCAATGTATCTATAATTTTTTATTGTTCGTTATCTGTTTTGGATGTTTTATATGCATTAATATGCTAATTTATATTATTTTTGGGACTAACATATTAACCTAGAGCCCAGTGCTAGTTTCTGTTTTTCCTTGTTTTTTAATTTTACAGAAAAGGAATATCAAACGAACTCCAAACGGAATAAAACTTTTGTGACAATTTTTTTGGACCAGAAGACACCCAAGTAACTTGGAGTCCAGGTCAGAAGAGTCCTGAGGAGGCGACAAGCCTCCAGGGCACGCCCTAGGTGGGGGGGTCCCTGGCTTGTGGCCCCCTCAGGATTCCACCGACCTCCCTCTTAGCTCTATAAATCCTAAAATATTCCCAAACCATCAGAGGAGTCCATGAAAATACTTTTCTGCCACCGCAAGCCTCTGTTCCCGTGAGATCCCATCTTGGGGCCTTTTCCGGCGATTTGCCGGAGGGGGAATCGATCACGGAGGGCATCTACATCAACTCCATTGCCCTTCTGATAAAGCGTGAGTAGTTTACCTCAGACGTACGGGTCCATAGCTAGTAGCCAGATGGATTCTTCTCTCTCTTTGATCTTCAATACAATGTTCTCCTCGATGTTCTTGGAGATCTATCCGATGTAATCTTCTTTTGCGGTGTGTTTGTCGAGGTCCGACGAATTGTGCATTTATGATCAGCTTATCTATGAATATTATTTGAATCTTCTCTGAATTCTTATATGCATGATTTGATATCTTTGTATTTCTCTTCGAATTATCGGTTTGGTTTGGCCAACTAGATTGGTATTTCTTGCAATGGGAGAGGTGCTTAGCTTTGGGTTAAATATTGCATGATTTCACCCAGTGACAAAGTAGGGGTAGCGAGACACGTATTGCATTGTTGCCATCGAGGATAAAAAGATGGGGTTTTCATCATATTGTTTGAGTTAATCCCACTACATCATGTCATATTACTTAATGTGTTACTCTGTTCTTATGAACTTAATACTCTAGATGCAGGCAGGAGTCGATCGATGTGTGGAGTAATAGTAGTAGATGCAGAATCGTTTTGGTCTACATGACATGGACGTGATGCCTATATGCATAATCATTGCCTTGGATATCATCATAACTTTGCGCTTTTCTATCAATTGCTTGACTGTAATTTTTTCACCCACCGTATTATTTTCCTTCTAGAGAGAAGCCTCTAGTGAAACATATGGCCCCCGGGTCTATTTTCCATCATATATTTTCAGATCTATAAACCAAAAAACCCAAAAATATCTTGCTGCAATTTATTTACTTTTATTTTGTTTTACATTTTAGTAATCTTTTATATCTATCTCTATCAGATCTCACCACTGCAATTGACCGTGAAGGGATTGACAACCCCTTTATCGCATTGGGTGCAAGTGTTTTATTGTTTGTGTAGGTGCATATATTGGGGATTTCCTTGTGCCTCCTACTGGATTGATACCTTGGTTCTCTAACTGAGGGAAATACTTATCTCTACTTTGCTGCATCACCCTTTCCTCTTCAAGGAAAAAACCAACACAGGCTCAAGAAGTAGCATGGCACAGCCCTATGGTTGAGATTATATGCATGTGGATGACAGGGTGATGGTGCTGGTGGTTGCACGTAGTTCTGATTTTGATCAACCTCACCCTCGTAATCTCCCCTGTAAACGTCCTCCTCCTCAATCGTAGCAGCAGCAGTGGCGGCACCAGAATTTTTTCCTTCCTCAAGAGGAACACGCCTCGCTCGGTGGAGGTCTAGATCGTGATGTGGAGGTTGTTGTTGTTGTTGTTGTTGCTGTTGATGGTGATGTTGATGTTGCTATTGTTGTTGCTGTTGTTGTTGTTGCTGTTGTTGTTGTTGCTGTTATTGTTGTTGTTGTTGTTGTTGTTGTTGTTGTTGTTGTTGTTGTTGTTGTTGTTGTTGTTGTTGTTGTTGTTGTTGTTGTTGTTATTGTTGTTATTTTTTTTGTTGTTGTTGTTGTTGTTGATGTTGCAGCGGTGCAACAGGTAGAGGTAGACGCGCAAGCACTTCAGCGAACTTGGCATCCAACTTGTTGTCAATTGTATTCTCAATGTTATCAATCCTCGTTAATGCCTTGCCAAAACTAGTCATCACGTCTTCTACCTGTTTACCCATCATTTCCTGGAATTTATCATGGAGCTCCTTGTTCCTTATGTTCTCCCAGTCTAGCTCATCCGCTTGTGATCCTGGCATGGTTAGCAGCAAGAGAAACACACAATTATGATCCTACAGACTACTAGGAAGTGGCGGTGGTGTTGTGGAAAGTCACAAATCCGTCAAGCGAATCTCAAATTCTTACCAGTTCTTACCAAGCAGCAGGTGGTGATCGGCAACCGTTGTAGTCAAAACTCTCAAAGCTTGGATAGAGCGATTACCAGGGAGAGTCAAACACATGACGTAGATGTATGTGGAGCTGGTAAGGCTTATAATATGGGAGCAAAAACGGTCCGCATAATCAATTTAGAGATGCAAACTTGAATAAGCGCTCAACGATGGTACTATGTTGGTCCTAGGCTAGACCATGCTAGAGACGCGAGCCTAGAACACTACCAAAATCATAGCACGGCATGTAAACAAGGGAGGAGCACACTCTGAATCTCTTTTTTTTTCATTTTTTGCACTTTTCCCCTCTTTTTTTCTCAACAACAAATTTGTTTTCGAAAAAGTCTACAAATGGTCTAAAAACTGCCTAGCCAGAATTTTCCATAATTAGTTTTTTAAAACTGGAACTATTTTTCTTCAACGAGTGGCATGGAAATTGGGGAATCTGACTTGGTCACGACTCGAAGTATGGCGTGATCTAGAATCAAAAACAAAGAAACAAATACTGGACTCGGACTAGGACTGATGGCGGAGATGAATCTGGTGGAAACTCGGACTGATGGCGGATATATGTAGGATGGTGGAATATGAACTGGTGGAGAATCTGTGATCTAGGTGGACTCAGATTAGCGTGATGGCGGTGGATATGTGGTATATGCCAGCAGTGATGACGATGGTGGTATATGGCAGCGGTGATGATGATGGTGGTATATGGCAGCGGTGATGATGATGGTGGTATATGGAAGCGGTGATAACGATGGTGCGGCAGCGGCATGACAACCTGTGAACAGAAATCGAAACTCTAAGGGACTAGAAGCAAGGACCAGCAACTTGACACGACGATGCAACCGCAAATTCAACAAAGCAAATACAGAAAAGATTATGCAAAGGCTCTAGTTCGGATATGATGAACTAACCCTAATTTTTTTGGCTTTTTCCTGGACTGTAGGTATGAATAATAGACTCAATCTAAACTATGAAAAAATGGAAAATCTCACCTAGCAACCTATAAATCTGATACCACTTGATAGAGGCAAAGGTGTCTCATCTTTCGATGAGATGGTGGCTATCGTTGGTGGAGTAGACTTTGACGATCTGACTACAAACGTGCGAGGACGTCATGCCTTAGCAATCGCTAAACCAACTCCGAGAGTTTATTGACCACGCCAGAGCATGATCAACCTGACCACGGAGGTATATTTCCTACAAGCAAACGAAGAACAAGCAAGAAACAGAAATTGCAATCTGGATATTGCGAATAAAAGAGGAAAGCTTTATTGCTCAAGTGGGTTTCTGGGATGTCTTGGTCTGGTCGTTGAACACAAACGAAGCACGCAAAGTTGCAGCTATGGCAAACATTTAATCTAAACAAACCCCAAAGTCTAAACAACGCCCTAAGGGCTGTATATATGGAGGAAGAGGGGGGATTTCATGGCCCATTGGAGGAGGGGCCCAAAACCAACCCTAACTCTTGTTTCCCCACACATACGGACTCTAAAAATAGCCTATACTCAAGTATTTCGAAATTATATGGGCCTGGCCAAAAAATAAGGCAACACAACACCTATAATAGCCTCTAAACAAAATTTAGGAAGTGGCATCTTGTATATTTCGTCAAGCCTTCATACACTCATTATGGTGGCATCAAAGTCATGAAATCATCACTTGACAATCCAGTCTTGTTCCCCTTGCGCATGCCATCATCTCCATGCTTGATCTTTCTCCAGTGTTCATCCCTCTTGTCCATGCTAGGCCCTTAATTTGTAAGCAAAAAAATGTATCCAATTTAGGCAGCATCATATTCTCATGAACATTAGAATCATTACCAAGAAACGAAAGTACCTGATAATTTAATTGGCGTGCGCAAACTCTAGTAATTGGCCGAGTATATGTAGTAGTAGGGGTTGTGGGTGTAACAATAGTATTGATATCCTCATCACTATTTGATGGTTGTCATGCTTAAACTTGGTTTTTCAGCATAGTGGGTGGATATTGTCATGAATATGCTTTCCTTGGTAAGATTCTTAGTTTTCTTCAATGGGAGGAGATTACAGGAGTTATAAGTCGTCAAGAGGTATTCGACAGGGGGGGGGGGCAATTTCGCCATACCTTTTCTTGTTAGCAGCAAATGGCCTTTCTTGCCTCTTAAAATCAAGAAATCAGTCATCCAATTTTTGTAGACTTCAGGTGGCGCCTCATGCACCACATGTTAACCACCTATTCTTCGCAGATGATAGCCTGCTATTTTTCAAAGAAAATGGTGATGGGGCGAGAGTGATGCACCAACTGTTGGTTGCATGGCTACTGGACAACACATCAATAATGATAAGTCATCTATATATTTTAGTAAGGGTTTCGCAGGAAATATACGCGAGGAAGTGAAAGGAATATTGCAAGTATCCACTAAAACATTAAATGTGAAATATCTTGGTATGCCATCTCAGGTGTGAGTTTAAAAAAATGATGTTTTCAGTATCTTACTGGTTGTTTATGGAGTACAATCCAACGTTGGATTGATAAAACCATGTCCACTATGGGAAAGGAGGTTCTAGTGAAACTGTAGCACATGCAGTCCCTGTGTATTCAATGTCCTGTTTTAAACTACCATGGGGGCTTTGTGAACACCTCAATATGTTGATTAGGAAATGTTAGTGGGGCAGTAAAGAAGGATAACAAAATCCAAGTTGGGTATCATGGGAGGTGAACACACAGCCAAAAGGGATGGGTGCCTTGCTTTCAAGGATTTTGAGCTTTTTAATCTGGCATTGCTCGCAAGGCACACGTGGCGCATCCTACAAAACCCTGAAACCTTGAGTGCGAGAATTTTGACGTCTCTGTATTTCCCTTCCTCGTCTATTCTGAAGGCAGAAGTAGGAAGCCACCCGTCCCAGGATTGAAAGCTATACTGGAAGGGAGGAACATCCTTGGGCAATGATTTATTCGATGGATAGGCAATGGGGAAACAATAGAAATATAGAACCACAATTGGTTACCTAGAGCTGCTAATGAGACCATATGGATGTGTTGCGGCTGATTCGCCTCATTTTGTGTCTGAACTGATTGATCCCACGACTACCACGTGGAACAGAACACGGGTTGAGGAGTTATTTATTCCTATAGAGGTCTTGGTTATACTGAACATTCCTTCGCCACGGAGGATGTATGTTGTCATCATAATATGTCTACACAAGCACTTGTGCCTTGTGTGGGATGGAGGACTCGTGGTTCCATTCTTTATTAGATTTTTCAGTGTCAAGATCCATTTGGGCATTGGTCAACGATGATATAGCAGAACACATGATGGCAACCGATGAACCAAGTGTGAAACAATGGCTATTTACGATGATGGATTCACTATCCCATGAAGCATTCATGAGACTAGCGGTAACTTGGGCTACCTGGTGGGCAAGGAGGAATTCTATACATGAAGGAGTATTTCAAAGTCCACTATCTACCCTATGTTCATTACAAACTTCATATCAGAACTTGGAGTTGTATCACAGAAGACCACAAATCAGCCACAGCAAGCGAGGGAAGTTCCGTAGGGTCCAACTCGTATGGTGGCACCACCTGCAAGATTTGTGAAAATCCATGTTGATGCGGGCCTTGCTAGATCAGGCATTGGTGGCTCTGCGGCAGCTGTTTGTAGGGATTCAGATGGAAAGTATCTAGGCGCAACTGCATTAGTGATTTATGTTGTTTATGATGTGGTTACACTCAAAACAACTGCTTATAGGGAAGCACTATCTTTGGCCAAGTGTCTTTTTCTCCATGACATTGTGATCACTACGGATTAAAAGAAACTTTCAAGGGACATCCAAAAGGGAAGTTGTAGGGTGCATGGTTGCTACTTCTTGAGCTTGCCTTGGTTTTTCCCTTGAAGAGGAAAGGGTGATGCAGCAAAGTAGAGATAAGTATTTCCCTTAGTTAGAGAACCAGGTTATCAATTCAGTAGGAGAAAATGCACAAATCACCAATACCTGCACAAACAATCAAACAACTTGCACCCAACGCTATAAAGGGGTTGTCAATCCCTTCACGGTTACTTGCAAAAGTGAGATATGATAGACATCTATGAAACTAAACAAAAGATAAAGTAAATATTTTTGGGTTTTCTGGTTTATAGATCAGAAAGTAAAAGATTGCAAAGTAGTAGATCAGAAACTTATATGATGGAAACTAAACCCGGGGGCCATAGGTTTCACTAGAGGCTTGTCTCAAGATAGCAAATAATGGTGGGTGAACAAATTACTGCCGAGCAATTGACAGAAAAGCGCAAAGTTATGACGATATCTAAGGCAATGATTATGAAATATAGGCATCACGTCCGTGTCAAGTAGACCGAAACGATTCTGCATCTACTACTATTACTCCACACATTGACCGACTCCTGCCTACATCTAGAGTATTAACTGCATGAAGAAGAGAGTAATGCATTAAGTAAGATGACATGATGTAGAGGAATAAACTCAAACAATATGATGTAAACCCCATCTTTTTATCTTCAATGGCAACAATACAATACGTGCCTTTCTGCCCCTACTATCACTGGGAAAGGACACCGCAAGATTTAACCCAAAGCTAAGCACTTCTCCGATTGCAAGAAAAACCGATCTAGTTGGCCAAACTAAACCGATAGTTCGAAGAGAATTGCAAAGATATCAAATCATGCATATAAGAATTCAGAGAAGATTCAAATAATATTCATAGATAAGCTGATCGTAATTCCACAATTCATCGGATCTCGACAAACACAACGCGAAAAAAGATTACATCAGATAGATCTCCAAGAACATCGAGGAGAGCATGGTATTGAGAATCAAAGGGAGAAAAGAAGCCATCTAGCTCCTAGCTATGGACCCATAGGTCTGAGGTAAACTACTCATGCTTCATCAAAAGGGCAATATAGTTTATGTAGAAGCCCTCCTTGATCGAATCCCCCTCCGGCTGGATGCCGGAAAAGGCCCCTAGATGGGATCTCATGGATACAGAATGTTGCGGTGGTGGAAAAGTGTTTTCATGGATGCTTCTGGTGGTTTGGGGATATATGTGAATATATAGAACGAAGAAGTACGTTGGTGGATGAGGGAGTCCTGGACTAGGGGGTGTCCGGACAGCAGGACTATCATCGTCCGCCGGACTCCAAGACTACGAAGATACAAGATTGAAGACTCCGTCCCATGTCCGGATGGGACTTTCCTTGGCGTGGAAGGCAAGCTTGGCGTCTGGATATGTAGATCTCCTACCATTGTAACCGACTACGTAACCCTAGCCCTCTCTGGTGCCTATATAAACCGGAGGGCTTTAGTCCGTAGGACACAACATACATTACAACAATCATACCATAGGCTAGCTTCTAGGGTTTAGCCTCCTTGATCTCGTGGTAGATCCACTCTTGTACTACCCATATCATCAATATTAATCAAGCGGGGCGTGGGGTTTTACCTCCATCAAGAGGGCCCGAACACAGGTAAAACATCGTGTCCCTTGTCTCCTGTTACCATCCGCCTAGGCGCTGATTCGGGACCCCCTACCGAGATCCGCGGTTTTGACACCGACATTGGTGCTTTCATTGAGAGTTCCTCCGTGTCGCCACCGATAGGCTTGATGGCTTCCTCAATCAACAACGCTGTCGAGGTGAGACTTTTCTCCCGGACAGATCTTCGATTCGGCGGCTTCGCATCGCGCTAATTCACTTGGCCATTTGGAGCAGATCGAAGCTACGCCCTGGCCGTCGAGTCGTTTGGGATCCTAAACTTCACGGCCGACATCCGCGGGGACTTGATCTTCGACGGGCTCGAGCCACAGCCAAGCGTGCCGCACTGTTATGATGGGCATGATCTAGCTCTACCGCCGAACAGTGCCTTGGTGGCCGCACAAGAATCCGCTCCGGCCCTTAGTCCGGAGCCGATCGCCCAGATCGAGGACTGGTGGTTGGACACCGCCTCGGGGGCTTCAACTTCCACGGTGATGGAGCCGAACACTAACCTTGTCCCTTGCGAAGCTCGTGACTCTGAGGTGCCGGACTCCGCACCTCCCGCGCCCCTGCCAATCGAATCTGATTGGGCGCCGGTCATGGAGTTCACCGCCGCGGACATCTTCCAACACTCGCCCTTTGGCGACATCCTAAATTCACTAAAGCATCTCTCGCTATCTGGAGAGACCTGGCCGGACTATGGGCAGGACGGTTGGGATACGGACGACGAAGAAATTCAAAGCCCACCCACCACCCACTTTGTAGCCACTGTCGATGATCTAACAGACATGCTAGACTACGACTCCAAGGATATCGACGGTATGGACGACGATGCCGGAGACGAACAAGAACCAGCGCCTACAGGACACTAGAAGACCACCTCGTCATATGACATATACATGGTGGACACCCCAAAAGAGGGGGACGGCGAAGAAGTAGCGGAGGCAGATTCCTCAAAGAAACAGCCCAAGCGCCGACGTCAGCGGCGCCGCTCTAAATCCCGCCACATCAAGAATGGAGATTCAGCACGGGAGATAATAATACCCCGAGAGTGCGAAGATAATCCCTCCAGCAGGATTCAGCGGGGAGGGCGAAGCAAGCCCTCACGAGTGGGCGGCAGACGAAGAGGTCGAGGATGATAATTATATACCTCCCTCCGAAGATGAGGCAAGCCTCAATGACGCCGAATTCGTCGTGCCCGAGGATCCCGTCGGACAAGAGCATTTTAAACGCAGGCTTATTGCCACGGCAAATAGCCTAAAGAAAAAGCAGCAGCAACTTCAAGCTGATCAGGACCTGCTGGCCGATCGATGGACCGAGGTCCTCGCAGCCGAAGAGTATGAACTCAAACGCCCCTCCAAAAGCTACCCAAGACGCAAGCTGCTCCCCCGATTAGAGGAGGAAACATACATACCTTCATCGCCAACGCACAATACGGCCGACCGACCACCCCGTGGCCGAGACAGAGAGGCATCTAGGCCCTCCATCAAGACCGTACCCCGGCATCGCTCCAAAAGTACGAAGCAAAGAGGGAACGCGCCGGACATGCCAGATATATTGGAGGACAAAGCAAGGCAATCCAGATCCATCTATGGATCACGTGGGCGCCCCACGACCCACGACGAATACCGTCGCGCTAGATACAATAACTCCGGCCGGGCCGAACACAGCAGACAACGCTCTCTCGAGCTACGTTGTGATATTGCTCAATATAGGCGCCGCACACCGCTATGCTTCACTGATGAAGTAATGGATCATCAAATCCCCGAAGGGTTTAAACCCGTAAACATTGAATCCTACGATGGCACAACAGACCCGGGTTTGGATCGAAGATTATCTCCTTCACATCCATATGGCCTGCGGCGACGATCTCCACGCCATCAAGTATCTCCCACTCAAGCTTAAAGGACCAGCTCGGCATTGGCTTAATAGCTTGCCCGCAGAGTCAATTGGGTGTTGGGAAGACCTGGAAGCCGCATTCCTCGACAACTTCCGGGGCACATATGTGCGACCACCAAACGCCGATGTCCTAAGCCACATAATTCAACAGCCAGACGAATCGGCCAGACAATTCTGGACACGGTTCCTTACAAAGAAAAATCAAATCGTCGACTATCCGGATGCAAAGGCCCTCGCAGCCTTCAAGCATAACATCCGCGACGAGTGGCTAGCCCGGCACCTAGGACAGGAAAAGTCGAAATCCATGGCAGCCCTCACATCATTAATGACCCGCTTCTGTGCGGGAGAGGATAGTTGGCTAGCTCACAGCAACAACCTTAGTAAAAATTCTGGCAGTCCGGATACCAAGGACCACAATGGCAGGTCGCGTCGAAACAAAAATAAACGCCGCGTGCGTCGGCGACAAGGAGGATCGGCGATGGCGCCGGATTCGAGGCTCCAAACCCGGTCAGTGGAAGAAGCCGTTCAAAAGAACCACTCCGGGCCCGTCCAATTTGGACCGAATACTCGACCGCTTATGCGAGATACATGGCACCCCTAAAAAGCCAGCTAATCACACCAACAGAGATTGTTGGGTGTTCAAGCAGCGAGCAAGTTAATTGCGAAAAAAGAATGACAAGGGGCTGCACAACGGACGAGGAAGAGACCCGACCGCCCGAACAATAGAGGATGAAGGGTTTCCCCACAAGTGCGGACGGTGAACATGATATCGCGACCCATATACCCAAGAGGGAGCGGAAGCATGCACTAAGGGGCGATATGCGATGGAGCGATCGCCCTAAGTTCAATCCATGGTCCTCTTGCCCGATCACTTTCGATCGAAGAGATCATCCGACCAAGATCCGCCATGGCGGATTCGCGCGATGGTTTTAGACCCAATCGTCAATGGATTTCACCTCACGAGAGTCCTGATGTACGGCGGCGAGCTTTGAACCTGCTTTATCGAGATATGCACAAGATGGGCATAGACCCTCAAGGATTAAACCTACAAAGACGACCTTCAAAGGCGTCATACCAGTGTTGAGGCCAATTATGCAGGCTCGACCACACCGAAGTGGTCTTCGATCCCTGACAATTTACGGGCGAGGAGTTAATCTTCGACATAGTCCCATTCCGCGGGCTATCACGCCTGGCTCGGACGAACGCGTTTGCAAAGTTCAACGCGGTACCGCGTCGCATACCTCAAGCTCAAGATGCGAGGCCCTCGTGGAGTCATCACAGTCAATGGAAATACGGAACGCTCCCTCCGAACGGAGGAACACACAGCGGCTCTCGCGGCAGAAGTACAGAGCAGCCTTTTAAGGCAATATCTGAGTCCGGCCATTAAACGGCCGGACACGGCTAAACGCGCCCGGAGCAACATCAACCTAGACCACCTGGCACGTTCCAAGCACGCGTAGCAATGCGGCCCCAACCCCAGCCCTTGCATAATTGCAAGACCAACCCTCCGCGTACATCATTACGCTCTGGAGATACCATGGGCCTAGGGGAAGGGGCACGACCACAACAGACCCAGAGTGCGGCTCGACCACACCAGGAGCTCACAAGTGTGTCACTCCTTTTTATCATTATTTTCTTTCTTTATGTACACAGGACTCCGTTCACCAGAGTCCCTGTCCGGCGGTGGACTCGCCGAACTCACGATGCAACAGCCAGGAAAGAAAGAAGACTGCGATAAACACTCAGGTGGTCTCCATTACAAGCATTAAATTTGATTATATCCACCAGTCCGCAGCCCATCCCTGGAGGGGTACATGTTTGATTAGTCCAGTCCCTTGCTTACCGCACTATTTGTATCATTCTGCACTCATAGCAGAACTCTTTAATGAATAATGCAGCATTTTTGCCTGTTATTGAATTACTTTACACATATGTTCATTAATGACATCTCACACCCGTATATTATTGGTACGGCCGAATACACCAGGGGCTTATGTTCCCCGCATTATGGTGTGATAAGTCCGAACACTTTCACAAGTGCGGCACCCGAACTTATAGCATTATATGAATCGGCTCAATCATGTCTTGGGTCAATAGTTGGGTTTGCCTGCTCCCATGTTTTGGCGCCTTACGTTACGTTACGTCGGCTAAGGTGGCCTGGGAGAACCACTGCGATTGCGCCCGGTTGAGCTGGGCGAGCACCTCAGTGGAGAAAGCTAAAACTGACCGGCATGATAAGGCGAGAGACTGGTCGCTGTTCAAGAGGTCTTTTCGGGTCCCTAAAGACTCACGCCGCTTAGAGCGAAGTTCGGATAATGTCCGGCGAAGGCGTGGATAGCGCCCAATTGGTCTTCGAATACTAGGGGCTTCACCGAATTTAAAATTATAGAATTCTATGGCTAAGTGAGAGTGTTCAAGCATTATAAGTCCGGTTGCCTTGTTCGTTGTGTTGGCGCCTCCCTAGATGGACCCAAAATGGGAACAAGAGTGCTCAAGTTATCCCGACACCCCAAAGACTTATGGCTCGGGGCTGAAGCCAAAGACTTGCCATCTCTCAGATCTTATAAACGGCCGCACAGAAGGTAATATTTTAAATTAAACAAGCGTTGCGTAGCGCATATGAACAAAGTTTTCAGCGCACAGAATAATACATAGCAAGTTTTCACTCAATAATTACATCTCTGGGGCACTCATCCGCAATATTGCGGGCACCCTTCAGGACAGTCTTATAGTACATTTCGGGCGTACGATACTCCTTGCCCGCTGGCGATGGGTCAGTAAGAAGCTTCTCCGCATCCAGCCTGCCCCAGTGCACCTTTGCACGGGCAAGGGCCCGACGAGCACCTTCAATACAGGCGGAGCGCTTGATGACATCCACCTAGGGGCACGCATCCACCAGCCGCCGCCGAGGTCGGTAGCTCCTGTGCATGGCTTTGTCCGTGCCACACCGGACTATAAGGCCCTTCATGGCCTCCTCAGCTACCTTGTGGAGTTCGACCAGCTGCTTCAGCTGGTCGCTTGGGGGCACCGGATGGCCGGCCTCAGCATACTGAGACCAGAAGACCTTCTTCGTTGAGCTCCCATCCTTGCCACGGTAGAATGCGGTGGCATCGGATACACTGCGCGGCAGATCTGCAAACGCCCCTGGAGAGCTCCGAATGCGGGTAAGTGTCAGGTAGTTTACATTAACATGCTTGCTTTGCATGAAAAATGCCTTACCCGCTGCTATCTTCTTCACATCTTCAACCTCCTAAAGGGCCTTACGGGCCTCGGACTTGGCGGACTTGGCACTTTCGAGAGCCGAGGCGAGCTCGGACTCTCGAGTCTTGGAGTCGCGCTCCAAACTCTCATGCTTCTCCATGAGAGCCTGGAGCTCTTGCCGCACTGCCGCCACTTGTGCCTCCTGCTTTTCGCTCGCTTGCCCGTTCAGCCGCCTCAAGGTTCGGCATGGACACAGCCTCCTTCATGGCTGCCACCTCGTTTGTGGCCCCTGCAGTACACGTATTATCCTTGTTAATTTTATTGCAACCAAAATCCTTTTCTATAAGGTAAAAATTCAAACTCGTGCTACTCACCTTCTTTGTCCTCGAGCTGCCTCTTGGCATGGCCGAGCTCTCGCTCGAACCGCTCGAGATCTTGCTTTAATGCACCAACCTCCGCAGTCAGTGTGGCAGAGGTCAGCAGCACAGCCTGCAAACCCATATTGACATAATTTATTAGCAACCTGCGAATATCTTTTTAGATCCTCAGTCCGGCTTTTCTTTCCGAGCACCGAACCGAGCATCAGGGGCTACTGTCTATGCGGTATTACATTACATAATTTTAACTTCTTACCTCAAAGCCTGTTAGAAGGCTGTTGCAGGCTTCGGTCAGCCCGCTCTTGGCAAGCTGGACCTTCTGAATCACCGCACTCATAATAGTGCGGTGTTCTTCCTCGATGGAAGCGCCTTTTAGCGCCTCCAGCAAGTTGTCCGGCGCCTCCGGTTGGACGGAGGCCGCCGGCATCACGGTCTTGCCCTTCTTTCGAAGGGGCCGCCTGCCGGACTCTGGAACCACTGCAGGTTCCGGTGTAGAGTCCGGCGCAAAGTCCGGGAGGCTGCCTCGCGGCGCCTCCGGAGCCTCCTCCTGATGGGTCCCTTTCTAGGATCCCACCTCGGCGTCCTCATCGGCGCGGGGGTGGAGGCAGTCGGAAGGGAATCCACATCCGACGGGGCCAACGACCCGCTCGATGAAGCGGGGAGATCATCATCGGCCGGACTGCGGGAAATATGCGGCATTAGTAGGACACCATGTGACACAAAAGAAATTGCATATTAGGGATCCGGATACTTACGATCTCGCCGGAGGCCTGGCCCTTGAAGGCCACTCCTCGTCGCCAACGTCGGTGTTGGCAGAGCTGTCCGGGGGAATAGTTCTCCCCCTCTTGGACCCTTCGGCCTCCCCTGTTGGGGAAGCCTTCCTCTTCCTCTCTCCCCCCTCTGGGAGAGAGTCTTCTTCCTCCTCCTCGTCTTCGGGGGAGGAGTCCGCCTCGTCGTCGGACGCCTGATAACGGGAACTCTTTCGAGTGCCCGTGGCCACCTTCTTGGCCTTATTCTCTGGCACCATGTGCGGTGCCGGAACCAGCAGCCCCGCTAGACGGGCACCCACTGGGTCTTCTGGCATGGGAGCCGGGCAGATGAGCTGCTCGGCCTTCTTCATCCATTTCTGTCAAAGGAAAAGGGAAATTGAAACCCTTTTAGAATCAATCTATTTACAATAAGTGTCCCGTAAAGGGATAGAATCACTTACCTCGTCAACCGGATGCTGCGAGTGAAATCCGCGATCTTTCGTCGCGGATGCGGGGGCTTCAGCGCCCTTAAACAGCACCCTCCAGGCGCCTTCGTACGTCGTGTCGAAGAGCCCGCTCAGCGCCTGGTGCTGTTCCGGATCGAACTCCCACAGATTGAATGCCCGTTCTTGGCATGGGAGAATCCGGCGGACAAGCATGACTTGGACCACGTCGACGAGCCTGAGCTTCTTGTTCACCATCTTCTGGATACAGGCTCGGAGTCCCGTCAGCTCCGTCGAACTACCCCACAGCAAGCCCTTCTCTTTCTAGGAGGTCAACTGCATAGGGATACCAGATCTAAACTCGGGGGCCACCGCCCACGTAGGGTCGCGTAGCTCGGTGACATAGAACCACCCCGATTGCCACCCCTTGACTGAGTCCACGAAGGCCCCTTCGAACCAGAGGACGTTGGGCATCTTGCCCAACATGGCGCCTCCACACTCCGCTGCGTGCCCTTCACTACCTTGACAGCGTTGAAGGTCTTGAGCCTGGCGAAGTGGGGCGGATGCGAGAGGAGGGCCTCGCACACGACGATGAACGCCGAGATGTTGAGGATGAAGTTCGGCGCCAGATCGTGGAAATCAAGGCCGTAGTAAAACATGGGGCCCCGGACAAAGGGGTGAAGTGGAAAGCCCAGTCTGCGGAGGAAGTGGGGAAGGAAAACGACCCTCTCATGGGGCCCAGGGGTAGGGATGAGCTGCCCCTCATCGGGCAGCCGGTGCGCGATGTCGCCGGAAAGGTATCCGGCGCTGCGCAGCTTTGTGATGTGCTCCTCCTTAACGGTGGAAGCCAACCATTTGCCTCCCCTTCGGACATGGTCGGGAAGGTTGAGGCGAGATCTTGTGAACTTGGGTGCTTGGAGCTCGAGTCTTGTGAGGTGGATAAGCAAAGGAGGAAGAAGGCGTGGGTGAAAAGGTGAATCCTTATCCCTTATATATAGGCGGGCGAAGACTATGCATCCCCCACCAGCCTGGTAAAACTCGCTTATCTCCCAAGCACCACCATCAATGGCGCGGTTGGGTTACCTCGTCCGTATTGATGAGAATCCGGAATAAGGGAACATGATCTCTGCTCGACAAGGCGTGCCAAGGAAACCGCTTCGCTAAGCGTCTTTGAGGTGGTATAATAAAAACGATTCAAGTAAAGGCTTGGTAGTGGTGTGACGTCATGCTGCAAAATACGTCAGCAGATTGAACTTGTGTACATTTTATTCTCTCTACGGTGGAATGTGGAATTTATTTTGCAGAGCTGGACACTATCCTAGTGTTCATGATCTTCTCCGGATTATTCGAAGGAGGAACCCGCCTTGCAATGCCGAACATTGTGCGTGCCGAACTTATCTTCATTGAAGCCTGGTTCAGGGGCTACTGAGGGAGTCCTGGACTAGGGGGTGTCCGGACAGCCGGACTATCATCGTCCGCCGGACTCCAAGACTACGAAGATACAAGATTGAAGACTCCGTCCCGTGTCCGGATGGGACTTTCCTTGGCGTGGAAGGCAAGCTTGGCGATACGGATATGTAGATCTCCTACCATTGTAACCGACTACTGTGTAACCCTAGCCCTCTCCGGTGCCTATATAAACCGGAGGGCTTTAATCCGTGGGACACAACATACATTACAATAATCATACCATAGGCTAGCTTCTAGGTTTAGCCTCCTTGATCTCGTGGTAGATCCACTCTTGTACTACCCATATCATCAATATTAATCAAGCGGGGCGTGGGTTTTACCTCCATCAAGAGGGCCCGAACCTGGGTAAAACATCATGTCCCTTGTCTCCTGTTACCATCCGCCTAGACGCACAGTTCGGGACCCCCTACCCGAGATCCGCCGGTTTTGACACTGACAGTGGAGTAACATGGGGCCCACAAGGCAGGGGGGCGCACCCTACCCCCCTGGGCGCGCCCTTGTGGCCGCCTCGTGGCTCTTCCGACTTGATCTCCAAGTCTCATGGGTGTCTTCTGGTCCAAGAAAAATCATCGCGAAGGTTTTATTCCGTTTGGAATCTGTTTGGTATTCCTTCTCTGTGAAGCTCAAAAACAAAGAAAAACAGAAACCGGCACTGGGCTCTAGGTTAATAGGTTAGTGCAAAAAATAATATAAAATAGCATATTAATGCATATAAAACATCCAAAACAGATAATATCAAGCATCCCCAAGCTTAATTCTTGTTCGTCCTCAAGTAGGTAATGATAAAAGCAGAATTTTTTTATGTGGAATGCTACCTAACATATCTATCCATGTAATTTTTCTTTATTGTGGCATGAATGTTCAGATCCATAAGATTCAAAACAAAAGTTTAATATTGGCATAAAAACAATAATATTTCAAGCATACTAACAAGGCAATTAAGTCTTCTCAAAATAACATGGCCAAAGAAAGCTTATCCCGACAAAATCATAAAGTCTGGCTATGCTCCATCTTCATCACACAAAGTATTCAAATCATGCACAACCCCGATGACAAGACAAGCAATTGTTTCATACTTTTGGTGTTCTCAAACTTTTTCAACTTTCACGCAATACATGAGCATGAGCCATGGACATAGTACTATAGGTGGAATAGAATATGGTGGTTGTGGAGAAGACAAAAAGAAGGAGATAATCTCACATCAACTAGGCGTATCAACGGGCTATGGAGATGCCCATCAATAGATATCAATGTGAGTGGGTAGGGACTGCCATACAACGGATACACTAGAGCTATAACTTTATGAAAGCTCATAAAGAAACTAAGTGGGTGTGCATCCAACCCGCCTGCTCAAGAAGACCTAAGGCAATTTCCGGAAGCCCATCATTGGAATATACAAGCCAAGTTCTATAATGAAAAATTCCCACTAGTATATGAAAGTGACAACATAGGAGACTCTCTATCATGAAGATCATGGTGCTACTTTGAAGCACAAGTGTGGTAAAAGGATAGTAATATTGCCCCTTCTCTAGTTTCTCTCACTTTTTATTTTGGGCCTTCTCTCTTTTTTTGGCCTCTTATTTTTCATTCGGAGTCTCATCCCGACTTGTGGGGGAATCGTAGTCTCCATCCTCCCTTCCTCACATGGGACAATGCTCTAATAATGAAGATCATCACACTTTTATTTACTTACAACTCAACAACTACAACTCGATACTTAGAACAAAATATGACTCTATATGACTGCCTCCGGGGGTGTACCGGGATGTGCAATGAATCAAGAGTGACATGTATGAAAGAATTATGAAAGGTGGCTTTGCCACAAATACGATGTCAACTACATGATCATGCAAAGCAATATGACAATGAAGAAGTGTGTCATAATAAAGGGAACGGTGGAAACTTGCATGGCAATATATCTAGGAATGGCAATGGAAATGCCATAATATGTAGGTATGGTGGTTGTTTTGAGGAAGGTATATGGTGGGTGTATGGTATCGGCGAAAGTTGTGTGGTACTAGAGAGGCTAGCAATGGTGGAAGGTGAGAGTGCGTATAATCCATGGACTCAACATTAGTCATAAAGAACTCACATACTTATTGCAAAAATCTATTAGTCGTTGAAACAAAGTACTATGTGCATGCTCCTAGGGGGATAGATTGGTAGGAAAAGACCATCGCTCGTCCCCGACTGCCACTCATAAGAAAGACAATAAATAAATAAATCATGCTCCGACTTCATCACATAACGGTTCACCATACGTGCATGCTACAGGAATCACAAACCTCAACACAATTATTTCCACAATCCACAAGTACTTCACTAGCATGACTCTAATATCACCATCTTTATATCTCAAAACAATCATAAGGAATCAAACTTCTCATAGTATTCATTGCACTTTATATGAAAGCTTTTATTATACTCCCTCCGTTCCTCAATATAAGGTGTATTAGTTTTCCAAAAAGTCAAACTTCTCTAAGTTTGACCAAGCTTATAGACAAAAATATCAATGTCTAGAATTCCAAATCATTATCACTAGATTCATCGTGAACTATATTTTTACATTTTATATATTTAGTATTATAAATCTTTATATATTTTGTTGTAAAGTTGGTCAAACACAGACAATAGTTAACTTTTTCGAAAACTAATACACCTTATATTTAGGAACGGAGGGAGTATCCCTCTTGGATGTCTATCATATTAGGACTAAATTTATAACCAAAGCAAATTATGATGTTGTTTAAAAAGACTCTTAAAATAATATAAGTGAAGCATGATAGTTCATCAATCCTATAAAATAAAGCCATTGGCGTGCTCTAAAAAGATATAAGTGAAGCACTAGAGCAAAATTGCCTAGCTCAAAAGATATAAGTGAAGCACATAGAGTATTCTAATAAATCATGATTCATGAGTGTCCCTATCAAAAGGTGTGTACATCAAGGATGATTGTGGAAAACTAAAAAGCAAAGACTCAAATCATACAAGACACTCCAAGAAAAACACATATCATGTGGTGAACAAAAATTTAGCCTGAAGTAAAGTCACCTATAGGCGAAGACGAAAGAGGTGATGCCTTCTGGGACATCCCCAAGCATAGGCTCTTGCCACTCCTTATTCCATAGTCCATCAAATCCTTACCCAAAATTTGAAAACTTCACAACACAAAACTCAACAGAAAATCTCATAAGCTCCGTTAGTATAAGAAAATAAATCACCACTTTTGGTAATGTTGTGAACTCAATCTTTATTTAGATCGGTGTAATATCTATTGTATTCCAACTTCTCCATGGTTCATACCCCCTGATACTACTCATAGATTCATCAAAATAAGCAAACAACACATAGAAAATGGAATCTGTCAAAAACAGAATAGTCTGTAGCAATCTGTAACTCTCGAATACTTATGTAACTCCACAAATTCTGAAAAAATAGGATAACATGAGAAATTTTTGTACCAATATTGTGCAAAAAGAATCAGATCAAAAGCACGCTTCTGTGAATTATGAACATTATTTTCTTGGGTGCAAAAGTTTCTATTTTTTAGCAAGATCAAAACAACTATCACCCTAAGCCATCCCAAAGGTCTTACTTGGTACAAACACTAATTAAAACACAAAAACACATCTAACCAGAGGATAGATGAATTATTTATATAAAACAGGAAAGAAAAATATTGGGTTGTCTCCCAACAAGCGTTTTCTTTAAAGCCTTTTATATAGGCATTGATAATTTTAATGATGCTTACATGAAAGACAAGAATTGAATCACAAAGAGAGCATAAAAAACATGTGACAAACACATCTAAGTCTAACATACTTCCTATGCATAGGAATTTTATAAGCAAACAAATTATCAAGACAAGCAAAAGCTAGCATATACGAGGAAGAAGAAAAAAACAATAGCAATCTCAACATAATGAGAGGTAATTTAGTAACATGAAAATTTCTAAAACCATATTTTCCTCTCTCATAATAATTGCATGTAGGATCATACGCAAATTCAACAAAATAGCTATCACATAACATATTCTCAACATGATCCACATGCATGCGAAGTTGACACTCTTCCAAAATAGTGGGATTAACATTAACTAAAGTCATGACCTCTCCAAACCCACTTTAATCAAAAAATTCATAAGATTGAACATTCTCCAAATATGTGGGATCTAACGTTGACACTCTTCCAAACCCACTTTCAATATTATTTCAAACATTATTATCAATCTCATATTCATCATGGGGCTTAAACAAATTTTCAAGATCATAAGAAGAATCACCCCAATCATGATCATTGCAATAAGTTGTCGACATAGAAAAATTAGCATCCCCAAGCTTAGGGTTTTGCATATTATTAGCACAATTAAATTAATAGAATTTATAATAACACCATTGCAATCAT
Organism: Aegilops speltoides; assembly: GCA_021437245.1. Classification (NCBI taxonomy): domain Eukaryota; kingdom Viridiplantae; phylum Streptophyta; class Magnoliopsida; order Poales; family Poaceae; genus Aegilops; species Aegilops speltoides. The sequence goes on along the minus strand of CM038146.1, from coordinate 414,941,332 downwards.
GCTTTTTATTAAAGGATCTATCGTGAATCACTTCATAAAACACTTCGTCATAATTTTCAAATTCACGGATTTCAAGCAAAAATTATAAAGATAATCTAGTGCACTCAAGTCACTAGAAATTGGTTTAGCATAATTGGATCTTTTAAAAACGATTAGCAAGTGGATGAGGATCCATAAACTCTTCGGTTTCTGATTTTCAATAAATACACAATTATTCCAACCAGACAAGCAAACGAGCCAAGTAAGACACAAAGGTAAACGAAAAGACGTACGGAAGAAGGGCAAAAAAATGAAAATCTTCTCGAAAATTGTTTTAGAAGTGGGGGAGAGGAATACGAGAGGCAAATGGCGAATAATGTAATGCAAGAGATGAGAGTTTTATGATGCGTACTTGGTATGTCTTGACTTGGCGTAGATCTCCCCGGCAACAGCGCCAGAAATTCTTCCTGCTACTTCTTGAGCTTGCGTTGGTTTTTCCCTTGAAGAGAAAGGGTGATGCAGCAAAGTAGAGATAAGTATTTCCCTTAGTTATAGAACCAAGGTATCAATCCAGTAGGAGACAACGCACAAATCACCAATACCTGCACAAACAATCAAACAACTTGCATCCAACGCGATAAAGGGGTTGTCAATCCTTCACGGTTACTTGCAAAAGTGAGATCTAATAGAGATAGCTGAAACTAAACAAAAGATAAAGTAAATATTTTGGGGTTTTTTGGTTTATAGATCTGAAAGTAAAAGATTGTAAAATAGTAGATCAGAAACTTATATGATGGAAATTAAACCCGGGGCCCATAGGTTTTACTAGAGGCTTCTCTCAAGATTACAAATAATACGGTGGGTGAAAAAATTACTGTCAAGCAATTGATAGAAAAGCGCAAAGTTATGACGATATCTAAGGCAATGATTATGAATTATAGGCATCATGCCCGTGTCAAGTAGACCGAAACGATTCTGCATCTACTACTATTACTCCACACATCGACTGTCTCCTGCTTGCATCTAGAGTATTAAGTTCATGAAGAACAGAGTAACGCATTAAGTAAGATGACATAATGTAGAGGAATAAACTCAAGCAATATGATGTAAACCCCATCTTTTTATCCTCGATGGAAACAATACAATACATGCCTTGCTGCCCCTACTGTCACTGGGAAAGGACACCGCAAGATTGAAACCAAATCTAAGCACTTCTCCCATTGTAAGAAAAACCAATCTAGTTGGCCAAACTAAACCGATAGTTCGAAGAGAATTACAAAATATCAAATCTTGCATGTACGAATTCAGAGAAGATCAAATAATATTCATAGATAAGCTAATCATAAATCCACAATTCATCAGTTCTCGACAAACACACTGCAAAAGAAGCTTACATCCGATAGATATCCATGAACATTGAGGAGAACATGGTATTGAGAATCAAAGAGAGAGAAGAAACTATCTAGCTACTAGCTATGGACCTGTAGGTCTGAGGTAAACTACTCACGCTTCATCGGAAGGGCAATAGAGTTGATGTAGAAGCCCTCGGTGATCAAATCCCCCTCCAGTAGGATGGCGGAAAAGGCCCCTAGATGGGATCTCATGGATATAGAAGGTTGCGGCGATGGAAAAGTGTTTTCGTGGATGCTTCTGGTGGTTTGGGGATATATGTGAATATATAGGACGAAGAAGTAGGTCGGTGGAGTCACGTGCAGCGCGCCCTACCCCCCTAGGCACGCCCTCCCCCCTTTTGGCCGCCTCGTGGCTCTTCCGACTTGATCTCCAAGTCTCCTGGGTGTCTTCTGGTCCAAGAAAATCATCGCGAAGGTTTTATTCCATTTGGACACCGTTTGGTATTCCTTCTGTGTGAAGCTCAAAAACAAAGAAAAAACAGAAGCTGGCACTTGGCTCTAGGTTAATAGGTTAGTCCCAAAAATAATATAAAATAGCATATTAATGCATATAAAACATCCAAAACAGATAATATAATAGCATCGAACAATCAAAGATTATAGATATGTGGGAGACGTATCAATGGTCAAATTATTACTAAAATCAATATGCAAACTTCGAATTTTAATTCTAATTTTCTTTTTGAGGGTTGGGCATCGAATGGCGTAGTCCATTCGCTTGCTAAATTTTGTCGCTCGTTAGGTTAGGGGCGCCACATCTGGTTAGGCTAATCCCATGACCCTATTTGTACCCCAAACATTGCGAACTTTGAGTAATAAAGTGTTGGGATTCCTCAAATAAAAAAGCTCTTAAAAGCCCTAAAAAGTCAAATAGTGCTAAAAGGACCATGTTGGGCAAGCCTTAAGGCCAACTTTGAGAATCGGCTTTATTCCTTGGCGGGTCGAGGGTCAGCCCGGCCCTTTTATTCGCCTATCGTGTGGGGCAAAAATCCGTGCTCGCAGTCCAGCCTTAAAAGCACAGCCTATATGGCCAGGTTTGTTTGACAAGCATTTCTTTATCTCAGAAAGGCCCTGAAGGGCCTCAAATATCTACATTAATAGAAAGCTCAACAGAGATAGTACACGTATAGGCAAGGATTCCATAAAAGGAGAAACTATACTTTAGTCCTTGATTTTAACAAGGACCTAAACCTGAAAAACTAAATTGCAACCGAGCCCAACAACACATCTACTCAGATCCAGACTCAATGCCAATACTCGATGCGTCGTGGCCACCATGACTATTGATACTCATCATGGGCCCAAGTTAACGTAGCTCCTGCCTCCCATAGGGCTTCCATGCCAGGAGGAATTTGGTGGCCGACTTTCGTCCAAAAGAGGCAGAGATGCGGCGAGCAACCTCCAAGTGACATAGCTCACCCGAGAAATCCAGCTCTACTAATCTGCTCCAACACAATCAACAAGCTCCAAGATCCCCTTACTCGTTGTCTCTTCATCTGCCACCTTGGTGACCTCGAGTGTCGAGAGAAAGGGGAGGGGACTTCTCCAAATCATGGAACTCAAGCTTATTGAGGGGCATGCCATCGGAGAACCATCTAGTATCAGCCATCACATCACCACCACTATCAGGATGAACGCCGCCGCTAGCCACCAAGTGTTGCTCGAGAACACTGGAAGGGTACCCCTCAACAACAAAACACCTGACTCCCCGAGGGAAATATTAAACTAACTCTACAACACATAGGGATGCATCAGGCACCTCGTCCATCTCCTTTGTTGCTAGTGTTACCGACAGAGGGGATTGGGGATCATACTTTCCCAAGCTCTCTCTCTCTCTCTCTCATGATGGATCGATCCACTCCCAACCGGGCAGAGAAGAAGGGAAATGAGAAAATAACCTCCTAGCACCATTGGTGCTTGATACGTCGGGATATACCGTGTGAACTGGATCTTTTTTCGAAAAATCATCCATTTTATTAATAATGTGCAGTAGTGGAACAAAGAACACCAAAACTAACAAAAATGCAATCAGGTCCATGGAGCACCTAGCGGTGCATACAAGCACAGGAGCGAGTACTCCCTCACTAGAGACTTACAAGCCTTGTTGTAGTAGCCAACCGGGAAGTTGTCATTCTAAGGTCCTAAAGGACCAATGCACTAGAACATCAACCGTCAATTATGATGAGAAGCATAAACGAAAAGGGTCATACATGGAGAAAACACCAACGAAAACGATGATTGATCGGATCTAGACGGGTCCACCGGAGACAAAATACCAACCAAATGGAAGAAGACTTGCGAGAAACACACCTCCACACACCCTTCGTCAGTGCTACTCACATCGTCAAATCGAGGATTTGGCGAGGGGACATTATTCCGACTTTCATACGCTACCACCCAATCAACACACTAAAACCACCTAAAACAAGGAAGATATCCCTCCCACCAGCAAGGGGAGGGGATACGCTGCACATCCAACACACAAGTGCCAGTGGAACCTGGATGACGGACAAGGGAGGCAAAAACCCTAACTTTTCTTCTAGTCGCATGTGGAGAAAGAGATTTCTTAATTGTGTTTGTAGTGGCGCACTCAGCTTTAGTTTTAACATTAAATTTGTCTTAAAAGTCAACATATACTCATACAATATGTATACAAAAAACAATTCAAATTGCCGGACCAAAAAGAACGTAGTGTCGTCCGCCTCCATCATGTGCCACGCGTCCCCGTTCCCCTCCCATGTCGTGTGCCCTATCTTTAGAAATATCTCAACACATCCCCCTCCGGCGCCGCTTGCCATATTTTTAGAAATATCTCAACACATCACGTCCCCTACCTATCATCTCTCTTCCTTGTCGCTCTCGCATTCCCCCACCCTGCCAACGTATGCTTTTTGCCGCCACCACATGTCATTGTTGCAAGTTATAATATAGCCCGCCGCACCCACCATTGGTGCAAACATGTGCCTATTGCAACCCCACACGTGCAGACGCACCCCCTGAACCATCGTTGCTGCAAGGGCAGTTAAGGTGCTACAAAGATCGGGGCACCGGATGCAGCTAGCAACCTTGAACTACTGTGTTAGAAGAGCAACGCCACTTTAGGTGCAGTTGTTGCAACCCTCAATGCGGCAGTGACCAGTCTTGCAACCCAAAGAGCCACTCTACAAGGATGCTCGTTGCCACCATCGTCGTTGTTGCAATCTTCGTCTGCAGCAGCCATCATTTGCTGCAACTCAGAGGCGAGTTGTGCAATGTTGACAATTGTTGTAGAGCATGCGTCGGTGGTTGCTGGGGGTGGGCACTAGCGCTGCAAGGCCCGGGCGCCGCCGACCGTGCTATTGCAAGGTAGGCGCTCCAGAGTGCTGCAATCACATGTGTCAGTGAGAACGACACCTATGGGATCAACGGGATCCCTACAGTGGTCGGCGGACACAGGGTTGTGAGAAGAGCGGGTCTAAGAGCCAGCAAAAAGGTCGTTTACCCAGGTTTGGGCGCGGAGATCGCGTAATACCCTAGTCCTGTTTTGGTCTGTATATCAGTGTTCTTCAACTAGCTATCGAGCGTCACTTGCCCAAAGAGCCGAATCCCTCTCCAGTACGCCTCGGGCTTCCTTTTATAGTCGAAGGTGGCACCACAGCGGCACAAAGGAGGTGGAAAGGGTACAGTAGCTATGTTTATCTCTTGTCATTATGGGACAAGACGCATTAAATGCGCCTCTGAGGTGTCCCCCTGCTTTATCGCCGCCTCGCCCTACTTTGATGTGCGTCCAGGCCAACGAGGCGGGTGGCGCCAAGTAGGCTGGCAGGCTGCTAAGGTGCCGCGGTGGCGGTGTCTTCACGAAGATCTGCATGCCACCATGCAGGTGCTAGCTGAGTTGGCCTCGGGACCGCACATCGCCACACAGGTGCTCGCCTGGATGGCTGGGCTGGCAGCTGCATGGGAACGGCGGTGGGGTCTTGGCGCGCGTGGGCCGGGCCGCAGCCCCGCTGCTGTCCTCGGCAAGGGTCTTGCCAGGGGCCCCGGCAAAGGGTCTTGTTGTGGTACTACGGTCGTCCCCGGCAAGGATGTTTGCTGGAGGTCTCGTCTTCTGGTCCTCATCTGATAATGTGTGTGTTAATGACCTTCACAAACATCTGCATGCCACAATGGAGGCGCCTCCTGGGCCTTGGTTCCAATGTGGTTGATGGTGTTGGAAACCTCGGGCTCAAGGCTGGCGCGCTTTGTTGGTGTTGGGAAGGTTGCCCCAGCAAGGCTCTTGACGGGGCTGCGGAGGCCGCCCCGGCAAGGATCTTGCTAGGGGAGCCCACCTCGCCCTCTTGCTCTTTGTGTTTCTGTCTTGGCATTTCTCTGATCGTCTTGTGGCTTCGGCTTCCCTCACCTGCCCTGCTCAGTGTGGTCGTGGGCGTGGCTCTAACTGCCCGTGCACAGGTAAAGGGGTACAAAGTAGAACCCCGGGCATGGGCCACACATAAGCACGACGCGTTGTTGGGCTAGGCCCAGAACGGTGCGCGGGCAAGCGGGGCCGATTTTTACCGCGGTAATTTTTTTCACCCGCTGCGCTTCCCCACGACCCGCGTTTAATGCGCGATGTGGAGGGCTGTGCGTGACATGGAGGGCATGAGTGGTGCGCCTGCTGCACGCAGGCGTCACGTCGCAGTAAATGGTAAAGAGGCGGCCCGTGCCTTCCCCATAAAAAGGAATAACCGCAGGCGCGCTGCTCATTTTCCTTCTGCATTTTCCCCAATCTCGGCACTGCCTTCCCCATCTTCTTCCTCCCCGAGCTCGTCTCTGCTCATCGCTGCCGCGCCCCCATTGCTCTCGATCCTCTGCCTTTGCCCAATCGCCATGGCGCCCAAGACCGGCAAGGGGAAGGGCAAAGGGGCAGCCAAGGATGTCGTGGAAAAGAAGGTGCTGGAGAACGAGGCGGCGGTGCGGCGGGCGCAGTTTTCGCCTACTTCTCCCCATCGTCAGTCGACGTACTCCACCTCAAGGACGTCTTCAGGCCTCTGTGGGCGGCGGAGACGATAGGGCACCCCACCACGCGCATCATCCCCGCCGACTGCGGCGAGGCCGGCCCCGATCGGTACCCCTTCTTTGTCGATTTCTTCTCCTACTGGCTCTGCCCCCCTTTTTTCCGATTTCTTCAACGACGTCATGCGCACCTTAGGCTTCTGTATTTTGGACCTCACGCCGAATGTCGTTGTGTACATGGCGCTATTCGCCCACCTCTGCGAGGGCTTCGTTGGGGTGCTTCCCAGCATGGCGCTCTTCCGCCACTACTTCTCCCCTCGCCTCCAGCCAGGGGCCGCCCTCTCCGGGAGCATCTCCTGGATCCCGAGGGCCCAAGGGAGGGGCACGTATCTGGAGGGTGCCCACAAGCAGAGGTGGGAAGAGTGGCGGGGTCGGTGGTGCTGGATCGAGGAGAAAAATCCACCGGAGTTTTGTCGGGTTCGTTGGAGCCCGCCACTTCGCGGTAATGACTGGAGTGGCGTTGATGCCGATCATGCAAAGCTCTCGATTGCCATCACCAGGATCCATCATATCACCACGGCAGGGCTCACCCTTGAGAAGATTGGGGTGGACATCATCTGCCGCCGAATCGCCCCGCTGCACAACAAGGGGAAGCAGGCCTGGGATTTCAGGAATGCAGCCGACATCATCAGGCTCCGCCCCGCATGAAGCACAACTTCACGGTGATGGGGCATGCCCATCACTGCCAGAGGCTCTTCCAGCTCGTTGTGTTCGCTGGCGGCAGGGTGGAGAGGACCGGCAGGGCCGCAAAGGCCGGCAAGGCCATCAAGGGGCCCTTATTTGGGCTGCCGTCGGGCGTGTTCCTGCTGAGCAACAACACGTGCCAGGCCGCCATTATTGAGATGATGCTGGTCTTCAACGCGCACGGCCTCGACCCGTCCTGGGTCGCGTCCCCGGCACGCGAGGTGCAGGAATTCTTCGACAACTTGTCGGAGGACTTCGAGCATGAGGAGCCGCTGCTCATCACGGAGACCACCCAGGCGGAGATCAACTACATCGCCGCCAGGGTGGCGGAGGCGCAGCTCGCCAGGGAAGCCGGCAGCGCTGGCGGCATTGAGGATGAGGACGGCATGGCCGTGGAGGAGATGGAGGTTGCGCAGTGGGCGAAGGCTGTCGGGAAGGCCAGCGGTGCCAACACCGGAGCTCCTCTCAATGAGGAGGTGGGCGAGCAGTCGACCGAGGGAGAGGCCGAGTCCGATGATCCTCTGGCCATGGGAAGAGGGTGTGCCCTGCAGCGGGCCAGCTCTGGCGAGCTGGTCCGGCCCAGGAGAATTGAGCCGCGGCAAGGGGCCCAGGGGGAGCCCGTGCGCCAGACGAGGTCCGCGACGGCGAAGAGGGTGGCGAAGAAGAAAGTGACTGCTTCTTCTTCGTCCAAGCGTCGCCGGACTCCATCCCCCTCTCCTCCTCCGGCAGATGTCGACACGGGGGTCATCTTCAACCTTGGGTCCCTCAACCCAAAGAGGAAGAGGAAGGCAGCAGGAGAGGAGGCGGAGGACGAGTAAGTGTCTGACCTTCTCCACCCCCGCTTTTTCAAACCGTACTGCTTTTCATGACTTGTTCTTATCTTCGCAACGACAGGGAGACGCTGCCCAGAGGGTGGCGAAGAGGGCCAAGGCGTCGGCGGTGACCAGCCCCCGGCGGGCGCGTCGCACACGCCGATGGTGGAGACTAGCTCGGATAGCACCCTCCGGTGCAGCCCCCGGCTCAGCCCCTAGCGTAGGTCCACCACCTGACTCCTGATCAACGTGCGCCGGGGTATGACTTTCTGGCACTAACCTTGCCGTGGCTGCAGGAGGAGGACGGCAGCAGGAGGAGCCACCGAGGGCCACCTCCAACACGCCGCCCCCATCAACCACACTGCCCCGAGGGGTGTCCCCGGCAAGGGCACCAAGCGCCAAGCCCATGCGCACAGAGGAGGAGGGGATCTTGCGCACTGGCGGCTCCGTCCCGGCAATAGATGTTGGCGGGGACAGGGCCACTTCTTCTCAGCCCGGCACGGGTAAGTCACCCGCTTTCTGTTCCTGCTTTTCTTTCATCTCTCTTTTTTTTATCCTTGATCTTGGCCTTGCCTCATCCTCCCTTTCAGATCCCTCCCAGGCGGACCAGGATGACATCGACATCGTCATCACGGAGGTCGCCCAGGATGCTGTGGCCGAGGCCGACAAGGTCGCCACCTAGGAGGTCGCCGAGACTGCCACCGAGGAGGCCGCCAAGGGGCCTGCCGGAGAGACCGAGGAGGCTGCCGCCGAGGAGGCCGGCAAGGGCACCGCCAAGGGGGGCAGCAAGGGGCCTGTCGAGGAGCCCGTCAAGGGGTCTGCAAGGCCGTTGCCGAGGAGGAGGTAGTTGACGATCAACCTTCCTCCTCCGTTGCCTCTGGCTCGAGCAGGTACCTGAAGGTGGGCGACGACATGTTCGTCCACCTTCCAGGGATGGCGGGCACCAGGGCGCCGGCCGAGGGGGATGTTTTCAATGACGAGGTGCTTACCGCCGCCGGACTCGAGGTCATCGATGAACCGAGCGCCGGTGGCGGCGGCACCCAGGAGGAGCAGCTCCTCCGGGCTATGGGCACCTGCTTCTGGAAACTCCAGGCGCTCCACCGTGCGCGTCTGGACAGTGCGAAGTCCAGGGAGGTGGCGGCGGGCCAGGCGGAGGGGAACCTCGAGGGGCGCGTTGCCGAAGCGCGGGCCTGGTTCCGCCAGGTCCACGAGAAGCTGAATGCTGCTCAAGACCAGCTGGCCGAGTGCCAGCACGAGCTCCTCTTGAAGTAGGCCGACATCGAGAAGGCCCAGGAGGCAGCGAGGGAAGAGGCCGCCCAAGCCGAGGCCGCCCGGTCCCGGTGCCAGGCCGAGCTAGACTCCCAGGAGGAGGATCTCTTTGCTCGTGAGGCGGCGCTTACCACACACTCCATGGCAAGGACGAGGAGGTCGCGGAGCTCGTCACGTGGCGGACCCAGGAGCTGGAGCGGACGCACAAAGAAGCACTTGATGCTCAAGCTCTGGCCCACGGCGACAAGGTGAAGGAGCTGGAGGCGGAGCGAGACGGCCTGAAGAATAGGGCCGAGCAGCTAGCAAAGGAGAAGGACTCGGTCAACTGCGCCTTGACGGAGGCGCGGGACGCGGTCTTCGACAAGGCAGAGCTGCTCACTCGCGCCAACGAGTCCATCTAAGACCTAAAGCTGAAGCTGGAAGGTCTTGAGGAGATGCTTTCGGAGGCCAAGGCCCATGAGGGGACCCTGGCCAAGAGCCTGGAGACGGAGAGGCAGCTGTGGAAGAATGATGCCACCATTCACGAGGATTTCGTGAAGGGCGAGAACCTTTGGATCAGCCGCCTCATCGACGTCACCAACAGGATCACCGAGAAGCTGGCTGACATGGGGATGTCGGACGTGAGGTACACCCCAGAGCCGGACGTGAGCCCCAACGCCAGGCTGACCCTGTTCTTCGAGGGTGTTCTTGGAGCCTTGGAGCAGTTTCGCTCTAACAGAGCGAGCTTCTGGCCAATGAGGCCCGGCAGCTCTGCCGGGATGCCCTGACCAAGGTCCTCACCAAGCTGGCGTACTGGTACCCCGACCTCGACTTCGATGCCGCGCTGGAGAGCTTGCCGGAGGACGTGGACCTCGCGCCGCTCAAGGAGCGTATCAAGCCCGTCATCAGCCGCGTCCATGGGATAGAGAGGATCGAAGGCCAGCGCCGGGACTAGGCACCCTGTTTCTTGTTGCCGCTGCAGGTTCACGACCAAGACATTTCATATATTTAGTTAGAACCGCAGCAACAATTGATGTAAAATAACCATGCAATTCTCTTGAAACGATGCATGTTATTTTCCAATTCGATCCTTCCCTGTATGTCCACCCTACGTTAATTGGGTAGGCTTGCCGGCACGTAAACCCATGCCGCGACACCTCGAGGACGGATCCCCAATAGCCTGCCGGGTGTGCGTGCGGCCAGGCGAACCACCTTGCCGTTCTCAGCGTGGCCGCTCGAGCTGTCGAGCGGACTTGAGACAGAACGAGAGCGTTGCCAATAGCGGAAGGCTACCCTGCCATTCTCGATGCAGCCGCTCGAACTGTTGAGCGGACTCAAAACAGAACGAAGGTGTTGCCAATAGTGGAAGGGCCCCATTGCGTGCAGGTTTCGTATACAGAGGGAAAGATCTCCAGGGAGAATAACCTTATATAGAAAGAATTGCTCAAGGTTTTCGTGCGACTTAGCTTTTCTGTCGCCATGCGAGCGTTTGCTGCACCCGTAGATGATGTTGCCCGTTGGATCGCCTCCTTTCTTGGAAACCATGGCGACGAAGCACTGCAAGACTAGCTGCTAGACTAGATTTTCACAACTACGCCCCCTGCCTGGCACGCCAAAGATGTCGGTGGGAACGACACCTATGGGATCAACGGGATCCCTATTGTGGTCGGCGGGCGCGGGGTTGTGAGAAGAGCAGGTCTAAGAGCCAGCACAAAGGTCGTTTACCCAAGTTCGGGCCGCGGAGATCGCGTAATACCCTAGTCCTGCTTTGGTGTGTATATCAGTGTTCTTCAACTAGCTATCGAGCGTCACTTGCCCAAAGAGTCGAATCCCTCTCCAGTACGCCTCGGGCTTCCTTTTATAATCGAAGGAGGCGCCACAGTGGCACATAGGAGGTGGAAAGGGTACAGTAGTTATGTATATCTCTTGTCATTACGGGACAAGACGCATTAAATGCGCCTCTGAGGTGTCCCCCTGCTCTATAGCCGCCTCGCCCTGCCTCGACGCGCGTCCAGGCCAGCGAGGCGGGTGGTGCCATGTAGGCTGGCAGGCTGCTGAGGTGGTGCGGTGGCGGCGTTTTCACGAAGATCTGCATGCCACCATGCAGGTGCTTGCTGAGTTGGCCTCGGGACCGCACGTCGCCACGCGGGTGCTCGCCTGCCTGGCTGGGCTGGCAGCTACATGGGAACGGCGGCGGGGTCTTGGCACGCGCGGGTCGGGCCGCGGCCCGCTGCCGTCCTTGGCAAGGGTCTTGCCGTGGGCCCCGGCAAGGGTCTTGCCGTGGTACTGCGGTCGTCCCCGACAAGGATGTTTGCCGGAGGTCTCGTCTTCTGATCCGCGTCTGATACTGTGTGTGTTAATGAGCTTCACAAAGATCTGCATGCCACCATGGAGGCGCCTCCCGAGCCTTGGTTTCAATGTGGTTGATGGTGTTGAAAACCTCGGGCTCAAGGGTGGCGCACTTTGTTGGTGTTGGGTAGGTTGCCCCGGCAAGGCTTTTGCCGGGGGAGCCCGCCTCGCCCTCTTGCTCTTTGGGTTTCTGTCTTGGCATTGCTCTGATCATCTTGTGGCTTCGACTTTCCTCACCTGCCCTGCTCAGTGTGGCCGTGGGCGTGGCTCTGACCGCCCGTTCTACTTTACAGTGTACAAAGTAGAATCCTTATTTCTGTATACTGACAACATGTTTCACATGGTGCTTCGGCAACGGCTCGGTGCCGCGCGGGTGGCTGGAAATGGTGCTGCAGGCCGGGGTGCCGACGCTGCGAGCGACGATGGACACGGCTGCCAAGTGGAGACGGGCTGATACGAGGGCCGAGAGATGGTGTTGTGTACTTGTGTACTTGTGTGGGTAGACCGGGGCTGCAAGGCGCCGTGTTGCTCTTGCTCCTGCGAGCCCGCATGGTCTTCCGACGGTGCTACGGGGCGAGTCGGCGGTGCTACCAGGAATTTTTTGGTGCGTTTGGGAGACGAGGAAGATGATGCTGCTGCCATCGATCGAACGGCTACGCACTCAGGATCTCGAGCTGACCAACCCCCCTGAAATCAGTGGGCTTGCATGTTTAGCCTAAAATGAGTCAACTGGATGGCGGCCGCAGGCACAGATCTCGCCGCCGGATCAAGTACGTGCCACCGTGGTGATACAAGATCGATTATCATTGTTCCATTATGCGTTAAGCTTACTCACTGACCATCTGACAGATACTTCACTACTGTACTCGCGGGAACAGTTAGCATAGACAAATAGCACGAGCCCGGCGGCGTTGCAAACAAAAAAACAACGAAACCAAGAGCGTCACATGATGAACAGCTATCCTACCAGCTCATCCGCTGACCTTTAGCTAGCTTTATAAGTACCTGCCACGGTGTATGCCAAGAAGCATCACATATCAGAAGCCAAACGGGTTCGAGCGACGGCTCAGAGCATCAGCTGATGGAGATCACCAAGGTCGACCTCCGCGGACTGGAGCCTGGCGGCCCAGGCTGGGGGGAAGCCCGGGACGCGGTGACCGCGTCCATGTTTGCGCACGGTTTCGTCGTCGTCGCGCACGACGCGCTCGGCCCGGAGCTCCGTCAGGCGCTGTTCGGTCGCGCCATGCCGGAGATGTTCGCGCTCCCGGTGGAGGCCAAGCAGCGGAACGTCTCCGCCGTGGGGCCGTTCACAGGCTACATCTCAAACATCCCCGGCATGAACTGGGAGAGCCTGTGCCTCTCCGACGTCACCGATGCCGACCGCGTCCGTGACTTCGCCGACCTCCTCTGGACGCAGGGGAACCCTCCCTTCTGGTAACCATGGTCACCTTTTTTTTAGAATGATCTGACTCACTGAGGCTACCATCATTGCTCCGCCGCGCAGTCGGGGTTGTCGCCGATCCATTTTGACCTTCTCACCGCGTCCGTCCATGTGCAGCGACACAGTTGTGTCGGCAGCGAAGAACGTGTTTGAACTCCAGCTGACGGTGGAGAAGATGGTCCTGGAGGGCCTCGGCGTCCAGGAGGAGCACATCGACGCGCACTTCGGCGCGCTGGCCCACTCCGCCCGGCTGTCGCGCTACGGCGTCCCGCCCAATTCGGAGACCTGCATGTCCCTGCAGGCGCACTGCGACGACAGCGTGACCACCACGATCGTGCAGCACGGGGTGGAAGGCCTGGAGGTGCAGGCCAAGGACGGGAGCTGGCTCGCCGTGCCGCCTGATCCGGCAACGTTCGCCTTCGTGGCCGGCGAGTTGTTGACGGTAAGAGGCACGCGCGCCCTTTCTCTATCATGTCTGATCGTGTGCGCGCGCGCATCTCCAGTTCTGACGCCACAGGGATGTCACCGCCGTATATGCCGCAGGTCGTGACTAACGGAAGGGTGCCGCCGTGCCTCCACCGTGTCAGGACGCCGAGCAACCGTGAGCGCCTGGCAGTGCTGTTCGTCTGCCGGGGCAAGAACGGAGTCGAACTGAGCGCGATGGACGAGCTCGTGGACGGAGACCACCCTCTGGTGTACCGACCGTGTAAGAACGACGAGTATACCAAGTTCCGGCACTCGGAAGAAGGGCGCAAATTCAGTGATCCACTGAAGACTTTCTGTGGTGTGGAGAAGGATGGATCACCCATGGAATGATCGAGCTTATCACTTCGCCTCACCACTCTCGAGTGAGGTAGCCTGTTAGACGGGTAATCCGTCAAGGAAAGAGCATTTATCTTCGAGTGTGAAGTTAGTCAAAACCTGCAGTTACGTTGTATAACAGTTTTTGAGTTTTTTTAATCTTTCTTGGGTACTCCTACTTTGTACCCCCCCGCCCCACACACACACACACCCCACCCAAAAAAGAGATCACATCTGCGACAAGTGATTACCACATTTAAGACACAAATGTACCCATTTAAGAAACTTAATCGGTGACACAAAGCACTCATTTTTGCCAATTACTCCCAAAATAGTGCTTTAAATGCTTTTGTATTTCCTTACTGAGGAAGTACATTTTTGTGAAAAAATCACGCCAAAGCTTTGTTAGGTAATGTAATGTTCATAGATACAAGAATTGGATGTGCTGTGTGTGTGTGTGTGGGGGGGGGGGGGGGGGGACAACCACTTATGGCGGCTTGATATGGTAGCATTGCCTATACCTAACATAGTAGCTTGCTTAGCGAGATTATGAGCTTCAACACTGATGTTTCTGTGCTCGTTAACAGACAGAAAACCAATCTTCCGGTCTGCATTCTCCCTGATGACAGCACTACGAGGGCCACCAGTTCCTTGTTCAACATCTTCTACCATGCCTTTGCAATCGGTGCTGATGTGAATGTTCCTCAGGACAAGATCATATGCGAGTGCCATAGCTTCCCTACAAGCAAGAGCTTCGAGTAGAGTGGGATCCGTCGTACCTTCAAAAACAATCGCTGGGGATCCAAGATATGCACATGTTGATCTCTGCAAATCGCCACTGCTGGTCCCCTTTCACCGTTACTTGATATGGCGCCATCCACGTTAATTTTCATATAGTTGTCTAGAGGGGGGAGCTAGTGGGGCGCGGCTTCAACTCTGCCTCTAGCCGTACTATGATCTTTTGTCATAGGTTTTAATAAAGCTTGAACATCATTGATGTAAGGATCGATAAAAAAAGTTGATGGGGGCTCTAAAAGATGCATATATGGATAGCCTTCCTCCCCGCTTACCAAATCGCCCATAAGGTGACAACCAGCCTGGTGAAGCATCCATGAGATAGTGCTTCATGCATCTCAAAGATCCAATTTCTCGCACTCGGTTCTCTATTTTCTGAGATGTGCTCGATCAGGTCCTCGCGAGAGAGCGCTCAGACGCAACGAGACATAGTGCAGCTCAAGAGGGAGTGTTAATCTTTAGCTCAACACAAGGCACACGAACTGATTTGAGACATGCTTTTGTGTTGCAAGACATCCGTCATCGACAGAGAATGTCTCACCAATCTCCATAGAAATACATTTAGCATTGAAGGGACTGTAAATTTCCACACTGAGGTCCAAGATTTAGCCTCCCTGCCATTATCCAAGGATCCGTTCCTACCCTCTAGCTAGTTCTCATGGTTCATCTTCGTATTTATTAGAAGTTTGTAATCCGAACGAACAAAGAACTAGCCCTTCTGATTAGATTCGAAGCCAAAAAATCATCAACATTTCTAGTGCACACTAAGATCTTGAGAATCTATTCGATAGACAAAATATTTTGGATTAACTGCACGTTCAAGGAAGTTGTTGTTGGTAATTAAGCCCCGACACCACTTGTGGAGGATTTTCCACTAGCTATAAGATTGGCCTCAATGGGGCCTGTTGACAGTGTAGTACACCAGGGGTGGCTTCCCTAGGGGAAGTCCGGCAACAGACCCACCACGGGGTTTGTACGGCCCTAAAGGGAGCTCGGCGATCGGAGGGATCCCAGAGACCCTGCAAGAGCTCGGCAGCATCTTTGAGTGCAAGACAAGCAAGGCGGCGGCTAGAGGTCGGTTAGATTCATGTGTAAACCCTAGCCCCTATCATATATAAGGCAGCGCTAGGGACTAGCCAGAGCCATGTACTCTCGTAGAAACATACTTCGGTAGCCATAAATCATCTCCCATTGTAACCCTCGCACGAGGTACTCCACAATGAATACAAACCAGAAGTAGGACGTAGGGTGTTACCCCTCCAAGGGGCCCCGAACTTGGGTAACTTCCACATGTGACCTCCATTTTGGCATTTCCGACTGCGTTCACCACCCTACCGATGGTACTGACGGTGCTACTTACTGTCACATGTTTAGGGATCCAGTTATCTGACCGTATGTTAGTTGATTGCCATTTCTCCTAATTGTTCCATGCTTCATAATATCCCTTCCCTCCAAAATTGCATGACATATTTGAGAAGGGCGAGAACCAAGTTCAGTAGTATGGATGGAACCTTGAGGAAAGTACACCAATTTCAAAATCCTCACACTTAAATATGATGGTTCTTTTGGATTCTCCATGATTATCTTGCAAGAAGATCAAGATTAAAAAGCTTGAGGTCCCTGTAACCCAAACCTCCCAAATACTTGGGCATTGTCATACCACAGTTACACCCATAGCCCCTGCTATTACACATATTGGACCAATTGCTATAGCTCGCGCATGCCAATTAGATTATAAGGTATTTTTGTTTCTTGGTAATGATTCCAATGTTTAGGACAATATGATGTTGCCTAAATTAGATACATTTCTATTGTTTAGGAATGAAGGGCCTAGCATAGACAAGACAAGAGGGATGAACATTGGAGCATGATCAAACGTGGAGATGAAGACACGCGCGGGGAACAATGACGAAGTTTCAAGTGGAGTTTTTGCCATTTGAAGCCACCATGATGACATTCAAGGACCTGGACGAAATGTACAAGACGCCCTTTCATAAATTTTGTCTGTAGATTTCTATAGGTGCTGCGCCACCTTATTTTTGGTTCAGGCCCATGTATTTTTGAAATACCTTTTCATAAGCTATTTTTAGAGTCCGTATTGTATAAGAAACGACTCAGGAAGGATTTTAGTCTCACCTTGCCAAGGGTGGATGAAATTCTCTCTCATTTCCCGTATAAATACAACCCTTAGGGTGTCGTTTAGACATTTTTTTAGATTATAGTTCACCATAGCTGCAACTCGCGTACTTTGTTTGTGTACAACAATCAGGACAAGACCTTCATCCCACTTTCATCAATAAAGCTTTTATCTTAATTTGCAATATTCAGATTGCAAATCTTAGTTTTTGCTTGTTCTTCGTTTCTCTACAGGAATTATCTTCATGGTCAGGTTGATCATGCTCTGGTGTGTTCAATAACCTCTGATAGTTAGTTTAGTGATTGCTAAGGCACAATGTCTTCTCACATTCGTAGTCGGATCGTCAAAGTCTACTCCACCCAAAATGATAGTTACTCCTCATCGAAAGAGCCGTACACCTATGAAAGATCGTGGATGTCGCCTAGAGGTGGGGGTGAATAGGTGCTTTAAAATAATTACGGTTTAGGCTTGAACAAATGCAGAATAAAACTAGCTGTTAATTTGTCAAGCACAAAACCTAAAACAACGAGGCTCACCTATGTGCACCAACAACTTATGCTAAGCAAGATAAACAACTAAGTGATAGCGACATATATAACATGAAACACTATGGCTATCACAAAGTAAAATGCATAAGTAAAGGGCTCGGGTAAGAGATAACCTACGCACGCGGAGACGACGATGTATCCCAAAGTTCACACCCTTGCGGATGCTAATCTCCGTTTGGAGCGGTGTGGAGGCACAATGCTCCCTAAGAAGCCACTAGGGCCACCGTAATCTCCTCACGCCCTCGCACAATGCAAGATACCGTGATCCACTCAGGTACCCTTGAGGACGGTCATCGAACCCGTACACTTTGGCAACCCTTGGGGGTAGTCACCGAACCCGTACACTTTGGCAACCCTTAGGGCGGTCACCGGTACCTGTCAAATTGCTCGTGGCGATCTCCACAACCTAATTGGAGACTCCGATGCTTGCCTAGAGCTTTACACCATAATGATTGAGCTCCGAAGCACCACCAACCGTCTAGGGCGCCCAAGCACCCAAGAGGAACAAGCTCAAGGGTACCAAGAACCCAAGAGTAATAATCTTCTCAACTTGTAAATTCCACGTATCACCGTGGAGAACTCAAACCGGTGCAACTAATGCAATGGCAAGGGCACACGGAGTGCCCAAGTCCCTCACTCCCAAATCCTACTAAAGCAACGAAAGCTATGGAGGAAATGAGAGGAAGAACAAGAAGGAGAACACCAAGAACTCCAAGATCTAGATCCAAGGGGTTACCCTCACACAGAGGAGAAAGTGAATGGTGGAAACGTAGATCTAGATCTCCTCCCTCTTTTCCCCAAAAAACTAGTAAGAATCCATGGAGGGATTGAGAGATAGCAATCTCGAAGAAGGTCAACAATGGGGGAAGAACACGAGCTAAAGGGATGGGGTTCAATGGGGAAGAAGACCCCCTTTTATAGGTGGGGAAAATCTAACTGTTAAGTGCTCAGCCCGCACACGAGCAGTACTACCTTTCATGGAGTGGTACTACCGCTCGGGCAGCAGTAACAGGAAAAATAAAGCAATGGCTAGAAACCTTGGGCGGTAGTGCCGCCTGGAGCGGTACTACTGCTCATCCGAGCGGTACTACTGTGGGAGAAGCAGAACACAGGAGCACAGGAGGCGGGCGAGAGAGCGACGACAAGATCAAGCGATGAGCGGTACTATCGCCCGACAGTGGTACTACCCTTATAGGCGATATTGCCGCACACTTCTTGCCCTACTACCGATGAACCCGACACGAAAAACAGAACCCCCAGAATAAGCAGCGGCAGAAGCCGTGAAATTGGACAGCAGAAGTACCGCTTACAAGCGGTACTACCGCCCGACAGGGACGGTACGGTGCATCAAGCAAACCCCAAGCAAAACAGATGCAGCAAGAAAACCAGAACTGCCATAACTTCTGCATATGAGCTCTGAATTGAGCAAACTCAAGCTTGTTAGATAGAAGACGATGAGTAGCATCCAACAGCGAAGAACCAACATAACCTCCAACAGAGAAGAACCGACATAACCTCTAACATCAAAAACATCATAGAAGATGCATGTGAACTCCATTTTTGATGAACTCGAGCTTGTCATGAAGATGACCATAGGCTCTAAAACTCATCAAGAGAAATACCAAATAAGAACCAAGAAAGATGATGCAAGGAGCAATGGTTTGAGCTCTCGACGAACGATACGATCAAGCTACTCACCAAAGAGCCCCCCTTGATAGTATGGCAAACGATCCTACAACCCAGTCTCCCAACTACTACCATGAGACCGGTAAAATAGAAAACCTATCAAGGGCAAACATTTGCCTTGCACAACGTCTATTTGAGCTAGATGATGATGATCTTGACTCCCTCAAGTTGGACCACCTTTCTTGATTGCGTTAGCTCGATGAAGACTAGTAGATTGCTCCCCATACTCCACTATGGGTGAGCCACTCTTCGGCACATCTTGACAAATCCATTGTCACCATAATGGATGGCAAGCTTCAAGCATGATCTCTTTGTGATGCTCCACTTGAACTTGCACACCACAATCTTCATGACGATTACCACTTGATGTAATCCTCCATGGGTTGTATGAGATCTTCCTCTTGATGCAAACCCATGGAAACATACCTAACCCCACATAGAACTCACACGAAGACCATGGGTTAGTACACAAAGTGTAATGGACAATGCTTACCATACCATGGGATCACTTGGTCCCTCTTGGTACATCTTCTATGCTTTGTGAGTCGATCAACTTGATTCACTCTTGACTTAGTCTTGATCAACCATATATCATGATCAATCTTTATATAATTCCCTGAATAGCACCTTGGTCAACACATAAACTGCTTGAAACCAACACATGGACTTCAAGAAAAGCCTATGGACAAATCCTTCAAACATAACTCAAGGAAAACATTAGTCCACAAAGAATGTCATCAATTACCAAAACCTAACATGGGGGCACCGCATGTTCTTTCAACCTCCGTGTCTATCACATTGTCATGACTTCCTAAGAAACCAATGCAACATTCTTTTTGCCATGTTTACTATCCCACCAAAATATCTGGATGAGTGTGTTTATGTGTTCACATAAACCCTATTGAACCTTAAAACATGCCAAGGAAAAAACCGGTATGGCCTGAGTCACTAATTTGATCAAAACTTCTTTGCCACCTACGATAATAAATTTTCCATCCATCCTTTTATTTTCTCCCAAATATGGTCACTAAGATATTTGAATGTCCCTTTTTTAGAGTGCCCCGCATCCATTAGCATCCCTACATATCTGTCACTCAATGACTCATTAGGAACTCGCAAATTACCTTTCACCTCATCACGGTCAATCTGAGGACAACCCTTAGATGATTTATCGCGGCTTATCCTCTGCCAGAAGCCCAATAGTAAGTATCCACTAGGTTGGACACCTCCTCTACTCCATTAACACTTGCTCTGAAAACAACAGGAAATAACTAGAGCGGCGAAAGCCGCCGGTCATGACATTTTGTAAAAGTATAGAAACATTTATGAAAATGCGGGGACACTTTTTAAAATTGCACAAATGATTTACATTCGGCAGGTCGGCCGAACGCTCGGTTGGTCGGCGAGTCGCGTGATCCCAATAGATCAAAGGACGCCCGTAGCCCACTGGCCACGTCGCTACCGCAGCCTCCTAGCCCACCACCGCTCCCCATTCCTCTCGACCCCTCTTGACGCTCTTATCCCTTTGCCCGTCCACTTATCCCACTCCTATCTCATCCTCTACCTCCAACACTGCTCCCCGTCCCCTAGCAACATCATGAGCGCCCAAATCAGGTCGCAGGAGAAATCACTTCTGCTCCCCGCCTCGCTTTCTTGCATCTAGATCGGGCCGAGACGGGGCTCTACTCGTCCGGTCCACTCCTTGCCGGTGCGAGGAGTACTCAAGGGCTGATGCAACCCGGAGAAGCCATGGGTCCATCTCCTCGTCCTCCCCCTCGACGAGGTTGGACGTTTTGTAACAGGTGTGGCTGGAGGTGGTGGCCACCGGTGATGCGATTTTGCTGCAACCAGGATCCAAAATTTTTGCTAGGATCCGCATTTTTTAGTGATTCTTTTGCTGCAACCAGTCCAAAAATTTGCTACCATCGTTTCATTTTTTGCTACTACCGTTGGCGCTCCGTCTTTTCATTTCTTTTTGCTTAACTAGATCTGTCTTTTTGCTGGAATCACTCAAACTTTTTGTTATCATGGTATTTGATTTTTGCTACCGCCGTCTTAGTTTTTGCTACCACCCCGTTTTTTTCTGCTGGAACCACTCCAAGTTTTACTACAACGGTGTTTGATTTTTGCTACCACCGTCTTTGTGTTTTGCTACTCCCCCATTTCTGATTTTTTGTTGGATCGATCTTTTCTGCTGGAACCACCCAAAGAGAGAGAAAAGGAAGGCTATGAATGGCGTGGAGGGAGCTGCAAACATGACAAAAAAATGCTACAACTAGCGCCCTAGGAAGCTTCAATTGAAGGCGACAAATTTTGGGGACTGGCCACCACACAACCACGAAAGCTGGAACCATCGATGAAAAAAGCTTCAACCATAAAAAAGCTTCAATGGGCATGAGAAAAAAGCTGCAGCCGATGGCATTGCGGTGCGGCGACCTACGGCGAGGACGGCGACCGGCGGCGAGCTGGTGATGCTTCAAGGCAGGCCTCGAAGCATCCATGCGGCTGTCCAGGACGAAAGGATGCGATTTTTTTAGGAAAAAAATATATGCAAAGGGCTAACCTGACGGTTGGTAAAAAGATAAACTGACGCGTCAGATGCGACCGGCCGAACCGTTCCGCCGGTGCGCCGACGCCTATCGGTCGCCTTTTTAAAATTACACGGACATTTTAAAGAAAACATACGAACAATTTTAAAACATACATGATTTTTTAACATAATTACACAAACTTTTTTGAAATATTTTCTAAAATATTATGAACACTTACAAAATGTACTAACACTTTTAAACATTGTAGAAAAAAATCATGAAAAATATCACAAATGCTTTTTAAAATTATATAGATATTTTTTAATGCTTCGGGCTTTGGATTATTAGCATTCTATCTCTTGCCATCACTTGATGAAACCTCTACTTCAATGAAAGCTCCTCCTCCTCCTACTCCTCTTTATCTTACTCACTCGAAGTTTCAATGAACATTTTTTTTACTCTAGCCTCCTTGACGAAGATACTAAGAACAAAACTTTTTGACAGTACATGATTATTTTTAAAAATGCACAAAATAGTTTTCTAGTTCTCAACAATATTAAAAAATACATGAGCACATTTTCAAATGATACAGTTGTTTTTTAAAATTACTATCTAAGCAGGTTATAATATACATCTTTATCATAAAATTGAAAAATAAATTTGCCAAATGGGCCAACAAAATGCAGTCCACTAAGTCGGTGATGCGGGCGGCCTGCACTGTTTGCCGTGAGAGCTATGACTCGATTGTACCGATTCCTATTAGGAATCACCTATGGGCGCACCATTATCAAACCGCCCACTAGCGAGGTCGATCGCTGCCGCTCAGATCGCTTGTACGTTCGTTGTGCTACAATTTTCTTTGGTTTCTTTTTTTTGCCAGTCAACCGTTTTATTTCGTTTTTCTTCGTTATATTTTGGTTTTTCTTTGTTTCTTTGTTATACTTTGGTTTTCTTTACTTTCTTTGGTTTGTTTGTTAATTTTTATCGATTTTATCTTTTTAGCACATGTCTACTTTTTTTATCAGTGCATACTTTACTCCCTCCGTCCCATAATATAAAAACGTTTTTGACACTCAATCAAAAAAAAGAACGTTTTTGACACTACTGTAGTGCCTAAAACGTTCTTATATTATGGGACAAAGGGAGTACTTTTTTAGTGCACATGTGAAACATTTTTATAGATACACGTTCAAATCTTTTCCAAATACAAGATGTACATTTTTTTAATACATACCTGTTTTGAACACTTTTCTGAATACACGGTAAAATTTTCTAAATACGCGTTGTACATTTGTTTGATGGCAACAAACATTTTTCTAAACTATGTAAACATTTTTTTTACATTGTATAAACATTCTCAAAAAATTCACGGGCTTTTTTTAATCACCTGAATATTTCTTTAATATGTCACATATATTTTTAATGGGAAAAACATTTTTTGAACCTATGCACACATTTTTGACATTGTGCAAACATTTTTCTAAATGCCACGAACAATTTGTTGAAGCATGGGAAAATTTCTTTAAATATCACGTACAATACTTTTTTAATGGTATGAAACATTTCTATACATTGCGCTCTTGTTTTACATTGTATACACATTTTTTAAATTCTGAAAGTGCAACTATCCATAGGTGGTTTTGGTAATTCATAACAACATGTAGCTCATTGAGCTAATGCTATTCCAAGACTATTATTTTAGGAAAGCTCAATGAATGGCATGGCATGGATGATGAAAGTGCATCCCTCAAAATATTAAGGACAAAGGATTGGCTCAAGCTCAACAGCTCAAGACTCTTCATTTTACATTTTAGTGATCCAAGATCACATTGAGTCTATAGGAAAAGCCAATACTATCAAGGAGGGATGAGGTGTTGCTTAATGAGCCTCTTGCTTCAAGTGCTTACTGATATGCTCCAAAAACCCTCAACTACTTTCTCACATCCACATATGACCTAAACCCAAAGTCAAACTCGGCCATACCAATTCTTTCTATCCGGCGCCACCGAGTTCAAATGTCATAGCCACTGCCACAAACCCTAGGCAAATCGGTCTTACCAATAGGGATCTCGGTCTCACCGAGATGGGATTGTAATCTCTCTGTTTCCCTTCGTAACGTTTCGGTCTAACCGAAGTGAACGATCGGTCCCACCGAGATTGCAATGTAAACTCCCTGTTTCCCTTTCGTAACATTTCGGTCTCACCGAAATGAGCGAATCGGTCCCACCGAATTTACCTGACCAACTCTCTGATTAGCTAATTACCAAAATCGGTCTCACCGAGTTTGTGTAATCGGTCTCACCGAGATTACGTTATGCCCTAACCCTAACCATATCGGTCCTACCGAGTTGCATGTTGGTCCCACCGAAAATCCTAACGGTCACTAGGTTTACTAAATCGGTCTGACCGAGTTTCTCGATTCGGTCCCACCGAGTTTGGTAAATTGTGTGTAACGATTAGATTTTGTGTGGAGGCTATATATACCCCTCCACCTCCTCTTCATTCGTGGAGAGAGCCATCAGAACAAACCTACACTTCCAACTTACCAATTCTGAGAGAGAACTACCTACTCATGTGTTGAGGCCAAGATATTCCATTCCTACCATATGAATCTTGATCTCTAGCCTTCCCCAAGTTTCTTTCCACTTAAACCTTCTTTCCACCAGATCCAAATCCCATGAGAGAGAGTTGAGTGTTGGGGAGACTATCATTTGAAGCACAAGAGCTAGGAGTTCATCATCAACGCACCATTTGTTACTTCTTGGAGATTGGTGTCTCCTAGATTGGCTAGGTGTCACTTGGGAGCCTCCGACAAGATTGTGGAGTTGAACCAAGGAGTTTGTAAGGGCAAGGAGATCGCCTACTTCGTGAAGATCTACCGCTAGTGAGGCAAGTCCTTCGTGGGCGACGGCCATGGTGGGATAGACAAGGTTGCTTCTTCGTGGACCCTTCGTGGGTGGAGCCCTCCGTGGACTCGCGCAACTGTTACCCTTTGTGGGTTGAAGTCTCCATCAATGTGGATGTACGATAGCACCACCTATCGTAACCACGACAAAAGCATTCGTGTCTCCAATTGCGTTTGAATCCTCCAAACCCTTCCCTTTACATTCTTGCAAGTTGCCTGCTTTAATTTCTGCTGCTCATATACTCTTTGCATGCTTGCTTGAATTGTGTGAAGATTGCTTGACTTGTCCAAAGATAGCTAAAATCTGCCAAAGTCTAAAATTGGGAAAAGGTTAAGTTTTTAATTGGTCAAGTAGTATAATCACCCCCCTCCTCTAGACATACTTCAAGGTCCTACAAGTGGTATTAGAGCTTTGGTCTCCATTTGCTTTGATTTCCATAGCTTTTGGTGGTCATAGCCTTGGTTTCACAACCTAGGAGAGTATGGCGTCTAGCGAGGGAAATTATCACCGTAGAGGTCCTTACTTTGATGGTACTAATTTTGCTAGTTCGAATCATAAGATGAAAATGCATATTCTCGGACATAACCCCGCCGTTTGGGCTATTGTGTGTATTGGCTTGCAAGATGAATTCTTTTATGGGAGAGAGCCGAACCGTGAAGCTAGTGCGGAAGAATTAAAGATGCTGCAATACAACGCTCAAGCTTGTGATATCCTCTTCAATGGCTTGTGCCCCGAAGAATTCAACAAAATCAGCCGTCTTGAGAATGCAAAGGAAATTTGGGATACTTTGATTGATATGCATGAAGGTACTGACTCCGTCAAGGAATCCAAGTTGGATGTGCTCCAAAGTCAGCTTGACAAGTTCAAAATGAAGGATGGTGAAGGTGTCGCTGAAATGTACTCTAGGCTTGCTCTTATCACAAATGAGATTGCCGTCTTAGGGAGTGAAGAGATGACCGATAGATTCATCATCAAGAAGATCCTAAGAGCATTGGATGGAAAGTATGATACCGTGTGCACATTTATCCAAATGATGCCAAATTACAAAGATCTCAAGCCAACAGAAGTCATTGGAAGAATTGTTGCTCATGAGATGTCACTCAAGGATAAGGAGGAACTTCACAACAAGTCAAGTGGTGCTTACAAAGCCTCATGTGAAGCCCCCACATCATCAAGTGAGAAACAAACCTTCAGTGAAGAATTGAGCTTAATGGTGAAGAACTTCAACAAATTCTACAAGAGTAGAAGCAAAGAAAGAAGCTCTAAGTCAAGGTCCTACAATGACAAAAGATCTTCTAGTCGAGAGCGCAATTGCTACAATTGTGGGAGACCCGGACACTATTCAAATGAGTGTGCGGCAACCTACAAAAGAAGAGAAGATTCTCCAAAAAGAAGAAGCAAAAGAGAAGAATCACCACAAAGAGAGAGGAGGAGTAGAGATGATCGTTATGAACTAAGACCCTCACGGAGAAGCAAGGATTCGGAAAGGAAGGACAAGTCATCAAGGAGCTACACAAGACAAAGACATCAAGCTCATGTTGGTGAATGGGTATCCGGCTCCGACTCCGACAATCACTCCGAGAGAAGCTATCACCCCGACTCGAATATACTCAAGATGAAGGTGTTGCGGTCTAGCACTTGTGTCAACCAACTCCTCGACATATTTGACTCACCAAATGAAGGAATTGGAAGATGCTTCATGGCCAAAGGTCCAAAGGTAACACACCCCGAGTATGTTGATTTCAATAGTGATGAAGATGACTTGCTAGGTGATGATGATTTACTTGTTGACAACTCTAGTGATGAATACTATGATGAAACGTCAATTAATCATGCTAATCAAGATAAAACGAATGACAATGATAAGGAGAAGATTGAGCTTATAACTAAAGAACTAAACACTCTTAAGTTAGCTCATGAAACTATCTTCGAAGATCATCGATAACTTTTAAGGGCTCATGTGAAGTTACGCTTTGAAAATCTCAATCTTGAGCAAGAGCATGAGTTCTTAAAGGCAATCAATGATGATCTCCGTAAGAAAAGTTCTTCTTACATTGCCAAGCGTTTACTCTTATCTACTTACATGCCTCAAGTCAAGTCTAGTAACAAGTACAAGAAAGATCCTTCCTCTAGTAGTAACAATAATAATGCCAAATCCAATATTGTTGCTTCTAGTAGTTCTATTGATTCCACTAATGATTCTCTTAGCCAAGTTACACTTGAGCAAGAAAATAGCTTATTGAAGGGAATTATAGAGAAAGGTGTATACAAGAGCCTTGCCGGGAGTAAGCAATTCGAGGAAATTGTACGCAAGCAAGGAAGGCACCGGAAGAATCAAGGTGTTGGTTTTGAATGAAAGTTCAATGCCAATGGAGTTGAGTGGGAAGAAGATCAATACCCCAAGAAGAAGTTTGTTCCTCAACAAGAGAAGTATGATCCTACTTCCTTCAAGGGAACACAAGCACAAGATGATCTTCCACCACAAGACCACAAGAACAAAGGCAAGGACAAGCTTCAAGAGGAGATTGATGCATTTGAAGAAGCACCTAAGGCCTTGGTCAAGTGGGTTCCCAAGACTACGTCAAGTTCTACTTCATCAAGTACAACTACAACTCCAAGGATTCCCATCAAGATGATGTGTATCCCAAAGAAGAAGAACTAGAGAGTTCTTGAGGGTGACTCCGCCAACATTCTTCACTCATATCATTATGGCAAGGACAAGTGCAATCAACTTCCACATCTTGCACTAGTTCAAGGAGTCACAAACCCTCATGTTGGTAAGGCAAGGGACAAGGTAACCTAATGATTTCATGGACATCATCTTGTGTGTGCATCACTCTATGTCTATGGATATTCTTGTCTGTTCCTTGTGGGACTAACCCATGTAGGTATGTTGAAAGTGCAACTCACTCCAAAGGATTGCTCCAAATGATCTACATCAACATTGAGCATCCACATCTTCAACACCTACATGAAGTCATCATCAAAAAAACCCAAGGTTAGTTCATCCCTCTAAGGGGGGATCTCACATCTAGGGGGAGCTTAACTCTAAGAATTGAGTCAAAGCAACTCTAATGATGTGAACACATCAATGCATTATGTAAAAGTGGTAACCCTACTTGAGCTTAAACGATGAGTATGACCTATGATCAAATGTTCTCATTTGACTCCTAAGTCAATATACTCATATATAGATGACCTAGTCATCGCCAATTGTTTGATAGATGCTAGAATTGGTTGTGCATGCTTTGCCACATATTTCATTTGCCATTTTATTGTGTGAGCATGTTGGTTGCATATTTTACTCATCCAAGGACATCCACTTGTTGTTTTGATTGGTTGGATTTTTCTTTGGCCAAGTGGATGGACAAGAATGCCTAAGAACCTTCTCTAGCTATCTATGCTTTTCTCGTATCAAACTCTATTCATGCTACATCACAAAATTTGATCAAGTCAGATTCGAACCACTCGTGTGAGGAGCACTCGAGTCCCGATTCATCATAGACTTAAACTTCCAAAACTTCTTTGTGATTCTCGGTCTGACCGATTCCTCAATTTCGGTCCTACCGAGATCACTAAGTCGATCTAGGTTTTCAATCTCGGTGCAACCGATTTGAACTTTTCGGTCACACCGAGTTCTTTATCACAGCAGTTATGCATCTCGGTGCCACCGAAGTCGCTCCACTCGGTCACACCGAAGTTGTCGGGCTATATATACACACGGAAAAATTTGGAAAACTTTCTCCAAACTTTCTTCGCCCGCGCATAGCTCGCTCTGCCTACTAGGTCTCCGGATCGTCGACTTCGTCGCCAGCCGCCTCCTGTCGCTTGTCTCCGCCGCCGTCAACGGATTTCTTCTCTGCCGTTGCCGCCGTAGCGAGTTCATCGCCGAACTAGGGTATGAACTCGATCACGGTGCTATCCTCGTCTGATTTTCAGCACATTATGTTCATTATGATTCTTGCCACGATTGAAACACTCCTATCCAGTCAATACAACCCTTAGAATAGATGCGATTTGAAAATTTCGGGTTAGGTTTCCACCGAAACCATCTCGGACCCACCGGGTTGAAAAACTCGGTCCCACCGATTCGGCTAACGCCATTGCACTAGTAACTCTCGGTCTGACCGAGAATTGCTGATCGGTGTGACAGATTTTAGAACTTTGTGAAACCCTAGCAGTCTTGGTGCCACCGAACTGTGACTCGGTCCGACCGAGTTCACCAGTTTAGATTCCAAAACTGCTTCGGTATCACCGAGTTTGAAAATCAGTTGATCCGAAATGCTTTCTGTGGAAAACTAAAACTAAGTTTTTGAATCATTCTTTTGCAAAAATATCTGCATTTTGTGATGCTCATCCATTCTATCTCATCTATAACTATTCACAGGGTCAGCAGTCAGTGATTTCAGCATGTCAGACCAAAGTAATAGTCAGAACAAGTCAGAAGAGCACAATCACATGAGTGAGGGCACTAGTCCCTCTAGCACTTTAGATGATGGCAGCAGGAGCACCCCAAGCAATTTGCCTAAAGCTGCCACCAGGACAAGGAAGAAGAGAACCTCAGAATCTGAAGATGAGGATTATGTGGCAGAAGAGGATGAGGCCACTTCTAAAAAGAAAGTGCTCAAGATGGAGTATGTCACAGCTGCAACAATCAAGCCTGGCATGAAGATCAAAGTGCCTGCAAAGAGAACTCCCATGTCTAAAGCCAGAGCCTCTACTCAAGTACCCTTGGAATCTCAACCCAAAGAGGCTGCTGCAGAAAGGAAGATGATGAAGGACAAGTCCTGAGGAAGCTAAAGCCAAAGATTCCAGACCACAATGATGCTCATCCTGTGGCTGAGAACATGAAGTTAAGAAAGGATGCAGGACTCAGAATGTGGAGGTTGTCAGATCCATATGCTATCAGGAGAAGAACTGCTGTTGATTACAGGTTCCACACAAAGGAACAACAGGATTTCTATGAGACAGTGTTGTTGGACAAGAAGCCTATAGTGTGTGATATGAGGTGGGTCGACTGGACCTACATGAAGGAGAATGAAGAACACTATCCTGGAGTGCAAGACAGTTTCATTGCTTGTGGACTTGCAGACTTTGTTGGGCAGAAGCTCACAAAGTGGAATGATGAGCTCATTATGCAATTCTACTCCACAACACATTTCTATCCAGATGGCAGGATAATTTGGATGTCTAAATATACAAGGTACCAGTCAACCATTGAGGAATGGGAAAATCTGATCAATGCCCCAAAGGAGAGTGAAGATGACTTGGATGTCTATGCCAAGAAGAAGATGGATCACAATACCATGGCTCATATGTACAAGGAAATCCCAGATGCTGCAGTTGAGACACATAAGTTTGGGTCAGTTCATTATCTTCTGTCAGGACTCCCAACAATCAACTGGATCCTAAGGCATACTCTATTGCCCAAGTCAGGTGACCACAACATGATCAGAGGGCATGCTATAAACTTGCTACACTTGTTTGATGTGCCACAGAAATTCAAGGTCATGAGCCTCATAGTTGAGACTATCAAGAGGATAGCAGCAGACCAAAAGAGAAGTTGTGGGTATGCCCCACAGATTCAGGAGCTGATTAACTCTAAGATGGGCACAGGCACATACTTGCTGGACAAGGAACATTTTTCTATATATCCAGAATTTGAGGACAATCAAGTTGTGATGAATGAGAATGAACCATCATCAGTACAAGCTCAAGAGAAGAAGGAGAAAGCAAAGAAAGAGAAGGCTGCCAAGATGCCAACTCAAGAGGAGGCATCTGAGTACTTTTTGAAGAACAAGCAGAGCAGCTTGGTTACTTGATAGCATCAACTCGAGGATTGAGAAGGGTTGGCCACCCTAACTCAAAACCAGAGAGCCTGGAAAGAATCATGGAACAAAAATTCTATGATCTAGATGTCAAAGTAATCGAGATTCATCGGTTGTGGAGCAGCTACAGGATGACATGCATGAGAGGAAGGGCAAGACAACCATCGATGCATTTGCGAGAGTGCCTAGAGCTCAGAGATCAGCTGCAGTGCCTGTGACACACACCAAAGCCACTTCATCTGCACCAGCTACAACTCCTACAGCAGTGCAACCAGCTCCAGCACCAACTCCTCTATCTCCATCCACATCAACTGAAGCCTTCGTCGAAGGAGCCATCACTACACCACCCACTACTAGGGAAAAGCCTAGCAGCGACGGGTTTTGGCCTCTCGATGGCCTGGGACCGGCGCTACTAATAAGCCTTCTGACTAACGTATAGCAATGGCGCTGTCGTCCCATGCTATTGCTATACATGAATAGTCAGTAGCGCTCTTTAGAAAAGGGTGCTATCGATATTATCTGCAGTATTGTTCTGAGGAAGCGCTCTCGCTAAATTTCCCCCCCTCGCTACTACTAGTTTTATTATTTTTTTTCCTGCATATTTGTTTTGTATTTGAATAAGCTTTATACAATAATCTTTAGCATATCATACACATACAAATGTAATCATAGCATATACATACAATTAGTCTCATCAAATCATGTCATCATCATAATCATCATCCAACACAAAGTGGTCTCATCAATCTCGAAAATAGCGATACAAGTCTCGATTACTTGCAAATACATCGTCATCCATCTAAACAATGATATACGCGAGAAGAGCTATCACTTTGAGTACATGAGTTCGTATCCCTCTCTCGCATTAGCGTGAACCTAAACTAACTACTGCCTGTCGCCGAAACCGAAATCTGGTACACTGGCCTCGACACTCCGCCACTTGTCGATATATACTCCCGGCATAGCACTTGTTCGCCATCTATGATCTATGCACCGCATCGTCACATGAGTCGATGATATGCAACATATATAGTTGAGCAACAGAAAGAGACAGACTTGGCAAAAATAGAAACAACATATCATAAGCATAAATAACAAAGTTCATCGTACCCAAAATGCCCTAACTAGAGTGATTTTTGCTAGTCGAGGAGGAGGACGGTTTAATTACATCACAAATAAAGTTTCACCGTGCATAACTCAAAGTTTTGTCATACAGAAAGTATGGACTAAATGGACACATTGTCATATATCGACAATCACTCAACCATGTCGTGCCATCCATCCATGTCAGGGAGATAGTCCTCGAGCTTAGTGAAAGGCTTCATGTCGAGACGCTGAGAGGCTATCCATGTTCGGACGTCTTCCCGCGACATTTGTCCTTCTCCGTAGAACATCCCTGTTTTTCTGACGACCTCCTTCATGATGATTTGGGCAAGTTCGCGTTGGATGTTATAGAATCAGCTCGAAGTCGATGATCCTCGATATCTCCTATGTCCTTTGCCCATTGCAGAATATGGGCATCACCAGATCTAGGTGACATGTGAAGGTTCCGTGATCCCGTCAGACTCCGAATGTGGTGTAGGACATAGAATCCATCATTAACAGAATCGCTCGATTCTTTGGATGCAATGTAAGTCGGTCTTATGGTGAAGGCGACCCTGCCGCCCCTTCTCTTCTTGTCCCTAACCTCTCCACTCCTTGCTTGGTAGTAAAACATAGCACCATCGAGAACATCTTTGATATGGGTGTAATCCTTTTTGTGAATGTTCTTCGACGAGTCCAAGTAAAGTGCATGGGAGAATCGGGGGTAGAGGATGATGAGGACGGCACGCCACACAAGCAAAAAAATAAGTACACCTCAAATTAATTAGCCTCCACCGTGCAAATGAATTATTGAAATCGAAGGAAGGATAGTAGCGCGGATGACTTACATGGGATGATAAGGCATGAGAATCGCCCCCTTGTCCTTATTGGCGAGCATGAAACTGACGATGTAATCCCTCGCATATTCACGGTGCTCTGCGCAGACTCCCAAGAAGCCCTCGTGCATGTAGTACGGGTCAGCGACATAGATATGACGTATCTGCTCAACCCCAATGATGTAGTTCATGTGCAAGGCATAAAGGCGGACAAACGTAAAATCCAGCTTCTTCACGTGAAACATGTTGAATATGTAATCGAATCAGAGGAAGAACTTATCCGCGGGGAAGCTGTCGATGTACGACATTTGCCGCGGAACGTTAACCACGTAGAGTGGGTATCCTGGATCTTTCGAGGCGATGAGGCCTTTCTCTACCCGTAGCACATCGTCATGAAGTCTCCTTAGATCGCCGAATCTGGCCCGTAGTGCTATTGCAGGTAGGATTGGTTAACTGGGGATATGCCATTTATCCGCATCGGGGATATTTATACGGTCCTGAAGCCGAGGCTGCTGAGGCGGCTGGATCATAGAATCAGCTTTTTTGCCTTTCCTCGCTCTCTTCCTAGACTTATTTACTACCGGAAGGTCGTCCATAATACGTTGAGACGGTAATTCAGGCACCGACTCATGACGCTCAAACCCTGAGGTGGCGCCAGTATAGACATACTGTTCAGCGCCATCGTCATCCTCATCCTCATCCATGGCGACGCTATCAACGACTAATGGAGCCTCCTCCTTACCCGTCGCTATCACCCAACCCGACACCGACGCTAATTGGGTAGGTGGGGTGTTGATGTTCATACCTTGCCGAGGCTGCGTGCTCGAGGGTGTGCTCCCGCCGCCTCGCACGGCGCGCACTCTTTGGCCACTACAGACCCACCCATTGCAACAATCACCAAGCGGCATGGGGTCTCGCCGTCATCCCCACTAGTATTAGAGGAGGCAAATTATCGTGGCCTGGTTTGACATCGCCACGAAACCTTGAAGACGTTCGGGGATTGGCCGCTGTGGAACAATGGTTCCTTCGGCTCCATTATCGCCGCTTTCCCCACGCCCACCTTCCGGTCGCCGATGGTGTACAATATGGTGCACGGGGTTTCGTCGGCCTGCAAAGAAAAGTCTGCGATGTGAGACATCTGGAAGGCAACGAAAACGAGAGATTATACATTTATATTGAACGGGGCCAGTGTGACAGATACCGTGAGGGCATTGAGCTTAGCCAAAGACGAGGCACCACCGAGCACGTCCGGTGCGGGAGCCGGTGCGGGAGCAGGTGCGGGAGCCGGTGCGGGAGCATGTGCAGGAGCCGGTGCTCCCAAGAAGTCAGCAAGGGGAAAGTCCTTTGCATTTTTTTCTGGATTTTGCCTTGTCCAAGTGAAAACGCCTGTCACCAAGGAAGTAGACAAATCTGGAACCACCTATTTTGTGGCGGCTACCGCTGTTGCGACTGTCTGAGATGATTTCTTCTCAACCGCAATCTCAACCTTCTTGTTGATGTTTTCTTCAGTTAACCTCCGTCTTTCCTTTCTCTCCTCCGTGGTCTCACGGTAGTACTTCTTCCACGTGGCGCCGTCTCCGACACCGTGCACGCGTCCATACGACGGTCGCGTATCCACCGGTTGTCGTTTCAATATGTTCAACGCCCGGTTGAATGGAGTGTCCCACTTGGGCCTCGCCGATGCCTCAGATGGCGAGTCGCTTTCGGACGCAATCCGGTGCTGCTCTCTCTGTAAAAGGCACAAGGATCATTTACAAATATGACTAACGTGTGCAGTCGAATTGATCAGAAACTAAAATTACCAGCTGTCTCATGAACTCCGTAATGACCGGTGTTGTCTCGTAAACCTTCTTCACTGGGTCCCAACGGTGCCGGACCCTCAGGACATCATGCTCCTGCGGGACGGTGAAATCCGCCAAGGGGTCTGGGATGCCCAGACTCGCAGCTTCCGCGTCCTCCTTGGCCCATTTGGACCTCTTTCTGCCATAACCACGGCTTCCGAGGTGGTGGCTCCCAATGTTCCTCTCTTGAAGCCCCTTCATGTGCTTAGACTTTTTTTTGGCAGCTTCGGCCTTGCAAGCCTCCTAGAATATTTGAAACTGCTCTTCCGTGATTGTCGGATTATCCTTTACAATATCGGAGTAGGGTTCCTTCTTGTCGATGATCTTTGCTTTCACTCGAGTTTTCCGGGCGGCCAATGCGTCGCTAAACTTGGTCATGGCGTGTTTGTTTATCTTCTTCATTGTCGGGTCCTCGTCTGGATCTTCATAATCCCTCTCATTCCGGCCCGGGAACAAGAATATCTGGTGAAACTTCTTTAGGAGGGAGCTCCTCATATTTTCTATCTTCTGTAGTTTCTCATCGTTGATGGTGGCGGTTGTCTGTACGATGCAGCCTATTTAATTGCCGTAGCACGCGCATGCTTCATCGGGCGCCTTTGGCTCAAAATTGCCGTCGTCCACCTCCGTGACCACAAGTCTAGTAGTCCTGAGTTTGTTAGGAAGCCGTTGCCTCTTTGCTTTCAGTTCTACACCGGCTTTGCTCCCGAGCCAAGACACGGTCTCGCCTCGGCCGGTCTCGATGTCGGTCTCGAGTCTCAGCGCCGGTCTCGATGTCGAAGACTAGTCTCGTGTCGGTCTCAATCCCGATGCCACCGGTGGGCCCAAAGAACAACATCGGTTGATCGTCGGTAAGGCTAAAAATTCGCCTCACGCCCGGTGAGACGCCGCCGCAATCACCGTAACCACATCTTTCATTGTTGCTAGCCATGTTTCCTATGATTAAATCTAGTCAATTAATTCTAGACCTAATAAAATGAATAATGACATAAAAAGTTTATTGTTTTGCAGAATGTTGACTCCTTCCCGGTGCGGCAAATCCGGGCACTCGATATGTCCTAGTTTGTAGCACAAGTCATGCCGAAATTCACGGAAAATTTCGCATGACCTTGCTAAAAGTGGACAAATCGAGAACCTGAAATTTGCCTAACAGTAAATGAATCAATATTCCGCAAAACATAGGCCACTCAACATCATTCCCTGGAAACAACAAAGCCACTTGGGCACAATCGAACAACTTCAATGAAAAGATATAACATGACCACTTCAATGAAAAGATATAATCAACAATAAAAGTCTAGGAAGGGATCATCTTTAAAATAAAATTTGCCTAAATTCTTTTCCTTGAAAAATAGTGGCCTTTTCAAAAATAAAAAACCTTTGCAAAATGACCTCACTAAACACTTCTCTGCCTAGGACAGAACCCAAATTATGTTGATCTAGCTATTCCTCTCTCTCACACAAACACACATTATTATCTCTAACCCTTCTCTGCCTAGGACAGAACCCAATTAAATTGCAAAGGAACTCCATTTCTCTAACCCTT
Organism: Aegilops speltoides; assembly: GCA_021437245.1. Classification (NCBI taxonomy): domain Eukaryota; kingdom Viridiplantae; phylum Streptophyta; class Magnoliopsida; order Poales; family Poaceae; genus Aegilops; species Aegilops speltoides. The sequence goes on along the minus strand of CM038146.1, from coordinate 414,905,841 downwards.
CTGACCTAATGCTCTAAAATAAAAATTTCCTCTAACCTAGCCAACCTACTTAACCTAGCTTGTTAATCCAACGAACCTAATTAACCTACCTATTTAACCTAGTTAGTTAATCTAGTTTATCTAGATAATTAACCCTAATTAAACTAGTTAACGCAGCTAGTTCTCTGTCAAAGCCCTAAATAAAATTTTGCACTAATTAACCTAGATAATTAACCTAATTAAACTAGTTAACCTGACTAGTTCTCTGTCAAAGCCCTAACTAAAATTTTGCACTATCCTAGATAATTAACCTAATTAAACTAGTTAACCTAACTACTTCTCTGTCAAAGCCCTAACTAAATTTTTGCCCTAACCTTGATAATTAACCTAATTAAACTAGCTAACCTATGCATGAGAGAGAGGAGGGGTGGGGGCTTACAGAGGATGGCTCTGTGGTGGCGAGGAGGCAAGGTGGCGAGGAGGCGGAGCGCGTCCGGTGACGGCGAGGCGATTCTATGCGAGGAAGGATCCGGTGGTGTCGACGGCGGCTCCGGTGGCGTTGACGAGGCCGCGCGGCTCCGGTGGCATCAACGGCGCATGGCTCTAGTGGTGTCGACGTCGGCAGGAGACGGCGGCGAAGTGGGGCAATGGCGAATCGGGAAGACGGCGGCGGGGTGGGTTGAGGGATTTGGGGGAGAAGTGGTGGCCGGGGGGAAACGGTTTTATGGTTAAGTCAAACTTAGCGGTAGCGTGTTTGGTAAAACGCGCTATAGCTAAGATAGCTATAGCGTTTTTTACAAAATGCGCTGCTGCTATAGCTATGTAATTTTCTTCCATTTTTTAATTTCCTTTTCTGTTTCTATAGCGGGGTCTAGGACACGCGCTGCAGCTATGTTAGCTATAGCGCCTCTTACGAACACACGCTACTGTTATGCCTTCCTCCGTTTTTTCGCTTTTTCATTTATTTTGCTTTACATTTTATTTTGGGTTAATTATCCTTTTGCCCTTAGTGGTGTCCATCTGCTCAGTTTTGCCCTCAGATGCAAATTGTGCTCAGTTTTGCCCCTAGTCCGTGCGCACCGACTGCTCCGTGAACTCTGCCGCCTCCGTCAGTCAACCTTTTGACTCGCCCTTACAGGTGGGACCAGCGGCGAAGAGCCGTTGAGCCGTTGAGCCGTTGAGCCGTTGACGCGTGGCTTGTGGGACCCAAAAATAGCCGTTGAGCGAGAGCCGTTGGCGGGTGTGCTATATAAGCGGGCGGCAGCGATGGTGACCATGGCGACAGAGAGCACGGCGACCACGGCGAGAGAGAGCACGGCGGCGGGAAGCTAGCTGTGGAGGGCGCGCGGTGGGAAGCTAGCGATGGAAGCCTTGCGGCGTTGAGATTCCTTTCGCCCGAGCTCCATGTCTTCCTCAAGCTCCGCGCCACCTCGCGGATGCAGAGTCGGCGTGTGGACATGCTCGTCTTTGTCTCGTCTGCATGTGCGGGCGGGCGTTGATCGAAGGATTTCTCATACACCGAGGAACCGTAATCGTCCGTTCTACATGTGCAGCGAGCATGGGGTAAGAATCGGGCAGATGCACCATTTTCGCTGTCGGGATGTTTGAGCAATGGGTTGATCTGTTTGGTGTTCATGCAGTGACATGTTTCTTTCTTTGGGTCGATGCTCGCCAAGACTCGATGAATGAACTGCAAGAAGAGCATGAAGAATGGTTCGCATGCTGCCACGAACGGCAATGGCCACACCACGAGCTCCTAAGAAGAGATGGATGGCGAAGCACGACCGACAGAGAGCTAGCTATTGAGCTTAGGATGTTGCGTAAGAAGGTTAGGAAGCTTGAAGATCAAGCACTACCAATACCCATTTGCAAATACTTTTGGGCATTTGTAGGTATGGTAATCGACCGGTTGTAATGTTGAAAATGTATGGAAAGGCTTGAATTATGAAGGAATTTGTAATCTTGAAATTGTTTGAGAAATTCACCTAGTTTAAATGTTGGTTAAAGTTGTTTAAATGTTGAAACAAAAGAGAAGAAGTGACCAACATTTAAATATGTTGGAAAAAAGAGAAGAAATTAGGAATTCATAAACTTTTGATCAATGAAATGCAGCTCCTCTGCTCTGCCTTTCTCGTCCAAAAAAAAGGTTGCTCTTGGGCCAAATTCAGAGCGTAGAGCTAAGTGCAGAGCTAGACTAATGGGCCAATGCATCCAATTAGGCCCATTCAGGGGTTTTCTTGCGTATTTTTCTGTTTTCTTTTCTGATTTAATTTAGGCAGTAAATCATAATGTGAAACTTTTGTGGAAGCTAATTGAATTATTCGAGCCAAACAATTAAGGTTAGAAATTTTTGGAGCTGTTAATTAATCCAATTCAAATACACCGTGATTTAAATCAAAGACCAAAATGTCATGGAAAATGTGCCTCACTCTGGTAGAGGTTTACGCCAAAGCCAAAATAAATGAACATTTTTAAGGGCATTACATTGAGAAAAATATAATATGTCTAAAAAACGAAGGGTGGAAAATGCACAAAAATTGGTGCGGTGGGGACTCGAACCCAGGACCGCATGGGTTTGTGATGTTTAGGGCTCTTGTTGGTAACCGCTAGGATAGATGGCAAGACTTTGACATGGGTAGGGAAGGAAGTTATACATAGTGAGACTGTGATTTTTTTTTAAAAAAAATAGTGAGACCGTGAATGTTTGCACACGCGTGAGAGTGGTTTTCCTTTGTTTTGCACTTAAATTTTGGAGGGTTGGAAGGTTGAAAATGTATGTTGCACTACCACATGATTTTGGTCAGAGTGACACTTGGTTTAGGGTTAGAGTGGCACTTGGTTTAGGATTTAAAGGAATAAATTTGCATGTTAGTTCATGATTTTTGTTTGAATGAAACAGAGGGCTTCTCACCCTCCAAAAACCACAATTCTCGAACTTCATGACTTGTTTAGGGAAGAAATGATAAGTTTGGGCACGGACATTTTTAACACACATAATAAGATGGAAATAACTTAGATAAGTTCACGGACAGTTCACGGACACATGACACGACACGACCACCTACATAGAAAAGCAACAAAATAAAAACCAAACATGACGAGCTTGACTCGGGCTTGAACATCTTCATCTTGACCTCCTTCTTCCACCTTGGCGCGCTCCCTTCAACACCGTCTTCATCTTCCGCCTCCTCCTCGTCATCGTAGGAAGGGAGTGCATCGGCCCGGAGCGGGAAGATGCGCTCGTAGTTGGTGTAGATGTTGTAGATGGTGAAGAAGATGGCCTCGCAGCCGCACCAAAAGACTTGGCCGAGGAGCTCGCAGCGTCAAATGGGTTGGTGAAGGTGACCGTGAGCAGAGGAGGATGCCGCCATGTCACGAACCTCATTGAGGGTGAACATCCTCGGCGAGCCCGTGGGAGGTGGGCATAGCCGGCTCGGAGGAAGGAGCGGTGAGTTCGGCGGGACCCTCCACCTTGACATAGCCCACACGGAGCTCCCTCTCCACGAGCACGCCCGTGAGTAGCGCAGCTCCGGCACCACAAAGTGACGGCTGAAGGTCGGCCCGTTGAACTGCATCTTCTTCACTTGGTCTCGCTTGGGGAGGGCTCGGTCGCTTGGGTGTTTGAAGTTGGAGAGGATCGGATCTGGCTTGTGGGTGGGAGAGGAAGGGAGGCACCACATTTATAGGCCTGTGGGTGGGAGAGGAAGAGAGAAAGGGTGAGAATGGTGCGTGTGTGAATCCGAATGCGTGTGTGTATCCATTACGCTTTGCACTCTTAAATTTTGCACAAAACATTGCATGCATGGGGCGCGTCGTGCATTTGAATCATCAGATAGCTCTTTGACCGGACGGTGCATCGACTCGTTGAACCACCTAGCTGGCTCGCGAGCCTAGCGCGCTTAGCACGCTTAGCACGCCTCGCTCGCCTCGCTCACATGCATGCACGCCGCAGCCTCCAAGATGCAAACCCACGCCGCAGCCTATGCATCGCCGCCTCCCCCATGCATGCATGCAAGGCCCGGAAAGGCCGAGACGGGCTATTTATCGCGGTCTCGAGCCCAGACAACGAGACGGCCCAATGGTCCATCCAAATACCCGATATTTGTTTTAAAAAAGAATCTCGCAGCCAATCGGATTGCATCTCGCGGATCGCCTCCTCCTCCACAGATTCCTTCTAGAAGGGTTAGATCGACGGCCCTTGTTCAGCGCTAGGGTTAGATGAACGGTCTGGTTCAGCGCTAGGGTTAGCGGGTTTGGGAGGGTTTGGAGCAATCAAAGCTATGTTTGACCAGATTTCAAATGAGCATAATAAATTAAATAAAAATCATAAAAATAAAAACCAGCGCACATAGTCTTCTTATGTCATATACTAACGATTTAAGTTGATAAACAAGGTTTACATACATTTAAATGATAAGTTCATGTGTATTGTATGATATCTCGAGTATCTCAAACTCTTTTGTATCAAGTGAAGAGAAGTGTTTTGGGAAATAAACATGAAAATTTCAAAAACTCACCACAGCTTCATTTTAGAGTGACTAAGAAGGATCCAGCTTAGTTTTTCATTACGATGTTTTACACTTATTTAAATCTTGGTCAAAGTTAAGTTTGACCAGAATTCAAATGAGCATAATAAATTAAATAAATATCAGAAAAATAAAAAACCAGCGCACATAGTCTTCTTATGTCATATACCAACGATTTAAGTTGATAAACAAGGTTTACATACATTTAAACGATAAGTTCATGTGTATTGTATGATATCTCGAGTATCTCAAACTCTTTTGTATGAAGTGAAGATAAGTGTTTTGGGGAAATAAACATGAAAATTTCAAAAAACTCACCGCAACTTCATTTTAGAGTGACTAAGAAGGATCCAGGCTTAGTTTTTCATTTTGATGTTTTACACTTATTTAAATCTTGGTCAAAGTTAAGTTTGACCAGAATTCAAATGAGCAAAACAAATTTAAAAAAAATAAAAAATTGGAATACCATCGCACATAGTCCGTATGTATAGAATATATAGAATATATGTGTAGGAAAGTTATTTGGCTGATTTAGATAAGGTCGAAAAAACCTTGCTTAGAAATGAGGCCGTTTACCCTACCTTTGGACCCCTCTTTTAGCACATTTTTCATGAAAATTTCAAAAACCTCACCACAACTTCATTTTGGATTGACTAAGAAGTATCCAGGCTTAGTTTTTCATTTTTGATGTTTTAGACTTATTTAAATCTTGGTCAAAGTTAGGTTTGACCAGAATTTAAATGAGCAAAATCAAAAAAAGGAACAACAATGTGCTCATTCAAACATCATCCAACAGATATTTAAACATCATGTCAAACATACTTCTAACATAGGTCCAACATCATCCAACAGAAATACAACATGTCAAGTGATAAATGTTTCATAATACAACATCATTCCTTATTCATAATGTTTCATAATTGTTCATACATAGCGTTGGGGCTTATGTCTGTTCCTTGAGCTTCTTGCCATCACTTTGCTCCTCGTGCACCTTGTGCTCATTGTTTCTTCTCTTCTTCTCTTGGTTGTCAGTACCTTGCGCGTCTTCTTCAAACCTACCATAGAGCTGTGCAAAACATAAACGGTAATGAGATCGTGTCAAGTGATAGATGTACCGTAGTATTTGACCCTTGCAAAATTTACATACCTAGCGTAACTCACAACAATGAAGGTTGGTCACCATTTGGAGCCTCACTTGGATCACCATGATCACCATTTAGAGCCTCACTTGGATCATCATTTGGAGCCTCACTTGGATCACCATGATCACCATTTAGAGCCTCACTTGGATCACCATTTGGAGCCTCACTTGAATCATTATTTGGAGGATATTTTGGATCATCGTCAAAATCATGCGGCTGTTGACCATCATCATTTGGAACCTCGTCAAAATCCTCATCTGATGCAACCGGCTGTTGACCATCATTTTCATCATCTGTTGAGGCAACCGTCTTGACCAACATTTTCATCGGCCTTCATCGAAACTCTCTCCTAACGCTGGATCTATTGTGTTATCACAATACTTACCAAAATGACCGGACCCACCACACCTTGTGCACCTCGCTTCCTCGCTCCAAGTCCAGCTCCTTCGCTGCGAGGTCCGATTCGACTCTTCCTTGGTCTACCTGCCGCTCTTTGAGCTGGAGCGCAAAGCTTGAATCCGTGGTCCACCATGTCCCATTGTTGTTTTCCTCCATAGCGAGCAAGGCATAAGCATATGTGGCTTTGAACCTTGCAACAGAGTAGTAATCATGCACATACTTGTTGTATGTTCCTCTTTGGACACGGGAGAGAAGTGATGAAAACAACGCATGAATGCATGGCAACCCGCTTATCTGCCATTGCCTACAACTGCAAGTTCTAGCTTCTAAATCCACTGGATATCTCCATTCCCTCTTCTCTTTATCCAAATATGATATCTCTGCTGTGGTACCCGAGCAAAGCGTCATGTTCATTTCCAAGCCTGTTGTCTTTAGTTTCCGGATAGTTGAGTTGAAAGACTCTGCTAGATTATTATGCACATAGTCAACTTTGCTCACTTCACTGAATTGGCTTCTTGCCCATAACTTGGAGTGGTGTGTTTCCAAGTATTCTTTCACTTTGGGATTCATGTATAACTGCCTCAAGTGGTAGTTGTGCTTCTTCACACTGCATGGCAAAGATGCTGGCCATAAATTGTCGGTATACACCTTTCCTTTGAATTTCTTCATGAAATTTGCAGCAAGGTGACGATGCATTCCCTATGCTCTACTCAGGGAACACATTGTCCACGGCCACTTCTAAACCTTTGCAGCATCTGTATGAATGACCAACCCATTGGGATGTGCAATAGCCCATGAGATTATGCAAAAACCAAGTCCAGCTCTCCTCAGACTGCCTCTCCGGACACCATAGGCAATCGGAAATACAAAACTATGTGCATCAAGTGCACAAGCTGCTACTAACTGTCCTTTAAACCTCCTGTGAGAAAAGTGGCATCAATAGCTAAATAAGGCCTGCACCTGCCAAAAACCCCGCGACAAGCCTCAATGCGAACAAAAACCCTTCTAAAGCATTCCTTGGTCTTTGTCACTCCCACAGAATGTGTACTCCACGGTGTGGTGATCAATATCTACAATACTACCCGGCTTGTCCTTCCACTTCACCTTTGAATGAATACAACAATTGAAAACTTTCCTGCCGCTACTATAAATAGAATCCATAGCATGTTGTTTACCATTGAATAACCTCATGTATGGTAAATCTATCTTGAACTTATCTTTGATGTTCTTCGCAATTCCTTTGGACCCACTTGCTGGTTTTCTTTCACCCACTTTTTTACTTCTTCCGCCACCCATCTTGACTTGGCTCTCTGATTGTATCCTTCCTAAGGGTTGATTCTGGCATGTGTGCTTAAAAGGGTTCACTTTGACCTGAACATTAGTGCTATTCCGCATTTTAGATGCAAGCAGCCTCCATGGACAACCCTCACGGACGATGGCACTCAGAACGCGTGCTTGATCGCTCTTGTCAACTTTGAAAGTACGTTCTACCTTGATGCAAGATGTCACAAGTGCATTTCTACACTCATTCATGGATGCAAAACTGCACCTTCTTCCATTTGAGGGTTCAAAGGGTCCCATTCAACAGCTGCAAGGTCTTCGTCCTCACCCATCGCGTCATCATCCACACGGACTACATTGTGAGCCTCATCTTGGTTTTCAGTCCGAGGTGCCCGTCGAAATTCGAATAACATCGAATATAGCTTCTCTTCATCAACCCCGAATTGTAGCCATCAGCTCCACTTCAAGGGGACCCTCTCGCTGTTGCCCACACTTGTCGAGCCACCACGTCATTGTGCACCAACCGAATCTGTTCGCTAGAGATACCATTACGACGACTTGGTTCTCCCCGAGATGTTGCACCCGCCATCCTAGGTCCTAATGCCTGCTCAAGCACATCAACTTGCAACCTCACATGAAAATTATCTTTCTCTTTATGCCTAACAAACATGGTAGCTAGCTCTTCATCATTACTAACTGTCACCCAATTCTTTTCCCCATCATAGTATTTGTATACCACTTCATCAAGCAAACCCCAAGGATATTGGCTACAAATTACCTCCCCAAATTGTCTCAAACTCCAATTACTAGCCATTGGCAACCGATAATCAAAACCTCCTTGATATTTCTTCTTATCCTTTGCATCGAACATGTACCGTCCTTCTAATGTGCACCATGAAAGCAAACCGCAACTCCATCCTAACCGCTAAAAATGAGACGCAATCAGCACACTAATTGGGCAAACCTACTCGAATCGAGTGTTCAAATGCACAACTAAGCTCAATCTAAACAAGAGGCGAGACTTACCCCTCGGGAACCCGATCGTGGACGCGGCGGATCTCCGCCCGATGCTTGCCTTGCCAAATACTCGGTCGCCGCTGCTCACCATTTCGCCCTAGGGTTCTTCCTCCTAGTTCAAATAGCTCCAGAGCCCCCACCTTTGAGCGCTCGGCGGCGCAAGACGAATTAGGCGCGCCATGTCGAAAGCAGTGGCGGGCGCCCACCCGTGGCGTCGCAGAAGGTGGTGGGCGTCACAGTAGCCGTGGAGCGAAGGCGCAGGAGGTAGCGGCGAGCGGCCGTGCAGGTGGTGGCGGGCAGTCTTGTCATGGCGCGGTGGCGGCGGCAGCGGCGAGACAGCCGGCCGGGCGGATGGGTGTGAGCTACAAATGATTTGGGGATTTAGTTGCACGGGCCTACATGTCAGCTCCGGACCCACGTCCACGCGGTCCCACGTGTAAGCTCCGGACCCACAACTACTAACGCCGACGGACGGAATGGACTCAAATATGGCCGTTTGGCCTCGTCGTAGTTGTTGTGCTCGGACTAGGGTCAAAACTGAGGACAATTCGCATGTAAGGGCAAAACTGAGCAGATGGACACCACTAAGGGCAAAAGGATAATTAACCCTTTTATTTTTTCCTTTCTCCTTTTTCTATTTCTTTCATTTTCATTTACTTTTCTATTTGTTTTTCATCTTATTTTATTTCCGTTAGTAATAGCGCTCTTCTTAGGAAACACGCTACTACTTATGCCCTAGCGGTAGCGCGCTTCTTCCAAGCCCGCTACTGCTATGCGTAGCCTATCATTCTAGCAATGGGAATATTAGTAGTAGCGCTTTTGCCACTACATGCGCTACTGCTAAGGTTGTACCCGTAGCGCGGTTTTTTCTCAAACGCTACTGCTATCTAGCACTAGCGCCCTTTTTTGACCCGCGCTGTTGCTAAATTTCTGTGTATAAGGTTTTCCCTAGTAGTGACCACCTGAAGATCAAGCCTGAGAGTCGAACTAGTACTATGCATTTTCTATGAACTTTTTGGTAACTTGTTGCCAAAGGGGGAGAAAAATGTATAGATCATAGGCTTCGAGAGAGAGAGTGTTGCTTTTTGTTCTCTCTTGCTTTGGTGGTTAAACTTTGTTTGCTTTTGATTGCTTGAGATACTATGCTATTATCTGTGAGACATTGATGATCATGTATTTGATCGTAAGCTACACTTATGCTTGTTAGATGATATTATCTTACCTATCCTTATATGATCATTCACTTTGCTTGGTGATGAGTGCATGTATTCAATCTTTATTATTTTGAGCGCTCCACCAAGATGTATGTGACATGGAAGAGTAACCCATGAGCCTAATTCCTTGTGCATTTGCAGTCCAAAGCAAATCTTAAACTATGCACAAATTTAGGGGGAGCTCTTGCTTATCACATACTTCTCAAAGCGACGATGTTTTTCAATCTTATTATCATTTGTCGAAGCTTTGATCTATATGTTGTCATCAATTACCAAAAAGGGGGAGATTGAAAGTGCAACTATCCCTAGGTGGTTTTGGTAATTCATATAAACATATAGCTCATTGAGCTAATGCTATTCCAAGACTATTATTTCAGGAAAGCTCAATGAATGGCATGGCATGGATGATGAAAGTGGATCCCTCAAAATACTAAGGACAAAGGATTGGATCAACATCAAAAGCTCAAGACTCTTCATTTTACATTTTAGTGATCCAAGATCACATTGAGTCTATAGGAAAAGCCAATACTATCAAGGAGGGATGAGGTGTTGCTTAATGAGCCTCTTGCTTCAATTGCTTAGTGATATGCTCCAAAAACCCTCAACTACTTTCTCACATCCACATATGACCTAAACCCAAAGTCAAACTCGGCCATACCGATTCTTTCTATCTGGCACCACCGAGTTCAAATGTCATAGCCACTGCCACAAACCCTAGGCAAATCGGTCTTACCGATAGGTATCTCGGTCTCACCGAGATGGGATTGTAATCTCTCTATTTCCCTTCGTAACGTTTTGTTCTAACCGAAGTGAGCGCTCGGTCCCACCGAGATTGCAATGTAAACTCCATGTTTCCCTTTCATAACATTTCGGTCTCACCGAAATGAGCGAATCGGTCCCACCGAGTTTACCTGACCAACTCTCTAGTTAGCTAATTACCAAAATCGGTCTCACCGAGTTTGTGTAATCGGTATCACCGAGATTACATTATGCCCAAACCCTAACCATATCGGTCCTACCGAGTTGCATGTCGGTCCCACCGAAAATCCTAATGGTCACTAGGTTTACTAAATCGGTCTGACCGAGTTTCTCGATTCGGTCCCACCGAGTTTGGTAAATTGTATGTAACGGTTAGATTTTGTGTGGAGGCTATATATACCCCTCCACATCCTCTTCATTCATGGAGAGAGCCATCAGAACAAACCTACACTTCCAACTTACCAATTCTGAGAGAGAACTACCTACTCATGTGTTGAGGCCAAGATATTCCATTCCTACCATATGAATCTTGATCTCTAGCCTTCCCCAAGTTTCTTTCCACTCAAATCTTCTTTCCACCAGATCCAAATCCCATGAGAGAGAGTTGAGTGTTGGGGAGACTATCATTGAAGCACAAGAGCAAGGAGTTCATCATCAACGCACCATTTGTTACTTCTTGGAGAGTGCTGTCTCCTAGATTGGCTAGGTGTCACTTGGGAGCCTCCATAAAGATTGTGGAGTTGAACCAAGGAGTTTGTAAGGGCAAGGAGATCGCCTACTTCGTGAAGATCGACCGCTAGTGAGGCAAGTCCTTCGTGGGCGACGGCCATGGTGGGATAGACAAGGTTGTGTCTTCATGGACCCTTCATGGGTGGAGCCCTCCGTGGACGCGCGCAACCGTTACCCTTCGTAGGTTGAAGTCTCCATCAATGTTGGAAGTGTAGGTTCAGTCTGGTGGCTCTCCACGAATGAAGAGGAGGTGGAGGGGTATATATAGCCTCCACAAAAGTCTAACCGTTACACACAGTTTACCAAACTCGGTGAGACCGATTCAACAGACTCGGTCAGACCGATTTAGTAAACCTAGTGACCTTAGGATTTTCGGTGGGACCGATATGCAACTCGGTAGGACCGATATGGTTAGGGTTAGGGCATAACGTAATCTCGGTAAGACCGATTACGCAAACTCGGTGGGACCGATTTTGGTAATAAGTTTTCCAGAGAGTTGGTCAGGCAAACTCGGTTGGACCGATTACACAAACTCGGTAGGACCAATTTTGGTAATAAGTTAACCAGGAAGTTTGCATTGTAATCTCGGTAGTTTCGATTACACAAACTCGGTGAGACCGATTTTGATAATGGACATACACAGAGAGATTACAATCCCATCTCAGTGAGACCAAGATCCCTATCGGTGAGACCGATTTGCCTAGGGTTTGTGGCAGTGGATATGACATCTGAACTCGGTGGCACCAGATGGAAAGAATCGGTAGGACCGATTTTGACTTTAGGTTTAGGTCATTTGTGTGGGAGTGGGAAAGTAGTTGAGGGTTTTGGAGCATATCACTAAGCACTTTGGAGCAAGAAACTCATTAAGCAACACCTCATCCCTTCTTGATAGTATTGGCTTTTCCTGTAGACTCAATGTGATCTTGGATCACTAAAATGTAAAATGAAGAGTCTTGAGCTTGAAACTTGAGCCAATCCTTTGTCCTTAGCATCTTGAAGGTGTTCCCACATCCTTTAGTCCATGCCACTCCATTGTTGAACTTATCTGAAACATACTAGATAAAAGTGTTAGTCCAACAAGAGATATGTTGACATTAATTACCAAAACCACCTAGGAAGCACTTGTGCTTTCAATCTCCCCCTTTTTGGTAATTGATGACAACATACATAAAAGCTTTAGATCAAGATATAAAGAATAGTAGGTAAAGCTTTGGAAAGACATGTGACAAGCATAGGCTCCCCCTACATGTATGCAATCATGTGAATATGGAATATAAAAGCAAGTGAGAGCATAACCATGATAGAGCAGGCGATGTGTTACATGTATCTTGGCCATATGCATCAGAGCAAAGAATATTAAAGAAAATACCTTCATGCCCATGAGTTCTTCTTGCAAACAGTATGTACATCAGCAAGAATTCCTCATACACATGTTTGTGATTCATATACTTACTTTGTAGTCTTGAGTTTGCTTAGGATGGAATGAACATGCGTAAACAAGGTTAGATAACACACGTACATCTACTAGCCAGAGCAAACAGAAGAAACCACAAGAATACCAAGACTGGGAAGACATGTAGAGATTGAGTACTAAGTACCACATTAGATTAGACATGTCCCCAAGAGTAAAGATATGCAATGAATTTAAGTGATTTCTTTCCCTTAGATGTCTTGCTCCCCCTGAATCTAGCATGGGACACTGGGAGAAGATAGGGAACAGAAAATCAGAGCTGAAAGATATAAATGAACAGAGCTAATGCAAGCTAATGCAAATAAGCACAAATGAACATGTCTTTCCCCTCAAGAAGACATGTGGCATCTCTCCTCTTGAACACCAAGCATCTGGGATCCCTGAGAAATACTTTCTACTTGAGTATTCTCTCCCCTAGAGATCTTTTCTCCCCCTGAGGAGGTGATACTCTCTTTCTCTGATGTGATCTCTTTAAGTGATAAGCTTTGATGTGATCTCTCTCTCCCCCTTTGACATCAATTTCCAAGAAGGGTTTGATCCTTGAGTCACAGCACAAAGCATTTATAAAAACGTGATGCTTGTAGAGGACAAGATTCATTGAGTGGAGCTGGATCAGATGAAACACAGAATAAGTGGCAAACTGTTTTTCCTGTTGTGAAATCGGTGGCACCGAGTGGTATGTTCCGGTTGTATCGAAAGGATTCGGTTGGACCAAAAACAACAAATCAGTGAAACCGAGGTCATCGCAGAGAAAACACTTGTCACCTCAGCTCACTAGACTAGTAAGATCTCATAAAGATTTGCAAAGAATTTACAGAATGATATGCAATGAATTGGATGCAGAAAATGTAGAGCAAACAGAAAGAAATCTAGATGAAGTTTTTTTAAAGGGGAAACAAATATGCATGAGACAAATGCAAAAACACAGAGAAGAACACAAGAGAACTTCATCCAGAGATGGTCGGCGACAAAGTTACCTATCTTAGAGTATATTGACTTAGGAGTCAAGTGAGATCACTTGATCATAGGTCATACTCATCGTTTAAGCTCAAAATGGGGTTGCCATTTTTCGTTTAAGCATCTTGATGTATTCACATCTTGTCGAGTTGCTTTAGCTCATAACTTGGAGTAAAGCTTCTCTAAGATGGAATAACATACCTTGGTTGGTGGAGTTGTCCATGTAGTTGAACTTGTGTGGGTTGCTCAAGGCTGATGTAGCTCATCAAGAGTTGGGAGCACCACTTGGAATTTGAGTCCATCTACCTACATGCGTCAGTTCTTGCAAGGAAGAGCACTTGTGTATCCAAAAATGACATTCATGAAGCTCAACATAGAATTTGTCAAAGGATATGTTTGAATGGTTCCGTGCTTCCTTGTCTTCAACCACCATAGTGTAGAAACTTGGTGATGTAGAGATTGTTCAAGATGTGAGTAGATTGCAATCTCATGGAATTTGATTCAACCAAGTACCTACATGGGTTAGATAACATGCAAGTTGCAAATATATCCAAGACATAAGATTTTCATCATAAGAGAAATATCAAGGATTAGTCATAAGCTCATGACTTGCATGTATCCAATGGAGTTTCTACTCCAAGTTTGAAGCATCAATGATGTTCAATTCTCCTCTTAACCTGCAAAACACTTTCTCATCAAGAGGTTTAGTGAATATATCCGCTAATTGCTTTTCGGTGCGAACATGCTTAAGATCAATGTCACTGAGGGAGTCCTGGATTAGGGGGTGTCCGGATGGCCGGACTATAGCCTTTGGCCGGACTCCTGGACTATGAAGATACAAGATTGAAGACTTTGTCCCGTGTCCGGACGGGACTTTCCTTGGCGTGGAAGGCAAGCTTGGCGATACGGATATGTAGATCTCCTACCATTGTAACCGACTTTGTGTAACCCTAACCCTCTCCGGTGCCTATATAAACCGGAGGGTTTTAGTCCGTAGGACGAACAACAATCATACCATAGGCTAGCTTTTAGGGTTTAGCCTCTCTAATCTCGTGGTAGATCTACTCTTGTACCATCCATATCATCAATGTCAATCAAGCAGGAGTAGGGTTTTACCTCCATCGAGAGGGCCCGAACCTGGGTAAAACATCGTGTCCCTTGTCTCCTGTTACCATCCGCCTAGACGCACAGTTCGGGACCCCCTACCCGAGATACGCCGGTTTTGACACCGATATTGGTGCTTTCATTGAGAGTTCCTCTGTGTCGTCATCTTTAGGCCCGATGGCTCCTCCTATCATCAACAACGATGCGGTCCAGGGTGAGACTTTTCTCCCCGGACAGATCGTCGTATTTGGCGGCTTTGCACTGCGGGCCAATTCGCTTGGCCATCTGGAGCAGATTGAAAGCTACGCCCGTGGCCATCAAGTTAGATTTGGAAGTTTGGACTACACGGCTGACGTCTGTGGAGACTTGATCTTCGACAGGTTCGAGCCACAGCCAAGCGTGCCGCACTGTCATGATGGGCATGATCTAGCTCTGCCGCCAAACAGTGCCCTGGAGGCCGCACCAGTGTCCGCTCCGACCCTTAGCTCGGAGCCAACTGCGCCGATCGAGGACGGGTGGCTGGACACCGCCTTGGGGGCTGCGATCTCTATGGTGATTGAGCCGAACACCATGCCTATCCTTTGCAAGGCTCGTAACAGCAAGGTGTCGGACTCCTCTCCGGACTCCGAACCTTCCGCGCCCCTGCCAATCGAATCCGATTGGGCGCCGGTCATGGAATTCACCGCCGCGGACATCTTTCAGCACTCGCCCTTTGGCGACATCTTGAATTCACTAAAGTCTCTCTCTTTATCAGGAGAGCCCTGGCCGGACTATGGTCAGGAAGGTCGGGATGTGGACGATGAAGAAATTCATAGCCCACCCACCACCCACTTCGTAGCCACTGTCGATGATTTAACCGACATGCTGGACTTCGACTCCGAAGACATCGACGGTATGGACGACGATGCAGGAGACGACCAAGAACCAGCGCCTACAGGGCACTGGAAGGCCACCTCGTCATATGACATATACATGGTAGACATCCCAAAAGATGGGAATGGCGATGGAACAACGAAGGATGACCCCTCCAAGAAACAGCCTAAGCGCCGGCGTCAGCGGCGCCGCTCTAAATCCCGCCACAGTAAAAACGGCGATTCCGGCACCGGAGACAATAACACCCCGGATAGTGCCGAAGACAACCCCCTCCAGCAGGATTCAACGAGGAGGATGGAGAAGCCAACCCTCATGAGAGAGCGGCAGACAAAGAGGTAGAGGACGATAATTACATGCCTCCCTTCAAAGACGAGGCAAGCCTCGACGACGACGAATTTGTCGTGCCTGAGGATCCCGTCGAACAGGAGCGTTTCAAACGCAGGCTTATGGCCACGGCAAGCAGCCCAAATAAAAAGCAGCAACAGCTTAGAGCTGACCAAGACTTGCTAGCTGACAGATGGACCGAAGTCCTTGCGGCCGAAGAGTATGAACTCGAACGCCCCTCCAAGAGCTACCCAAAACGCAGGCTGCTACCCCGATTAGAGGAGGAAGCACCCAAACCTACATCACCAGCGCATGATGCGGCTGACCGGCCACCTCGGGGCCGCGACAGAGAGGCCTCTCGGCCCTCCACTCAAGTCGCACCCCGGCGTCGCTCAAAAAGTACCAAGGCACGAGGAAATGCGCCAGACTTGCGGGATATATTGGAGGACAAGGCAAGGCAAACAAGATCGATCTACGGATCGCGTGGGCACCCCACGATACATGATGATAACCGTCATGCCGGATATGGCAACTCCGGCCGGGCCGAACACAATAGACAAAGCTCATTTGAGTTGCGTCGTGATATAGCCCAAAACAGAGGCGCCGCACACCCACTATGCTTCACAGACGAAGTGATGGATCATCAAATCCCTGAGGGTTTCAAACCCGTAAACATTGAATCATACGATGGCACAACAGATCCTGCGGTCTGGATCGAGGACTATCTCCTTCATATCCACATGGCCCGCGGTGATGATCTACACGCCATCAAATACCTCCCACTCAAGCTTAAAGGACCAGCTCGGCATTGGCTTAATAGCTTGCCAGTGGAGTCAATTGGTTGTTGGGAAGACTTGGAAGCCGCATTCCTCGACAACTTCCAGGGCACCTATGTGCGTCCACCAGACGCCGATGACCTAAACCACATAATTCAGCAGCCAGAGGAATCGGACAGACAATTCTGGACACGGTTCCTAACCAAGAAAAATCAAATCGTCGACTGTCCGGACGCAGAGGCCCTTGCAGCCTTCAAACATAACATCCGCGACGAGTGGCTTGCCCGGCACCTAGGACAGGAAAAGCCGAAATCCATGGCAGCCCTCACAAAACTCATGACCCGCTTTTGCGCGGGAGAGGACAGCTGGCTAGCTCGTAGTAACAACATGACCAAGAGCCCTGGTAATTCGGATACCAAGGACAGCAACGGCAGGTCGCGTCGCAACAAGCACAAGCACCGCATCAACGGCGATAATGCTGAGGATACGGCAGTCAATGCCGGATTCAGAGGCTCCAAACCCGGTCAGCGGAAAAAACCATTCAAAAGAAATACTCCGGGCCCGTCCAATTTGGACCGAATACTCGATCTCTCGTGCCAGATACACGGCACCCCGAAAAACCAGCCAACCACACGAACAGGGATTGTTGGGTGTTCAAGCAGGCAGACAAGCTAAATGTCGAAAACAATGACAAGGGGCTGCATAGTGATGACGAGGAGGAGCCCCGGCCACCGAACAATAGAGGACAGAAGGGCTTCCCCCAACAAGTGCGGACGGTGAACATGATATACGCAACCCACATACCCAAAAGGGAGCGGAAGCGTGCACTAAGGGACGTATATGCAATGGAGCCAGTCGCCCCAAAGTTCAATCCGTGGTCCTCCTGCCCGATCACTTTTGATCGAAGGGACCACCCCACTAGCATCCGCCATGGCGGATTCGCCGCATTGGTTCTAGACCCAATCATTGACGGATTTCACCTCACTAGAGTCCTGATGGATTCATGACAAAGAAATTGAACTGCTTTATCGGATACAAGTCGCAAAATGGGCATAGACCCCTCAATGATTAAACCCACAAAGACGACCTTTAAAGGCGTCATACCAGGTGTAGAGGCCAACTGTACAGGCTTAGTTACACTTGAAGTGGTCTTCGAATCCCCGGATAATTTCCAAAGCGAGGAGTTAATCTTCGACATAGTCCTGTTCTGCAGCGGCTATCACGCACTACTCGGACGAACCGCATTTGCAAAGTTCAATGCGATGCCGCACTACACATACCTCAAGCTCAAGATGTCAGGCCCTCGAGGAGTCATTACGGTCAACGGAAACACCGAACGCTCTCTCCGAACGGAGGAGCATACGGCGGCTCTCGCGGCGGAAGTACAAAGCAGCCTCTCAAGGCAATTCTCAAGTCCGGCTATTAAACGTCCGGACACCGTCAAGCGCGCCCGGAGTAACCTACAACAAGACCGCCCGGCACGTCCCGAGCACGCATAGCAATGCGGCCCCAACCCCAGTCCCCGCGAAATTGCGAAACCAGTACTATGCGTACATAATTATGCTTTGGAAATACCATGGGCATAGGGGGAGGGGCATGACCACGGCAGGCCCAGAATGCGACTCAACCACACCAGGCGCTCCCGATTGTGCAATTCTTTTTTCTTATTTTCAGGACTCCTTTATCAAGAAGCCCTGTCCGGCAGTAGAATCGCCGAACATACGATGCAACAGCCAGGGAAGCAGAAAGCTACGTCGAATGTCCAGGTGGTCTCTATAATGAGTAGTATACTTGTTTTACATATCATCCCGCAGCTCGCTCCTGGAGGGGGACATGTCAAATAGTCACGTCCCTTGCTTATCGCACTATTTGTATCGTTCTGCTTTTACCGCAGCTTTTTTAATAAACAATGCACAGCTTTTGCCTATTATTGCATTCCTTTTTCTTATCTATATATGTTCACTTATGACATGTTGCATCCGTGCGCTTTGGTACGGCCAAATACACCAGGGCTTAAGTACCCCAAAATATGGTGTGATAAGTCCGAACACTTTCACAAGTGCGGCACCCCGAACTTATAGCATTATATGCATCGGCTCCGAATCATGTCTTGGGTCAATAGTTGGGTTTGCCCGGCTCCCATGTTTTGGTACCTTACGTTCCGTAATATCGGCTAAGGTAGCACTGGGAGAACCACTACGATTGTGCCCCGATTGAGCTGGGTTAAGCACCTCAGTGGAGAAATCTAAAACTGACCGTCATGATAGGGCGAGAGCCGGTCGCTGTTCGAGAGGTTTTTGAGTCCCTAAAGACTTAAGCCGCTTAGAGCGAGGAGTCGGCTTTGTCCGGCCCAGGCGTGGATAGCACCCTAAACTCGGTCTTCCGAATACTAGGGGCCTCGCCGAAATTTAAAATTATTGAATTCTATGGCTAAGTGAGAGTGTTCAAGCATTATAGTTCGGTTGCCTCGTTCATTCATTGAGCGCCTCCCTCGAAGGACCCAAGAATGGGAAAAAGAGCGCTCAAGTTTATCCCGAACACCCCAGCACTCGTGGCATGGGTGCAGAAGCCGACGACTTGCCATCTCTCAAATTTAATAAACGGCCGCACAGAAGGTAATATTTTAAATTCACAAGCGTTGCTTAGCGCATATGAACAAGTTTTCAAGCGTATAGGTTAACATATGCGAGTTTACTCAAAAATTACATCTTTGGAGCATTCACCCGCTATAAGGCGGGCACCCTTCAGGAACACCCGCATAATACGTTTCGGGCTTGCGATACTCCCTGCCCGGCGGTGGAGCGTCCGTCACAAGCTTCTCAGCGTCCATCTTGCCCCAGTGCACTTTAGCACGGCAAGGCCCTGAGCACCTTCGATCTGTATGAGCGCTGACGAATTCAATCCATGGACAAAGGCCCACCAGCCACCTCACCAGCCCGGTAGCTCCCGTGCATGGCTTCCTTAGGCCACAGCCAAACTATGAGGCCCTTCATGGCCTGTTCGCCACCTTATGGAGCTCAACCAGCTGCTTCACTGGTCGCTCAAGGCACGGGTGTCCGCCTCGACATCTTGAGACCGAACACCTTCTCCGTCGAGCTCCCCTCCTCGGCCCGGTAGAATGCGGCAGCATCGGACACACTACGGGGCAGACCTGCGAATGCTCCTAGAGAGCTCCGGATTCGGGTAAGTAACAAGTAATTCACTTTCACGTGCTTGCTTTGCATGAAGAATTCCTTACCCGCCGCTATCTTCTTTATTGCCTCAATTTCCTGGAGGGCTTTCTGGGCTTCGGCCTTAGCGGCTTTAGCGCTCTCAAGAGCCGAGGCGAGCTCGGACTCTCGAGTCTTCGAGTCACGCTCCAAACTCTCGTGTTTTTCCACGAGAGCCTGGACCTCTTGCCGCACCTCCGCCACCCTCGCCTCCTGCTTCTCTCGCTCGGTGCGCTCTGCGGCCGCATTGCTTTCGGCCTTGGACACCGCTTCCTTCAGGTTCGCCACCTCGTTCGTGGCCCCTGCAATACTCATGCTATTCCTCTCATTTTTTGCAACCACATCTTTTATATACTTCCATAAGGTATTACTTACCTTCCTTGTCCTCGAGCAGCTTTTTGGCAAGGCCGAGCTCGTTCTCGGACCACTCGAGGCTCTGCTTCAATGCATTTACCTCCGCAGTCAGTGCGGCAGAGGTCAGCAGCGCAGCCTGCATTCCCCATATTGACATACTTATGTTAGACTCCTGCGTACATCTTTTTTAGCTCCTCAGCTCGGCTTTTCTTTCCGAACACCAAACTGAGCATCAGGGGCTACTGTCTATGCGGTAATATTTTTACATATCTTAAATACATACCTCAAAGCCTGTTAGAAGGCTGGCACAGGCTTCACTCAGCCCGCTCTTGGCGGACTGAACTTTCTGGATCACCGCACTCATAACAGTGCGGTGCTCCTCGTTGATGGAGGCGCCGTTAAGCACCTCCAGCAAGTTATCCGGTGCCTCTGGTTGGACGGAGGTTACCGGTGTCACAGTCTCGCCCTTCTTACGAAGGAGCCACCTGCCGGACTCCGGAACCACTGAAGGTTCCGGTGCGGGGTCCAGCCCAGGGCCAGACTTAGAGCCCTTTGGGGTTTTATCCCCCTTGCGCTTGGAATCCGGGAGGTTGCCTTGCGGCGCCTCCTGGACCACCTCCTCTTGGCTGGGCCCCTTTTGGGACCCCACGTCGGTGTCATCCGCAGCGCGAGGAGAGGAGGCAGCCGGAAGTGAGCTGCTATTCATGTCCGACGAAGCCAGGGAGCCACTCGTTGAAGCGTCGAGCTCGTCCTTGGGCGGGCTGCAGGGTTATATTCGGCGTTAGGAGATACTGTGCGACAAATGAAACGCCATGAGTTATTATGGTATCCGGACACTTATGATTTCGCCAGGGGCTTAACCCTCGATGGCCATTCCTCTTCGCCGTCGTCGGCGTTGGTGGAGTCGTTCGGAGGAAGGAACCTTCCCTTCTTGGACCCTCCGGCCTCCCCAATTGGGGCGGCCTTCCTTTTCTTCTCTCCCCCGCTGGGGGAGAGGCCTCTTTTTCCTCCTCCTTGTCTTCGCGGGAGGAGTCCGCCTCGGAGTCATCGGACGATGAGTCCGACAACACCTGGCGCCGGAACTCTTTCAAGTTCCGTGGCCTTCTTCTTAGCCTTCTTCTCCGCACCACGTGAGGTGCGGAACCAAAGAGCCCCGTCGAATCGGGCGTCCGCTGGTCTTCGGCAAGGGAGCGGACAGTTAACCTGCCGGACTTCTTTTGCCAGTCCTGTCAAAGGTAGGGGAGTTTAGATCCCGCATAGAGTCAAACTATGAAAAACAATGTCTTGTAAAGGGTAAAATAGCTTACCTCGCTGGCTTGACGCTGCGAGCTGAATCCGCGATCTTCGGTAGTGGATGCGGGAGCCTTGGCGCCCTTGAACAGCACCTTCCAGGCATCTTCGCACGTAGTTTCGAAGAGCCTGCTCAAGGTTTGGTGATGTGCCGGATCAACTCCCACAAGTTGAAGGCCCATTGTTGGCACGGGAGGATCCGGCGGATGAGCATGACCTGGACTACGTTGACGAGCTTGAGCTTCTTGCTCACCAGGTTTTGGATGCAGGTTTGGACTCCGGTCAGCTCTTCCGAATTACCCCACGTTAGGCCCGTCTCCTTCCAGGAGGTGAGCCGTGTAGGAAGCGGATCGAATTGGGGCCGCCACCCATTTAGGGTCACGCGGCTCGGTGATGTAGAACCACCCCGATTGCCACCCCTTTATGTCTCCACGAAGGAGCCCTCGAGCCATAGGATGTTGGCCATCTTGCCCACCATGGCACCTCCGCACTCTGCTTGGCGGCCGCCCACTACCTTCAGCTTGACATTGAAGGTCTTCAGCCATAAGCTGAAGTGGGGCTGGATGCAGAGGAAGGCCTCGCACACGACGATGAATGCCGAGATGTTGAGGATGAAATTCAGGGCCAGATCATGGAAATCCAGGCCGTAGTAGAACATGAGCCCCCGGACAAATGGGTGAAGTGGAAAACCTAGTCCGCGGAGGAAGTGGGGGAGGAACACCACCCTCTCATGGGGCCTGGGGGTGGGGATAAGCTGCCCCTTGTCGGGGAGCCAATGCGCGATGTCGCTGGACAAGTATCCGGCCTTCCGCAGCTTTTTGCTGTGCCCCTCCGTGACGGAGGAGACCATCCACTTGCCTCCCCCTCCGTACATGGCTGGGGAAGGTTGAGGCGAGATGTGTGGACTTGGGCGCTGGAGCTCGAGTGCACGGAAATGGATGAGCAAAGGAGGAAGAAGGCGTAGGTAAAAAGGTGGATCCTTATCCCTTATATGGACGGGACGGCTATGCGTTCCCACCAGCTGGTAAAACTCGCTTATCTCCCAAGCGCCATAATCAATGGCGCGTTGGGTTACCCACGCTTCGTATTGATGAGAATCCGGAATAAGGGGACACGATCTCGCCCGACAAGACGTGCCAAGAAACCCTCGCTAAACGCTACCGAGGTGGGACGGTAAAAACGATTTGAATAAAGGCTTGGCGTGGTGTGATGTCACGCCACGGAATACGCCAGCAGATTGAATTTGTGTTAATATTATTCTCTATGGTGGTATGTGGAACTTATTTTGCGAGCCGGACACTATCCTTGTGTTCAAAATCTTCTATGAAGTATTCGGAGGAGGAACCCGCCTTGCAATGCCGAAGACAATATGCGCGCCGGACTCGTCGTCATTGAAGCCTGGTTCAGGGGCTACTGAGGGAGTCCTGGATTAGGGGGTGTCCGGATGGCCGGATTCCTGGACTATGAAGATACAAGATTGAAAACTTCGTCCCGTGTCCGGATGGGACTTTCCTTGGCATGGAAGGCAAGCTTGGCGATACGGATATGTAAATCTACTACCATTGTAACCGACTCTGTGTAACCCTAACCCTTGTCGGTGCCTATATAAACCGGAGGGTTTTAGTCCATAGGACGAACAACAATCATACCATAGGCTAGCCAATCATACCATAGGCTAGCTTTTAGGGTTTAGCCTCTCTGATCTCGTGGTAGATCTACTCTTGTACCACCCATATCATCAATATCAATCAAGCAGGAGTAGGGTTTTACCTCCATCGAGAGGGCCCGAACCTGGGTAAAAACATCATGTCCCTTGTCTCCTGTTACCATCTGCCTAAACGCACAGTTCGGGACCCCCTACCCGAGATCCGCCGGTTTTGACAGTGACAGTCACCCTTAGCAACATGATCTCGAATGAAATGATGATGAACTTCAATATGCTTAGTTCGAGAATGTTGTACGTGATTATGAACAATTTTGATAACACTTTCATTGTCACAAAGCAATGGAACATGTTTCACATGTATCCCATAATCTTTAAGAGTTTGGGTCATCCAAAGTAATTGAGCACAACATGAACCAGCGGCAATGTATTCCGCTTCGGCGGTGGATAAGGATACCGAGTTTTGTTTCTTGGAGGACCAAGACACAAGAGATCTACCAAGAAGTTGACAAGTACCCGAAGTGGACTTTCTATCAACCTTGTCTCTGGCATAGTCCGAGTCGGAGTAGCCAACAAGATCGAAAGAGGCCCTCTTAGGATACCAAATGTCAAAGTTTGGTGTATGGATTAAGTATCTCACTATCCTTTTCACGGCCTTAAGATGACATTCTTTTGGAGCAGCTTGATATCATGCACACATGCACACACTTAGCATGATATTGGGACGTGAAGCACATAGATATAACAATGAACCAATCATAGAGCGATAAACCTTTTGATCAACCGGTTCACCATCTTTGGTCAAGTCAAGATGTCCACTAGTAGTCATGGGTGTAGACATACCTTTGCATTCTTGCATATTGAACTTCTTGAATAAGTCCTTGGTGTACTTCGTTTGAGAAACAAAGGTACCTTCTTTAGTTTGCTTGATTTGCAATCCAAGAAAGAATTTGAGTTCACTCATCATAGACATCTCAAACTTCTCCGACATTAGCTTCCCAAAATTTTCACTAAAATGAGGGTTAGTTGAACCAAATATAATATCATCAACATAGATTTGGCACATAAATAGTTCTCCATTAACCCTTTTAGTAAAAAGAGTAGAATCAGTTTCCCAATTTCAAAGCCTTTTTCAATAAGGAATTTGGTCAAGCATTTATACCATGCTCTAGGAGCTTGTTTAAGACCATAAAGAGCTTTGTGAAGTTTGTAAACATGATTGGGTTTCTTAGGATTGACAAAGCCGGGAGGTTGCTTAACATAAACTTCCTCCTCTATTTCACCATTTAGAAAAGCACTTTTAATGTCCATTTGGTACAAGGTGATATCATGATGATTAGCATAGGCAAGTAAGATGCGAATGGGCTCAAGTCTAGCAACGGGAGCATAAGTCTCACCATAGTCCATACCTTCGACTTGTGTGTAGCCTTGGGCGACGAGACGTGCTTTGTTGCGTACTACTTGTCCATCTTCATCTTGCTTGTTGCGAAACACCCATTTGGTACCGATGATGTTGTGGTTGTTGTCGGGCTTCTCAACCAATGTCCAAACTTGGTTCCTCTCAAAGTTGTGTAGCTCCTCATGCATAGCATTTATCCAATCCGGATCTTCTAATGCTTCTTCAACCTTCATAGGTTCAATGCTAGAGATGAAAGAATAGTTTTCACAAAAGTTAACTAAACGAGTTTTAGAGCGAGTGATTCTCCCGGTTTGAATATCATTGTAGATTTGCTCGACGGGATGATCTTTAGCAACTCTTGCTCGAACTCGTGAAAGCTTTTGCTTGTTTCTTGGTTGAACTTCTTCTTCATCTTCTTCTTCTTCTTGGCCTTCTTCATTGTTGGCGTTGTCGTTCTCTTGTCGTGGTGGAGAAGGAGGTTTTTGACGTTCATCTTGATGCACTTCCTCATTTTCTTCATATTGGTGTATCCCACTTGTGGATGCTTCCGTATCAACTCTTGGTTCACCTTGTCGTGAAGTAGAAGCTTCCACTTGGACGGACGAGGTACTCTCCTTCACCTCTGTTGGACGGACCTTGCCAATAGACAAGTATTGTATTGCTTCCAAGGGATCTTTGTCTCCTACATCAATTGGAAATTGCTCTACTTGCGAGCCGTTAGATTCATCAAACTTCACATCTACCATCTCTTCAACCTTTCGGGTGAAATTGTTGTAGACACGGTAAGTGTGAGAGTTTGAGCCATAACCTAGTAGGAAACCTTCATGAGACTTAGAAGCAAATTTAGAACGACGATGCTTATCAAGAATGTAGCACTTTGAGCCGAATACTCGTAAGTATCCAATTTGGGGTTTGTTACCGGTGAGGAGCTCGTATGCCGTCTTGCCGAGTAGCTTGTGAAGATACAAGCGATTTGTTGCATGACAAGCTATCTCAACCGCTTCTGCCCAAAAGTGCTTTGGTGTCTTGTATTCATCAAGCATCGTTCTCGCCATTTCGATGAGCGTCCGGTTCTTCCTCTCAACAACTCCATTTTGTTGAGGTGTGTACGTAGCCGAGAACTCGTGTGAAATCCCTTCTTCGTCAAGAAAGGTATCCACATTTGCGTTATTGAACTCCGTTCCATTGTCGCTGCGAACCTTCTTGATCTTCACTTCAAATTGATTTTGGGCCTTCCTAGCGAAGTTTTTGAAGATCTTTTGGACCTGCGATTTATCATCGAGAAAGAACACCCACATAAATCTTGAAAAATCATCAACTATAACTAGACCAAAAGAATTTCCACCGAGACACTTGTAGGAGTTGGGACCAAAGAGATCCATGTGAAGTAGCTCGAGTGGCCTCCGTGTGGTCATGATGTTCTTCATGAGATGCCTTCCTCCAACCTGTTTACCTGCCTGACAAGCACTGCAAAGTCTACCCTTATCAAATATGACATCGTTAACACCAAGGATATGATTTCCTTTAATAAGCTTGTCAAGGTTTCGCATACCAACATGACCTAGTCGTCTATGCCATAACCAACCTTTTGAGGATTTAGCGATGAAGCAAGTTTTAGGTTGAGCCTTTTTAGTGAAATCAACAATGTATAGATCACCTCTACGCACACCGGTAAAGACCATTTTATGATTATCTCGACGAAACACTTGACAATCTACTTCAATAAATAGGACATTGAAACCAAAATCAGCAAGTCTAGATACTGAAAGTAAGTTGTATCCAAGAGATTCAATGAGCATGACATTTTGTATGGAGCTATCATGTGATATGGCCACCTTACCGAGGCCAACCACCTTACCCTTTGAGTTGTCACCGAAAGTGACATACTTTCGAGGACCATCGTTTTCAGCAAGCTCACGAAACATGTCTTTATCTCCGGTCATGTGATCGGTACATCCACTATCAAGAACCCATTCCTTTCCTCCTGACATATATCCCCAAAGATTTGCCATAAGACCAAAGTGTCTCATTGCATCATCAAGATCGAAGTCACTATCATCATCCTCATCATAGTATCCATGTTCAACATCGTCATGTGGTGGATCAAATCCTAGAGAGGGTGATTCATTAGAGTGAGTTTGACAATGATCTTGCTTATGAATTTGTATAGCTTCATAAATAATATCACTAATAATTCCAACATCTCCTTTGGCACGCATAAGGTTTGTAAGCTCAAATAGACGATCACCAAACATAGGATCACTAGTATTCATCTTACTCAAAGCAATAGACTTATGGAGAATTTCATCAAGATTTTTCAAGGAATAATTTGGAAAGCGTTCCTCAAGAAATTTCCATATAGTGTAGGCACACTTAAGAGTAGGCAAACATCCAATCAAGTTTCTAGCCAATCCTCTAATGATAAGTTCGGCAGTTCTAAGATTCCTAATCATGTCAATTGACTCATCAAGGGTAGGATGCATAGGATCAACACGAGGTGCACAAGGGCTCCCAATGTACTTGTTCAAATGATATTGATTGAAAATTACAAGCAACTCGTTTTTCCACTCATGAAAATACTCTCCATCAAGAATAGGCACTCTATGTTTAAGACTCCCCAAAGTAGACTCATCCATCTTCCTCCAATGGTGATTAAACCAAGGCAATGGAGACCAATGCTCTGATACCACTTGTAGGACCTTGAGAAGAGGTGTCTAGAGGGAGGGTGATTAGACACTAAGTACCAAAGTTGCAATTTTTATGATCTTTAAGTTTAAGTGGAGTTTAGGCACAAGTTTAACATTCACAATACATAACAAGCAAGCATGCAAAGAGTATATGAGCAGCGGAAAGTAAAGCATGCAACTTGTAAGAATGTAAAGGGAAGGGTTTTGGAGGATTCAAACGCAATTGGAGACACGGATGTTTTTGCCATGGTTCCGATAGGTGGTGCTATCGTACATCCACGTTGATGGAGACTTCAACCCACAAAGGGTAACGGTTGCGTGAGTCCACGGAGGGCACCACCCACGAAGGGTCCACGAAGAAGCAACCTTGTCTATCCCAACATGGCCGTCGCCCACGAAGGACTTGCCTCACTACCGGTAGATCTTCACGAAGTAGGCGATCTCCTTGCCCTTACAAACTCCTTGGTTCAACTCCACAATCTTGTCGGAGGCTCCCAAGTGACACCTAGCCAATCTAGGAGACACCACTCTCCAAGAAGTAACAAATGGTGCGTTGATGATGAACTCCTTGCTCTTGTGCTTCAAATGATAGTCTCGCCAACACTCAACTCTCTCTCATAGGATGTGGATCTGGTGGAAAGATGATTTGAGTGGAAAGAAACTTGGGCAAGGCTAGAGATAAAGATTCATATGGTAGGAATGGAATATCTTGGCCTCAACACGTGAGTAGGTAGTTCTCTCTCAAAAAATGTATGCTGGAAGTGTAGGTTCAGTCTGATGGCTATCTCCATGAATGAAGAGGAGGTGGAGGGGTATATATAGCCTCCACACAAAATCTAACTGTTACACACAATTTAATAAACTCGGTGGGACCGATTCAACAAACTCGGTCAGACCGATTTAATAAACCTAGTGACCGTTAGGATTTTCGGTGGGACCGATATGCAACTCGGTAGGACTGATATGGTTAGGGTTAGGGCATAACATAATCTCGGTAAGACCGATTACGCAAACTCGGTGGGACCGATTTTGGTAATAAGTTTTCCAGAGAGTTGGTCAGGAAAACTCGGTTGGACCGACTACACAAACTCGGTAGGACCGATTTTGGTAATAAGTTAACCAGGAAGTTTGCATTGTAATCTCGGTAGTACCGATTACACAAACTCGGTGAGACCGATTTTGATAATGGACATACACACAGAGATTACAATCCCATCTCGGTGAGACCGA
This sequence comes from Aegilops speltoides, assembly GCA_021437245.1. NCBI lineage: Eukaryota > Viridiplantae > Streptophyta > Magnoliopsida > Poales > Poaceae > Aegilops > Aegilops speltoides. The sequence continues at coordinate 414,877,458 of CM038146.1, read as the reverse complement.
GATCCCTATCGGTGAGACCGATTTGCCTAGGGTTTGTGGCAGTGGATATGACATCTGAACTCGGTGGCGTCGGATGGAAAGAATTGGTAGGACCGATTTTGACTTTAGGTTTAGGTCATTTGTGTGGGAGTGGGAAAGTAGTTGAGGGTTTTGGAGCATATCACTAAGCACTTTGGAGCAAGAAACTCATTAAGCAACACCTCATCCATTCTTGATAGTATTGGCTTTTCCTGTAGACTCAATGTGATCTTGGATCACTAAAATGTAAAATAAAGAGTCTTGAGCTTGAAAGTTGAGCCAATCCTTTGTCCTTAGCATCTTGAAGGTGTTCCCACATCCTTTAGTCCATGCCACTCCATTGTTGAACTTATCTGAAACATACTAGATAAAAGTCTTTGTCCAACAAGAGATATGTTGACATTAATTACCAAAACCACCTAGGGAGCACTTGTGCTTTCAATAGGCATTTTTAAAAAATGATACAAACATTTATTCGAAACTCCTCAACATATTTTTCTAAGTGTAAGTATGTAACATACATTTTTTAATGGTACAAAATATTTTTTTGGAATTACACGGTCATTTTTTTACATTGATAACATTTGTAAGAAAGTGTCACATACACATTTTTGGAATGTACACATCGAGGCAGATGGCGAGGTCGGTGCTCCTGACGGGCCTTCCTCACTCGGGGGAGCCGTGTCAAGAAGGCGGCGTGATGGGTCTTCCAGGTGAGGCCGCGCGTGGCGAGGAGTGCATGGTGAGGCAGAGCACGACCGTGAGCTTGCTGTGGAGGTGCAGGCGCATGGCGATCTTCTTGGTGGCATGCCGGAGGAGGCTGCGCGCCCGGGTAAGGGAGGTGGCAGATCTTGACCAGGAGTATTTGCACAAGCAGCGGCTGGGAGCTGCTGCGGGGTGTGGTGTGTCCCTCCTACCGACGCTAGCGTGGTTGCCGCAGGTAGCTCCATGGAAATTGGAGGTTTTGACAGGCTGGATCTGAGTAGGTGAAGTGCATCGGGCATTTGCTTTGTGCATCCTGGCGTTAGAGGGTGCTTGGATCCAAGGGACTATTTTTAGTCTGACTAAAAATAGTCACTTTTAGAGGCTAAAGTTCCAAGCACCACTGACTAAAGAGAGGCTAGGACTAGTCTTGAGGCTAAAATTTTTTAGTCATAGGAAACATACTAAAATATGTATTAGCCCTCTCTCTCCTCATTTAATTCCTCTCCTTTAACACATGCGAGTTCTGGATTGGAGGATTTGGAGGATAATAAATGCTCAATAACTTGATTTTAGTCTCTTTAGTATTTGGATCCAAGCATGGGTGAGGCTAGCAAGTTTTAGTCCCACTACTTTTAGTCATGGGACTAAAACATATCCAAGCACCCTCTTAGTGGCACTAGGGGTCGGGTCTTCTCACGGGCAACGAAGTCCGGCGCTCGGACCAGCGACTCATAGTAGAGAGCATCGTCCAGTGGTGTGCAAGGCTGTTCGCTAGGAGTTTGTGTGACCAACTACTGCTTGGGGTGCCGGCGGATCCTGGTTGTGCTATAGTTGGATGTTGGGCTGGAGTTGCATTTTCCTCGGTCGTTCGAGGGGTCGAAGATGGACTGTGTGCCCTCAGCCGTGCAGGGTATCGGTATTCCACGATCTTACAGTCACGATGGTGAGGTAATCCAACACATACGATGTGGTCCCAATTCATCACGAGGGGTGGAAGGTGTGCGACGTTGCAAATGAAAAACATGCCCATCTTCGGTCAGCGCGGGTGGCGACGGCGCCCGTGGGTATCGTTCCCCTCCTTGGAGGCGTCGCTAAGGTGTGTCTGTATCTCCTCTTGTCGGTTGGGTTATTATCTCCGGGCGAAAGCCTAGGTCTTGGACCGACGATGGCGGCGTCTTGGCATCATTCCTCTGTTAGGAGCATCATGTGTGAAAACATGGCTTGAAGGTTCCGTGCTGCGGTTCTTCAGTGTGTGCCACTGATCCGGGTAGAGGTTCTTGGGCGCAATGTACGCTGATGTTGGTGAGTCCAAGACGGTGGTTTTGTCAGGATCAACCAAGTCCCGCTACTCACTCGCCATCTTCTTTAGGCAATTGTTGGTGGTTGGCGCGTCGACAAGGAAAGTCCCGTTGAAGCTGTTGCTCTTCGCGGTGCTCGGCGTTGGTCGAGACATGACTTTGATGCTCTGGTCAGGGTAGATTTCTTTGCATTGTGTTTGTAATGTCTGTGAAGGCTCTTCTTTGGATTAGCACGGATATGGGGTTTGTACTACACTTGCTGTTCGTGTGAGAGGTATGTTGGAAATATGCCCTAGAGGCAATAATAAAATGGTTATTATTATATTTCCTTGTTCATGATAATTGTCTATTGTTCATGCTATAATTGTATTGATCGGAAACCGTAATACATGTGTGAATACATAGACCACACCATGTCCCTAGTGAGCCTCTAGTTGACTAGCTCGTTGATCAACAGATGGTCATGGTTTCCTGACTATGGACATTGGATGTCATTGATAACGGGATCACATCATTAGGAGAATGATGTGATGGACAAGACCCAATCCTAAGCATAGCACAAGATCGTGTAGTTCGTTTGCTAGAGCTTTTCTAATGTCAAGTATCATTTCCTTAGACCATGAGATTGTGTAACTCTCGGATACCGTAGGAGTGCTTTGGGTGTACCAAACGTCACAACGTAACTGGGTGACTATAAAGGTGCTCTACAGGTATCTCCGAAAGTGTCTGTTGGGTTAGCACGAATCGAGACTGGGATTTGTCACTCCGTATGACGGAGAGGTATCTCTGGGCCCACTCGGTAATGCATCATCATAATGAGCTCAATGTGACTAAGTAGTTAGTCACGGGATCATGCATTACGGTACGAGTAAAGTGACTTGCCAGTAACGAGATTGAATGAGGTATTGGGATATCGATGATCGAATCTCGGGCAAGTAACATACCGATTGACAAAAGGAATTGTATACGGGATTGCTTGAATCCTCGACATCGTGGTTCATCCGATAAGATCATCGTGGAACATGTGGGAGCCAACATGGATATCCAGATCCTGCTGTTGGTTATTGGCCGGAGAGCTGTCTCGGTCCTGTCTGCATGATTCCCGAACCCGTAGGGTCTACACACTTAAGGTTCGATGACGCTAGGGTTATTTGGAAGATTTGTATGTGATTACCGAATGTTGTTCAGAGTCCCGGATGAAATCCCGGACGTCACAAGGAGTTCCGGAATGGTCCGGAGGTGAATATTTATATATGGGGAGTTGTCATGCGGTTACCAGAAATGTTCGAGGGCATACTGGTATTGTACCGGGGCCACCAGAGGGGTTCCGGGGGTCCACCGGGAGGGGCCACCTGTCCCGGAGGGCCTCATAGGCTGTGGAGGGAAGGGAACCAGCCCCTTGGATGGCTGGGCGCAACCCCCCTAGGGCCCATGCGCCTAGGGTTGGGGGGAACCCTAAGGGCGCCTCGCTTGCTGGGCAAGCCCTCCCTCTTGGCCGCCGCCCCCCTCTAGATCCCATCTAGAGGGGCCGGCCCCCCTTCCCCCTTCTCCTATAAATAGAGGGGCAAGGGGAGGGATGCAACACCACATCCAAGGCACAACCCCTCCCCTCCCCAACACCTCTCCTCCTCCGTAAGAGCTTGGCGAAGCCCTGCCGGAGAACTGCCGTTCGATCACCACCACGCCGTCGTGCTGCTGCTGGAGCCCTCTTCCTCAACCTCTCCATCCTCCTTGCTGGATCAAGGCGCGGGAGACGTCACCGGGCTGCATGTGTGTTGAACGCGGAGGTGCCGTTGTTCGGCGCTAGATCGGAGTCCATCGCGATCTGAATCGCTTTCGAGTACGACTCCTCCATCCATGTTCTTTTAACGCTTCCGACTTGCGATCTTCAAGGGTATGAAGATGCACTCCCCTCTCTCTCATTGCTAGTTACTCCATAGATTGATCTTGGTGATGCGTAGAATTTTTTTGATTTATGCAACGATCCCCAACAAGGTAGTTTCTGCAACGATCCCCAACGGGCTTGGATGATCAGAGACCAATAATTTTAGGACCCTGATAAGTGTAACCCGTGTGGCATGAAGTAATTTCGTTCTGACGTTTTTTATGGCAACTTTAATGATCCGGGATGTTAATTTTAGTTGTGAAGCATGACAGCTTTCTGATTGGATAGCAAGTTTCAGTTTTTTTTTGGATTTTGTTTTATGTTCGGATGGCAATTTTAGTTATAAAAATATTAGGGCGGTGTTACTTCGTGTCACACATATGGTACTTATCATTTGGGTAATTTTATCCCTACCGACGCAGATTTGATGACCATTGAAGCGTTGGATATGCAAAATGGTTTGAATTTTGCTAACTTTCTGGGCTTTTACCAAATGGAGGCTGAATCAAACTCACTAAATGTCATTAACTTTTGAACTGAGCAAACAAGATGGAGGGACTCGAGGGTGGCAGTCTTCGCGGAACACGTGTTCTCAGCTACGTGTTTTTAGATGTGCTAACTAATTGTAGTTTTTAACGAAAATCACTTGATTGAGTAGATAACTCTGGACTGTCTGGTCAGCAAGCTCGTGGACGATGTATCTGTAGTTTAAGGTTAATAAAGCTAGCTATGACGACCTTCACTTTGAAATAAAGCTGTCGATAATGGAAAATACCCCTCGGAACTTACTTCTAGATGCACTCGATATGGAAAAAGATTTAGCAATTCAGGAAAAATTAAAAAATCTTCGAAACATTTTTTGAATAAGCTCAACCTATTGGTGCGCTCGTATAAAAACTTCGACAAGAAAGACTCCCATAAAAAATCTAGGCAAAAAAAAATTCCAAGACAATATTGATAATAGATTTGGATCATTTTCAAGATAAATAAATAAATCTAATGTAGTGCTGAATTTTTTTATTTTTTGTGAACAATACCATGAAAGTCATTTCTTCGCAAAAAAATAATTAAATTAACACGAGTGTAACACTTGAGCAAGTTTTTTTTAACTCATGATTTTCGACCATTTTTGCAATTAATATTTTTTTATAAGTAAACGGGTGCAGCTACCCTAGCTTCCAAAGGTTATCCTCCGGTCGATAATAGTCTTGTAGATGCCCGACCTCCGTATTGAGTATTGACTCAAGCCAGTCGCTGCTCAATGCCTGGCTGTCCTGAAAGCGAAGTCGCAAGTGGGCGCTATGGAGTCCAGCTAGCACCGCCCGTCATCACGTACGGGATCGACCTCCCCATATATCCACGATAAGTCCAATCAGCGGCTTCATTAGTTAGTTCTAATCACCGGTTGCTTCCTCCGTAGCTAGCTCCCATCCACCTGATCTGCCTTGCCCGCCTACTCCACTGATTACTTAAACCAATGAATAGCATTCCTCCGAGGGTACTATAAGTGCTCGCGGTCGTCGTCGTCGTCGTCTCCATCCCCTCTCTTCTCTATCGCCTATTAGCAGCAGCGCTCTCTTCTTGCTCTTCGCTATCTAGCTCCACCTTGCTCGTTGTCCTCTCCCCCTTGGATCCATCCGGCCTTCGGCGGCCATGAATTCCGCCGGGGTCGCCGATGGGTTGCCTGCAGGCGAGCCGGAAACCGGCCTCGTCGGCCAGCCACGGAGGAGGAGCTGCCTGTAGCGTAGCTGAGCTATAGTGCTCGGTCGATCTGCTGCTTCTTAGGGGCGAGGAAGAAGAATAGCCGAGGCTTAATTACTCTCGACGACAGGTGCAGCTCGATTTCTTGCTTGATTTCAGAGTGATTTTGTGTTAGCTACTATTTCCTTCGTCCGAAAATACTTATCATTGAAAATAGATGTATCTAAATGTATTTTAGTTCTAGTTCTAGATACATTTATTTTCATCTATTTTGATGTCAAGTATTTGCGGAGGGGTACTCTATTGGTTACTGTCTGTGGTTTTAATTTGTTCTTTGGATGTGAGCTGGATATGCTTGGGATCTGGGCTTGGGCTTCTTTATTATTTTTCTTCTAGAGATGATCGCCGTGGAACAAGAGAGAATAAAGATCAAAGGTTGAAAAAGAGAGTAGAGGCCCCGATCCCCAGTAGCACATCACAGCTCGTAGTAGTAGTACCAACTCGTCCTCTCTATCTCCTTTCCCCTCCATTTTTGTCCTTTGGGAGGAAAAAGGTTGGGCTCTGCTTCGCCTTATTTAGCTTAGTAACACCATTGAGTTCAATCCTCCGAGCGAGATTAGGGGTAAGGACATCTCCAACGCGGATCATCGAATTGACACAGCGGACTAGGCATCGACCATCCATATGTGGACATCAAATGTTTTTTTTTTCTTTCAAAAAATAGGGTTACTCTGATATCTGCAGCGAAATGATGAATGCAGCCATCTTTTTATTGAATTATTCAAGGGAGTCTCACAAAGTAGATACTACCTCCGTCCCGGTGTATAAGTCATTCGCGTAGTTCTAGGTCATCGATTTGAGGAATTAAATATGTGCTATATGTCATGAAAAATATATCACTAGATTTCTACACGGATGTAGTTTCTAAATATATATTTTTTGTCACATATAATACATATTTAGATAGTTAAATTGTCGACCTAGAACTACGCGAATGACTTATACACCGGGACGGAGGGAGTACATGAGTTGACCCAAAGCCCACCTTAATGATGACCTCAATCGCTACACCTGCAAATCTGATGAAGTGCATTGGCGTATCCATGCAAGTCTAATCCGGTGGCCTCACCAGGCTGCCCCACGGCGAGCCGAGAGCACCAACCGGTCTAGCGGACCCTCATCTAGCACCGCATGCGCACGCTCTAGAATCCATCGCCATAATCTTTCGCAGTCCCATCTTCAAAAGAGGTCAATGCATAGTCCTTGCCAGGCCCAACTATCGTCGACGCCACCATGACGCCAGACAGCGCCACAACCCTACACGTGTCCATCAACACACGTCCAACACCGGGACCCCGCTACGCCACGCCGCCGAGAGGGGGGAGGAGGGCGAGGAGGGCCGGGGCCCGACGGCGGTGGGTGGCCTCTCCTGTCGCCCGCGGGAGCGCCAGAAGAGGGAGATCATATTTTTTGTCTAGCCCATTGCAAACGAATAGAGCAATAAAACAAACGAGATTGAAGATAAACAGATGAAATTTAATAAAGTTTGGGATATTTACAACCAAATGGACAAAATTTAACAAGTTTAAATTAAACTAAACTAAACTAAACTAGTGAGGTAACGAAAGCTGACCTCATAAGCATGGCCTCTAAGGCCGTCGGTAGCTCCGATGCCTACCGCCATCATCGTCATGCCAGTGGCGGAAGGTCCTCCAGGCATCGCGGCATCCCCGCCGGGCCGCTGTGGGGTGCTCGCGGCCCAGACGCCCTGCCGTATCCTTCACCACCTTGCGACGCTTGTCTTCGGCGACATCGACGACTCAGATGAAGGCGACTTGCTCGGACTACACGAGCCGCACTTCGAGGAGCCCGTCGTTGAGCCGGCGCAGGCGGCGGGCGCCCGACTGCTCGGTCGTCTTGGACCGGCTGATGGTCCAAGCCTCCACGGATACCCAAGTAGGCGCCACCTGGCTCTTCACGAACACCGCCCTTTGAGTTGAATGCGCTGCTCCTGACGCACCACCTCAGAGAGGCATTTGTTGGCCGTGAAGGAGGACACACCCCTGGCTCTAGCACCTTGGAGGTAGTACTCCATGCGCGGGTGTGGATTCGCCAGTGCGGAGGACTGGTCCTCCTTTTTCACGGCAAACGACCGCCACCTGTGGCCCGCCTAGCGGCGGTGGGGAGGGCGGCTCCTCCTTCAGGTGGGGGTGCGGTGGGGAGGTCATCTCCACACTACGTCCGATCTAGATGTTGTGGCTGTATGGCGGGGAGGGCTCCTCCTTCACGCGGTGTCCGATTTGGACGTCATAGTTTCACGGAGGGGACGACAATATAGGACCATGGTTGTTCAATGACCGCTGGAGTGTGATCTCCATTTACCGCGTGAACTCATCATCAACCGTGGTAGCAGCGATGAGAAGGGGTGCCTCCTCCTCCTCCTCCCGGCTTGACGTTGAATGGATCTCCTTATCGTCGTCCGAAGAGATCAGCTCTGTTTTGATGTTGAACAGAGCTCTCCGCAATAAGTGGCCCGGATACCGTAGGCGGCAGTGCCAACTGGAGCCGGAGCTCCCCGGATAGCTGCTCATCGGCCACCAGTTGGAGGCGTCTGATTTGTTGCCCATGGCGGCGGCCGGTGGTGGAGGTGTAGTGGCGTGGGGCGGGTTTGACGAGGAGGATGATAGGACTTGCGTTCGCGGCCGGGCGCTTTAATAGCCGGGGCAGGCGGACTGGTGAAGCTTCAATGCAAGCATCATAGGAGTAGGTCTCTCGGTTGCCACGCCATGGGAATGTGGGTTGGCGTTTGACCTGTCAAGCCAGAGTGAATACACTGCGCCAAGGGTTCTAGAACAACCACGCGGGAGAGGGGTTTCTCTGTGGTTCAAGTTGTCACAGTACCGCGTGGCAGACATCCGGACTCCCCAACCTCCCTAGTTTGATGCTGGTTTGTGGGATTTTGAATGTTCGGATGTTTGATGAATCAATTTTGATGACTAAAAGTCTAAAAGTGTCTAGACTATTTGATTCAGACTTTTGCTGTCTCGATTAGGCGAGAGTCAGAAACAGCTACAACGATCAATTTTGGTGATCAATTTGTTTTTGGATAATCAATTGGGTAGGAAGATCAATTGTATAGTTGTGCCAATTGAGCAGTTGGCTGTAACATCTTGCTCGTTTTTTGAGTTTGTGTTAGCCTGAAAGCATTCTACTCTTTGTGATGTGTGACTAAGCTCTTTGTGTTATCACCAGGTTCATAGTGCTCCATCCATGATAATTGCTAAATAAGTCATGTGGGAGAAACTTGTTTCTCTGTTCCTCAAAAAAAAAAAAGAAACTTGTTTCTCTCCTAATTAATATTCCCTCTGTTCCAAAATAAGTGTCTTAACTTTGTACTAACCTTAGTATAAATTTGTACTGATGTTGAGACACTTATTTTGGGACGGAGGGAGTATTATACACTGGGCATTGTATTATTATATCATAATTTGGTGTTTTTTATGATAATATTGTTTGTATTTTTTATGTTCTGTTTATGCAAATAGCGAGTCAATACAGTATATAAGTGTTTTTGTCTGTATGATACTGGCCGTTGATTCCTTCCGACTGTAAGGAGAGCTAATGTATGTCCTCTTGTGTCCTCTCTTGTTGTCAATACAGTATACTGTATTAGATTCAAGGTTATGCGACGAAGAAGTGCGTCATATATTTTGGTAAGGAGGGAATGGCGTATTAATGCTAAAGTTACGCGTGCATAATACTTACTTTTACAAATTCTGGGTTCAGTTTGTAACTTGGTGAGGGTGAAACTAGAATTTCCCATTCCCGGCGACCGAGAAATAGGAAAAAGCCGTGAGAGAAAATGGGCTTGAGATTATAAAGTTTGTTGGCTATTACTTACAATATATGCACTCTTAAAAAGTTTGATGAAATTTGGACTATGTAATGGCATGTGTACTAGCTTTATCATCAGCAATGCAAAATTGTAAAATCATTGTATATCTATTGCTGATTTCATTCCCTGCTGTAGCACGTTGATATTAACTCTGACAGCATGGATATGCCCAAAAATTTCAGCACAAGGCGGAGCCAGATAATTTCCGGTGACGCACACCATGGATCCCCAGACATTTGTGAAGCTCTCAGTCGGGCAGCTTGGCCTGAGGCTCCCCGGCGCAAGCGCCCGAAAGGCTTGCCACTGCGAGATCCGTCTCCGAGGCTTCCCGGTTCAGATAGCTCCGGTGCCTCTGGCAAATTCTTCAGAGTACAACCTTGATCCGCACGGGAACGCGGCGGTGTTCTCCCTGGACGAGCCCGGCCTCAAGGCGCTGCCGACGTCGAGGTGGTTCCGAGCCCCGGAGCCGCCGTACCTCGAGATCGTTGTGTACGTGAGCAGGCGCGACGGCGGCGGGCATTGCGTCAGGTTGAAGCGGCGGCTGGTCGGGGCGGTCAGGGTGGACGTCGGGCCGGAGTGGCGCGACGGTAAGCCTGTGCTGCTTCACCATGGCTGGACGGGCATCGGCAGGGCGGCGGAGCTGCACGTGAGAGTGAGGGTGGAGGCTGACCCTCGGTACGTGTTCCGGTTCGAGGACGAGGTCGCGCTGAACCCGCAGGTGGTCCAGCTCCATGGCAGCGCCAGCCAGCCCATCTTTACCTGCAAGTTCATCCGCGACGTGAGGCGGTGAGTGCTCCGCTGCTGACACTGCCATGACATGAAATTCTGAACAAAAATGAACTGCGAGAAGCTTGATGAGGTTGTTGATGTCTGATGTCTGATTTGTTGTTGGCAGGGCATCGCAGCCGGATCATCTGGGCGGGCAGTACTGGTCGAGCTCCGGAACCGGAAGCGGCGTGGAGAAGGAGACGGAGATGGCGGGGAGGAGGAGGGAGAGGAAGGGCTGGAAGGTGGCGATCCACGACCTGTCCGGCTCCGCCGTGGCCGCGGCGTTCATGGCCACGCCGTTCGTGCCGGCGACGGGCTCCGACACGGTGGCGCGGTCCAACCCAGGCGCGTGGCTCATCGTCCGCGCCGACACGACGGGATCGTCGGAGAGCTGGCAGCCGTGGGGCCGGCTGGAGGCGTGGCGGGAGTGCGCTGCGCCGGCGGGCGGCAAGGACGCCGTGTGCCTTCGGCTGCATCTCCTCCCGGAGCGGCGGGACGCGTGCGTACTCGTGTCCGAGACGCCTCTGAGCTGCGATAAGGGCGGGGAGTTCTCCATCGACATGGACAGACAGTCGATCCTCCCGGAGGACGCAGTGGCGTCGGAGACGCCGTCGGCGTCGTACTGCGCAGCGAGCATGGGGCAGTCGTGCGCGGGCGGCGGGTTCGTGATGAGCTGCAGCGTGCAGGGCGAGGCGGCGACGAGCAGCAGGCCGCCGCTGGTGCACCTCGCCGCCCGGCACGTCATGTGCATGGAAGACGCAGCCATGTTCCTCGCGCTCGCGGCTGCCGTCGACCTCAGCGTCAAGGCGTGCCGGCCGTTCCGGAGCAAGACGGCAGCGGCCAAGAAGAAGACGGCTGCTGGTTCCTCTTCCTATGATCCCCTGGAGCTCGACACGTAGATTAGCTAGAGCTAGCAGTCCTCACTCCTCAGTCATCCATGGTCACTCTGTAAATCCACTTGTTTCGACCAAACTTGTTGAAAACTCTACCAGTTGACACGATGACGATTCAATCACGCCCCCACCCGACGAGGCACAGTGGACTCAGGTCAACTCCAACACACAACCCGAGCGGACGTCAATTTTATCTGGATTTTGTGTATTTAGGTCGGGTAAAGGAGCGGTGTCCGACATTTGTATATTTGCGCTGGGTTTCCAGCATTTGTACATTTGCACTGGCCGTGCGCCCAACTGACGGATGGATTTTCGTCTGGCCGCGTAATGTTTTGCAAAGAAAATAGAATCGAAAATTTAGCCCCTGTAGTTCATGCCGGCTAGAGCGCCCGGCGGCCGGCACATGTATCAGCCTACAAAACAATCATCATCCATAGTTTCATGTCGGCAAAACAAAGCCAACGGTAGGCATACTTGCTAGCGCACAAAGAACAGCCATGTTTCATGTCTCGTGGATTTCCCTAGCTCATCCCGGCACACAAGACGGCTCAATTATCTTGATCGAGCATCTACTTTTGCTTCTTCTCGAACCAACTTCTTATTTTCGGGGACATCTTGCTCAAGGCCACCGTCATGAGCTAGTGCCACCTCTTTTACTCTCGTGTTTGCATTGGTGGCCCCGATCTCGAGCTTCTTCCTTTGGACGGCCTCCTCGATCTCGAGCTTCCTCCTCTTCCTGGCCTCCTTCATGTCGATCTTCTTCGTTCGGAGGTCGATGTAGGCCTTCATTTCCTCCTATTTTCTTGGCGCTTCCTCTGATCCCTTACTCCTTTTGGGTCATCATGCCTTGCAAAGTTTCTTGCAAGGCGAAGGATGCCGCATCACGCTTCTCGTCCACCTTCGAGTTGCTCTTGCCCCTAGGCTTCACTCCATCTTCATCCCTAGCCACGGCCGTGGACCCTCCATGCTTCTTTAGAGTGGCACATTGGTCTTGAACTTGGGGCTGTCGTGGTACTAATACTGAAAGTAGAATGGGGGGTAGGTATGGAGAAGCAAGATCCTAGCTATGGAGTAGTTGTATACGCTATGGATTTACGAGTTCAGGACCTTCTCGGAGGAAGTAACAGCCCTACGTCTCGGAGCCCGGAGGCGGTCGACTGAATTATAAGCGTATGAGTTACAGGGGTGCGAACCCTTCTGCCAGTGGAGGGGAGGGTGACTTATATAGTGTCTGCCAGGACCCAGCCAGCCCACGTAGCGGAGGGTTTAAAGTACATTAAGGCCTGGCGTTACAGGTAACGCCTTACATAAAGTGTCATCATGGCCATAAAGACTACTTAATTACAGACCGTTTGGATACAGAGTGGCCCTTGGACTCCTGGTGGTCGAGTGAATCTTCATGGTCGAGTGTCTTCGAGTACGTCGAGTGGAATCCTTCCAGGTCAACTGGAAGGGAGTTTCTTCTAAAGATGTCCTTGGGAAGGGTACCTTGGACAGGTCCATAACCCTACCCTAAGTACATGACTTCATCATTAGCCCCCGAATGGATCGAGGTTTTAGTGAGGAAGGAGTTGACAATATTTCCGACCTGATTTTTGTGTTGCGAGTGTGTCTCACTATGGATCAATGACTTCTTAATGATGGCGTCAACTTCTCTTTCAGTAGCCTTGATCCATTCTTTATAATTGTCGAGTGAACTTTATGAACTTGGAGATTTCCGAGCGACGGATCGTAGGAGATCTTCCGCCTGACAAGTTACTCTGCTGTTAGCGGATTTAGTGGGATCCGAATTTTGGGAAGCGCGTGAAGCGGAGAAGGCCGCGGTACTCGGGCGGGATAAGGCAGAGACGCCTCGATTTTCGCGCCACTTTTTTCTCCACGTATCGCTCGTGCGACTGTTGCGGGATTTGACAGGATTGCCCGGGCCTACCAGTCAGCCACTCGGAAGCGACTCCATATAAGGCACCAGGCGGAGGTTTTTGAACAGTGCACTCTCATTTTCCTGTCTCCCATCTTCAAAATCTTCTGCTGCGCTCGCCACCTGCTCCACGCTGCTGCTCCGTGCCTGCCTCATCGGCAACAATGATGAAGGAGAAGACGGCGGCTTTGGAGCTGGCGAAGAAGGCGACGGCGAAGGCGAAGGGGAGAGCGACCAGTCGGGGCGGATCCTCGTCGCGGTCCAGCTTGCCGCAAGGTTGGATCCAAGGCGATTGGATTCGCTCGACCATCACCCAGAAGGATCTCGATGATCTGGCCAATGAAGGGCTGATCTCCCACGGGTCAGCGAGGCTTCCGGGAATGGAGTGGCAGCCTCAGCCTCAGGAGGGTGAGTGTGTGCTCTTAGCCACCCATGTAGATCGCGGGTTTTCTCTACCGCCGAATCTTTTCTTTCGGGGGTTTCTGAATTTCTTTGGGGCACAACTTCATCACTTCACACCCAATTCCATCGCCTACCTCTCCGCGTTCGTGTCTTTGTGTGAAAACTTCTTGGGCTGTCGGCCGCACTGGGGCCTCTTCAAGCACATATTCACTTGTCGTTCTCAGACGGTGAAAAAGGCTAGTCCGAATGACGAAAAGACCCAAGTAATCCAGATGTGCGGGGGTCTTGGGGTCCAGATGAGAAGCAAGAGTGCCTTTCCAGCCATGACCCTTCCCGAGTCAGTTAGAGGGTGGCAGTCGACTTGGTTCTACTGCCAAGATGAGTCGACGCCAGGGCAGTCGACTGGCCTTCCTCTGTTCTCCATGGACCGAGTGAACAAGCCGTCTTCTCTGAAGGTGCTTCCGGAGGAGAAGGCTCAGGTTAAAATGTTGATGGACCGCGTAGTCCAGCTCATTCGGGACGGAGTGACTGGCATGGATCTTCTGGAGGTTTTCCTTCGACGGCGTATTCAACCACTCCAATACCGAGGCCACCCGATGTGGCTGTCTTGTGTCTTCAAGATACCACTCGGGTCCATCCAGAGGCGGTCAGTGACGCCACACTGGAGAGGTGGATGACTGCCATCACAGGGAACAAGGATAACCCTCGTGGGGCTAGGAGGATCCCACCACTCGACCATACCTACGAACCAGACACGGTATGACCACTTATCCCCGGTTGTGATCCTGTTTCATTCATTCTTTTTCACTGAAAATCGGTTGATTGACCTTTATCTCATTTTGTTGTCTTCCAGGCTACCACTGAGTTGTATTCGATGCCCAACGGGGCGCAGGCACAGACTGAGGAGGAGGAAGGAAGTGGAGGTGAAAGTCAAGAGGAGTGGGAATCGGATGGCGATGAGGGTGATGAAGATGCCGGCTCCGATGAGGAAGAGGAGGAAGAGGAGGAGGAAGTGGCGCCTCCCCATTCTGAAAGGAGATCCAAACTTGTCCATGACCCTGCAGTCGAGCGTGGCAAAGGAGTCGCGCCTGTTGTTCAGTCGACCAACCTAGGACGACCTCTCCGGTGCCGACTGAGAAAGCGCCAAAGCAATCTCGAGTGGCGCCGTCAAAGCCGACGAAGGCCTTGCCGAAGATGAAGATGGCGATTCGCACTATTTCTGGGTAATGACGTAACTCGCGTCTCCTTGTTTCTCATGGACTTACTCTTGGTCGATTCATTAGCTGACCGACTGATTTCTGAACCTGTAGTGCTGCTACTTCTGATACCTCCACTAGACCTAAAGACCACGAAATGGAACATGCTGTCACTTCCAACCCTGGTATGACCTTTGTAGTTCCGTCTTCAGTCGGTAGGACCTTTGTCCTTAACTTTGACTCTTTTCTGCAGCTCCAACTAACATCATCATTGACCTTCCTGATGACGATGACGAGGAACCACTGAGGCAGAGGAGGAATAGAAAAACTTCTCCTGGCAAGGTAGCTCAGGTCGTGTCAGCACCCGAGACGTAGGTTGTGGAGGGGGACAACGTCACTCGGCCTACCGTATCCTTTGCGGTGCCGCTAACGAGTGCACACCCTTCGTCGTCGAGTGCTGATCAGCCTTCACTTTTCTCGACCCACCACATCCCAGAAGACCAAGCAAGCGCTGCTAAAGAAGCCATATGCCAGGCGGGGGTCATGATGGAGCAAGTGAAGGCGATCCGAGACGCCAGTCAAGTGGCTTATGACGCCAGTTCAGCTCTTCAGAGCAATGTTCAGGTTAGTCGATCACCGGCTGTTCTGTTAGGATATGATACCTGAAAACTTTTCTTTCTGAAAATCTTAGTATCTGTCGTACACCCACTGGGTGCGCCAATTGAAATTCTGGATTGGTGGGGGCACGCTGAGTGCACCCACTGGGTGTAGTCCCCAAGGCTATGGTGGACTGCTGGCAGTCCACCATAGTCTTTATGTCTTAAGCTTTTTCTTTACTTGATCAGGTCGAATGGAATCATAGACCGGTGGGGGCACGCTGAGTGCACCCACCGGTGTAGTCCCGAGATCGTGGTCGATCACGGGCAATCGACTACGATCTGAAGAACACCTCTTTTTGTGGCTATCTGCTGGTGGTTAGCCTTTCGCTCTTTGGTCGATCGATCGACTCTAGTGATAGAACTAGTGGGGGCACGCTGAGTGCACCCACTGGGTGTAGTCCCCGAGACTACAGTCGAATGTTTAGATTCGGCTGTAGTCTTAGAAATGCTACGATCTTTCCTTAGTCACTCGGAAGTGACCTATCTTTGACGTCTGTTGATTGGTTCTCCGCAGAAATCTTGCGAGCTTGCAGCTCGTTATACTGAGTTGGAGAACAAGCATATCCAGCTCGAACTTGATCTATAGCTCGTCCAGGAGAACTTCACGAAGGCGAAGGAGGAGGCAAAAGGTATGTTTGGTGACAACCTTGACGACTGCTTTTGTTTCTTGTTCATTCCTGAGTCTGATCTCACTGTGATTTTGCAGATAAACTTAGGGATTCTCTGAAGAAGAAGGACCTTGACCTCGCTGAGGCGCAGAAAGCAGCTTCAGAGAAAACCAAGCTCGCAAAAGAAAAGCTGGCCTCAATCACCAAGCTTGAAGAGGAGAATACCAATCTGAAAGCTGCTCTTGATGCGGCCAACAAGGAGGTCGATCGATCAAGAATGACAAGATTGCTTTGAGTGACAAGGCCAACGAGTTGGCGGGAAAAAGAATGATCTGGAGGCTTATCCGGGAGGACTCGCCAAGAAGCTATTCCTCATGCTCAAGGTAATCCTTTGTATCGCATGTGCTTTTAACTATGATCTTGCCATCAAACTGCTGCCTTAACTTTGGGGTTGTGTCTGCAGAGTTCTGCCAGAACTTCGAGGAGGAGACTGGTCGACTGGAGACTAGCCTAGATCCCATCAACTCTCCTGTGAAGGACGAAGCCGCCATGAATGTGCTCCGACTCGAGTCTCGTGTCGCTGCTGTTGTCGACTATCTTGCAAGGCTGAAGGTTGCAACTTCTCGCATCGACACAACACTCTGGCCAGGAGAAACACTTCAGAATGACCTTGAGTCTCTGATGACTCGACTGAACGATGTTCCAAGTCGAGTGCAAGAATGGAAGAAGTCTTCTGCCAGGTGCGGTGCGGACGTTGCTCTATCTTTGGTCCGTGTTCACTGCAAGGATGCGCGAGAGGACAAGCTGGCAGCTCTCAAGGTGGCCAATACCAAGTAGCATGACTTTCGATCCTTCATGGAGACCTTCATTGCTGCTGCCACTAGGATCGCAGATGGAATCGACCTGGACGAGTTCGTTGCGCCTTCCAGCCCTCCACAGGAGGGGTAAAAAACTTCTATGCTTGATGCTTTAAATTTGCCTCGGTATGCCGAGTGGTTTTTGTAACCGATAAACTTTAACGGGCTTAGCGCATGAGCACTTCTGGTTCCGTAAGACGTTATCTGAACTTGGATTCGACGTTGAATATGTTTGCATCTGCCTCCGAACTAACACCATCTTCCGCTTGGTCTATACCCTGGTATTTGAGTTGCCCTTTTGCAGGTTAGGATGAAGCACATATTGTAATCGACTTGTACCTCATCATTCTTAGGCGAGCACTGGGCTGTAGCTAAGCCCCCGAGTGGGAGGTTTGCTCTCCACTCGGTAGGATTTTCAAAAACTTAGGCGAGCACTAGGCTGCAGCTAAGCCCCCGAGTGGGAGGTCTGCTCTCCACTTGGTAGGATTTTCAAAAACTTAGGCGAGCACTTGGCTGCAGCTAAGCCCCCGAGTGGGAGGTCTGCTCTCCACTCGGTAGGATTTTCAAAAACTTAGGCGAGCACTGGGCTGCAGCTAAGCCCCCGAGTGGGAGGTCTGCTCTCCACTCGGTAGGATTTTCAAAAACTTAGGCGAGCACTGGGCTGCAGCTAAGCCCCCGAGTGGGAGGTCTGCTCCCCACTCGATAGGATTTTCAAAAACTTAGGCGAGCACTAGGCTGCAACTAAGCCCCCGAGTGGGAGGTTTGCTCTCCACTCGGTAGGATTTCTGTGGTGTACCTCTGAAGAAGAAGGTATCAATCGACCTGCACCTCGTCTTCCTTGTAGAGTGCACATTATACTTGTGGCGTAGCTCAGAAGGAGAGGGTAGCAGTCGACCTGCACCTCGCCTTCCTTGCGGAGTGCACGTTATACTTGTGGCGTAGCTCGGAAGAAGAGGATAGCAGTCGACCTGCACCTCGTCTTCCTTGCGGAGCGCACGTTATACTTGTGGCGTAGCTCGGAAGAAGAGGTTAGCAGTCGACCTGCACCTCGTCTTCCTTGCGGAGCGCACATTATACTTGTTCTTAGGCAAGCGCTATGCTGCAGCTAAGCCCCCGAGTGGGAGGCTGGCTCACCACTCGGCAGGATTTCGTTGAAACTTAGGCGAGTACCTGGACTGCAGCTAAGCCTCCGAGTGGGAGGCTGGCTCACCACTCGGTAGGATTTTATTGAACTTAGGCGAGTACTTGGACTGCAGCTAAGCCTCCGAGTGGGAGGCTGGCTCACCACTCGGCAAGATTTTGTTGAACTTAGGCGAAACGGATTCGCAGCTAAGCCTCCGAGTGTGAGGCTGGCTCACCACTCGATAGGATTTTTACAAACTTAGGCGAAACGGATTCGCAACTAAGCCACCCACTGGGGGGACCTTTATGTGAACAAAAGTAACAACATTCACTGGGAAAATTATAACACTATTGTCTTTGAAAAATGAACTACAAAAGTACTTTTATTACATTTCCGAGTGCATACTTAAGTGTAAAAGGGGCGGAGCAGCTCCGCGTTCCAAGCTCGGGGCTCGTCAATCTGGTGCTCTACATTGTAAAGATGGTATGCTCCATTGTGGAGAACCTTCGTGACGATGAAGGGGCCTTCCCAAGAAGGAGCAAGCTTGTGTGGCTTCTGCTGATCCACTCGGAGAACCAAATCTCCTTCCTGGAAGGCTTGACTCTTCACGTTTTTGGCGTGGAAGCGACGCAAGTCCTGATGATAAATGGTCGATTGGATCAAGGCCATCTCCCGTTCTTCTTCTAGAAGGTCGATTGCGTCCTGCCGGGCTTGCTCTGCTTCAGCTTCGGTGTAAAGTTCGACTCGGGGTGCGTTGTGAAGCAGGTCACTCGGCAAGAATGCTTCAGCTCCGTAGACTAAGAAGAACGGAGTTCTCCCAGTTGACCAGTTAGGAGTGGTCCTTAATCCCCAAAGCACTGACGAAAGTTCGTCGACCCATGCACCAGCTGCGTGCTTGAGATCGCGCATCAATCGGGGTTTCAACCCTTTGAGAATCAAGCCATTTGCTCGTTCTGCCTGTCCATTTGACTGAGGGTGAGCGACTGAAGCATAGTCGACTCGTGTGCCCCGAGATGTGCGTAAAGCTCAATTCCTCGGAATCAAGTTTGACCCATTGTCGATGATGATGCTGTGTGGAACTCCAAATCTGAATATCAACTCCCCGATGAAGTCGACAAGCGATCTTTGCATCAAGATTCTTGATGGGTTTAGCCTCAATCCACTTGGTGAACTTGTCGATCGCTACCAAACATGGGTGAAGCCGCTCACTGTTCTCAGAGGTCCAACCATATCCAATCCCCATACAGCAAAAGGCCAGACGAGTGGTATGGTCTTTAAGGCTGAGGCAGGCTTGTGCGACATATTGGAGTAAAATTGACATCCTTCACACTTGTTGACTATCTCCTTTGCCATTTCATTCGCTCTTGGCCAGTAAAATCCTGCTCGGTATGCTTTGGCCACAATTGTCCGAGAGGACGCATGATGGCCACAGGTCCCCGAGTGGATATCGTCAAGGATTATCCGACCTTCTTCTGGCGTTATACATTTCTGACTAACTCCAGTCGCACTTTCTCTGTACAACTGTCCCCTTATCACGATAAAGGCTTTAGATCGGCGGACGATCTGTCGAGCCTCTTCTTCATTCTCCGGGAGCTCTTTCCTTAAGATATACGCGATATATGGCACTATCCAACCGGGAGTGATCACCAACGCTTCCATGATCAGGTCGACCACTGCTGGAACTTCAACTCCAGTCGGATCTGTGACACTTTTAGGCTGCGGAGCTTCTTCAGTAAAAGGATCTTCTTTATCTGATGGAGTATGGATATGCTCCAAGAACACGTCACTGGGAATGGCTTCTCTCTTGGAACCTATCTTCGCCAAATCATCAGCCGCTTGATTCTTCAGTCGGGGTATATGATGGAGCTCTAACCCTTCAAATTTCTTTTCAAGCTTTCTCCTTGCATTGCGAGATCCAATATGGCTGGGCTTCTAACGTCCCACTCCTTCATCACCTGATTGACCACCAAATCTGAGTCGCCATAAACCATAAGGCGACGGACGCCGAGTGAAATGGCCATGCGCAACCCATATAAAAGTGCCTTGTATTCTGCTTCATTATTGGAGGAATCAAAGTGGATCTGGAGCACATATCTGAGCTTATCTCCTCGGGGGGAAACCAATACTACCCCGGCACCGGAACCATTTAACATCTTAGAGCCATCAAAGAACATGGTCCAATGCTCCGAGTGAACTTGAGTCGGCTGCCGTTGTTCAATCCACTCGGCAAGGAAATCTGCTATTGCTTGGGACTTAATGGCTTTCTTTGCCTCAAACTTGATATCAAGGGGAAGGAGTTCAATCACCCATTTCACCACTTGACCAGTTGCATCTCTGTTGTGCAGAATCTTTGACAATGGGCGTCGTGGCATCGTAATGGAATGATCGGAGAAATAATGAGCAACCTTCTTCGTGGTCATGTAGATCCTGCATACGAGCTTCGATAATGAGGGTATCTTTGCTTCGATGGGGTAAAACTTTGGAAAGATAATATCTTTGGGCGCTGAACTTTGAAGGCTTTCCTTCTTCTTCCCGCCGACCGTAAGTATCTTTATCGACGACTTGTCTGTGGCTGCAATGTAAAGCAACAGAGGCTCTTTGCTGTTCGGGCGACAAGCACCGGCTGGTGGATAGGAGAGCTTTTAGCTCGGCAAATGCTGCATCGACTTCGAGTCCACTCGAACTTGTCGACTTCTTCATCGATCGGTAAAGAGGCAATGCCTTTTCACCGAGGCGAGAGATGAATCGACTTAACACGGCCAAGCATCCAAGAAGCTTTTGGACATCGTGCACACGACAGTATGTTTCATTGAGTATAGTGCCAACTTTTTCGGGTTAGCGTCGATTCCTCGCTCGAAACGAAAACCGAGTAACTTTCCACCGGGCACTCGAATGTGCACTTTGATGGATTGAGCTTGATATCATATCTCCGAGATTGGCAAATGTTTCAGCAAGGTCACCAACAGGTCGAACCCTTCCGTGATTTGACCACAATATCATCCATGTACGCTTCCATGTTCCGACTTATTTGAGTGAGTAAACATTCGAATCATCCTCATAAACGTGGCTCGACATTCTTGAGGCGAATGGCATGGTGACATAGCGAAGCACCGAATGGAGTGATGAAAGCTGTTTTGATCTCGCGGGTCCATACTGAGCGGATCTGATGGTACCGGAATAGGTGTCTAAAAGACAATCTCTCACATCCCGCAATGAGTCGACAATTTGGTCGATCGAGGGAAGAGGAAAATGATCTTCGGCAGGCCTGATTGATATGTTTGAAATCGATGCACATGCGAAGTGACTTGTCCTTCTTGGGGACCATGACAACATTGGCGAGCCACTCGGAGTGGTAAACCTCTTGGATAAACTCCGCTGCGGAGCCGAGCCACCTCCTCGCCAATGGCCTTTCTTCTTACGGGCGGACCGTCAAGATGTTCTTTGATAGGTTTTGCTTTTGGGTCGACTCAGAACGATGCTCACCAGCCCCACAGAACACCCGCATGTCGCCAGGCTTCCATGCAAAGATGTCCCGCCTCACGGAGGAACCGGATGAGCGCTTATTACTATTTAGAGTCGAGTGTTGTGGAAATATGAGTCGGAGCAGCACCGGGTCGGTCGGGTGAATGTGAACGGGTTTCGTCTCACCGCACGATAATCGAATGTTGACTTCTGTGGCGGGCTTCTTGGCTCGCAATAAATCACTCGGATCTGCATTTTTCGATATTCTTCCAGCTCCACCATCGTTATCGAGAATCGCAATATTTGAGCCCTTACGAAAATACTCTTACGCCTTTTTCCGATTGCCAGTGATGGTGATCACACCCTTGGGGCCAGGCATCTTCAGTTTGAGGTATACGCAACATGGTCCAGCCATGAACCATGCATAAGCTGGCCTGCCCAAGATAGCGTGATAAGCACTCTGGAAATCCACTACTTCAAATGTTAGCTTCTCTTTACGGAAATGCTTCGAATCGCCGAAAACCACATCTAGAGCTATTTGGCCGAGTGACTCAGCCTTCTTTCTAGGAATGACTCCATGGAAACTCATGTTGCTAGAACTAAGTCTGGACATCGGAATGCCCATTCCTTTTAGCGTCTCTGCATACAATATATTCAATCCACTGCCACCATCCATCAGAACCTTAGTCAGTCGAGTGCCTTCGACGACAGGGTCGACCACCAAAGCTTGCCTCCCAGGGGTGGCTATGTGTGTTGGGTGATCAGACTGGTCGAACGTAATGGCGGTCTGAGACCATTTCAGATAGCTGGGTGTCGCCGGAGCGACCATATTCACCTCACGGTTGATAACTTTCAATCGACTTTTGCTCTCCACATCAGCAAAAATCATTAGGGTGGAATTGACATGGGGGTACCCTTTGTCACTGTCCTCTTTGTCCACAGCCTTGTCTGACTCCTCCTTATCCTTGGACTGTTTTCCTTGAAACTGCTGGATTAAGAGCCGGCACTGGCGAGTGGTATGTTTTGGGTAGATGAAGTTACCCTCTTCGTCTTTCTTCGTGTGGATGTGACATGGCAGATCCATCACGCCGTTTCCTTCCTTATCCTTTACCTTCTTGGGGTTCCAGGATCCTTTGGGCTTCCCTTTGAATTTGCCCTGAGTCACGGCCAGGGCCTCTCCAGGAGCAGCTGGCTCGGATTTCCGCTTTTGCTTCCGACTGGAGTTTCCTTTTTCCGACTGACTCGGATTGTACTTGCCACTCCGGAGTCGATCCTCTTCTTCACCATTGGCGTATTTGGTGGCAATCTCCATCATTCGACTCAGGGTCATATCTTCGATCCGACCAAACTTCAAACTTAACTCTTTGTTCTTAACGCCATCCTTGAAGGCGCAGACTGCTTGATGATTAGATACGTTCTCCACCGTATGATGCAATGTGATCCATCTCTGGATGTAATCTCTCAGGGTCTCATTCGACTTTTGCACGCAGACCTGCAGCTCTGTCAGTCCTGCTGGTCGCTTGCAAGTTCCCTCAAATGTCCTGACGAACACTCGGGCAAGATCTTCCCAAGTGTAAATGCTGGTAGGAGCTAGCTGATTCAACCAGGCCCTGGCCGAACCCTCCAACATGAGTGGTAGGTGTTTCATGGCCACCTCATCATTGCCACCACCAATCTGCACAGCCACTCGGTAGTCCTCGAGCCAAGTTTCAGGCTTGGACTCACCAGTGAACTTACTTACCCCAGTCGCCAACCTGAAGTTGGGAGGGATCACTGCGGCTCTGATGGCTCTTCTAAAACATTCTGGTCCTGAGACATGGACTCGGCTGCTGGTGGGCGCATCTCTGTCATGGCCTTCTCAATGAGCTCTGTTCCGGTCGACCAAAACTTGCACGATGATGGATCTCGCGTTAAAGCCTGGTTCCCTGGGGTCGACCGGAGCTCTCCGCCCAACACTATGTTGGCGCCTGTCATCTTGCTGCCGAGGGGCGTAAGACCTACCCCTTGGGGAGGAGTGGGCACTCGACGCCGATCATTGCGATCGAATCGGTCATCATACTGATCACGTCGACCCCCACGTCCCTCACGTCGTGGCGATCTTGGGCTATGAGCCGACTGGACTGTATTCGCAGCGACGGATCGACTGTGAATCCTATTGCGTGACTGTGACACAGCTGAATTCTGATCTCCTGCTGCCCGGAGTAAATCTCGGATCTGTATGAAGCCTTTGCCAGCCTCCGACTGAGAGGGCTGAATTGACTCTGCTATACGAGCAACAACTGCTAGATTCTGAATCGGGGTTCGATATACCTGAGTTGGTTGCGGAAAGAGTTGACGCCGACCGAGTCGGTACTCGTTGCGCTGCGTTAAATCGAGTGCTCGCTGGAGGTTCTCCAGTCGAGTGCGCTCAGCCAAGTTGGCCAAACACGCTGTAACGCCCCGGATTCGTTGCGCCAGATGTCCGCCAGTTATTCGGCATCTTTGCCATGTCATTTGTTTGCGTGTTGCATTTTTCCATGTCATCATTTGCATTTCATATCATGTCATCATGTGCATCTCATTTTGCATACGTGTTCGTCTCATGCTTCCGAGCATTTTCCCCGTTGTCCGTTTTGCAATCCGGCACTCCCATGTCATCCGGCGTCCCCTTTTGCCTCTTCTCTTCTGCGGGTGTTAAACTTTATCAGAATGGCCCGAGGTTTGCCAAGCGGCCTTGGTATAGCACCGGTAGACCGCCTGTCAAGTTTCGTGCCATTTGGAGGTCGTTTGATACTCCAACGGTTAACCGGGTAACCGTAAATGCCTCTTTTGTTGCAGCCCAACACCCCTTCCAAAGTGGCCCAAAACCCACCAAACTCCCATCCATGCTCTCGGTCGTTCGATCACGATCGCATGGCCGAAAATCGCTCCTCATTTGGACTCTACTAGCTCCCTCTACCTATAAATATGTGGCCTCCCCCGAAATTCCCGCAGTCCAAACCCTAGCCCCAATCCCCTCGCGCGCCGGACATGTCCACTCCGGCCGGACATGTCCATCTTCCACCTCACCCTGGCCAATCCGGCCTCGCCACGTCGGCCCATCCACCTATCACCGTCGCACGTCACCACCTCGCCTCTCTCTCTCTCTCTCCGCCATGGCCACCGGGCCCGAGGCCGCCCGCCTGGGCCCGATCTGGGCAGCACAGACCGACCACGTCGCCGCTCCCCCCAGCCGTGCTCCTTGCACGCCTGCCGCCACGCCTGCAGCCTCGCGCCGCCCGCCAAGCCGCGCCTCCCGGCCGTCCGCTAGTGCCGCCGGCCGCCGCCGCCTCCCGGCTCCGCGGTGCTCCTGCGCCCGCGCCCGGCCAGCCTTCCCGCCGCCGCCCTTCGCGCCCAGAGCCGCCTCCTCCGGCGACCCGTCTCACCGCGCGGATCTGCCCTCCGCCCCGATCCGCGCCGCCCGCGTCGTCCCGTCGCCGGATCCATCCGCCCCGGCCTCCCAGACGTCTTCCGCGAGCTCCGGCCACCTCCTCCCGCAACTCCGGCGAGTCTCTCCGGCGAGATCCCGACGTGCATCAA
Source organism: Aegilops speltoides (assembly GCA_021437245.1). Taxonomy (NCBI): domain Eukaryota; kingdom Viridiplantae; phylum Streptophyta; class Magnoliopsida; order Poales; family Poaceae; genus Aegilops; species Aegilops speltoides. The sequence continues at coordinate 414,852,512 of CM038146.1, read as the reverse complement.
AAACCGTGCAGATCTGGAGGTTGTCCCGAAATGCCTAAGTCCCAGATTTTTCACATTTTCATGCCAGGTTCGTCATGCTATATCTCTGCATCCGTAGCTTCGTTTCATGCGTGTAATATGTCAAATTGTTCGTCTCAACGAGTGCTTCATTTCATTCCATTGCGTCATTTTCATTTGAGCTGATCTTGATGCCTGAAATGCTGTTGGAAGAGTGCATGTTGATGTTAATCTGCTGAAACTGTTATAACTTGCTCATTTATCATTTTTGCCATGATTGATGTGTGCATCCTATGAGGTTGATGTCTACATGTGTTTTCATCTATGATATTCCATCTTTCCAGGGGTGCCAACCATGTATTTTTGTGATGCTTGTAGTGAGTGCATCGAGCTTGTTAAGTAGTGTACTTGCTGTTACTGTTTTGCTAGACAGATTCTGTTATATTTTGTTGCTATGTTAACATGCTTCTACTAATCATCCTATGCATAATATGGAGATGTCCTATAAACATGTTTTGATCTACATGTCATGCTCTATCCATTCATGCCCTTGGTTGCAATTATAGCCTGCTAAAACATGTCGTAATCTTGCTCTAAAGTTTGCTACATGATGTTGCTGTCAGCCTGTTAACATTAAGTTCACTTGTTCCCATGTGTTTTGCTGGTGATCCATGCACCCTATGAACTTGTTCTTGCCATGCTTAGCTTCATAAACATGTCCTCTTACTGTTGGTTGCCTTGCCATGCCATTTATTGCTCTGTGGTGAGTGGTTCAAGCTCACGAACATGCCTACTTATTGTTGTTTCTGCCATGTATGAATCTGTAATATAACTTGCCATGTTTACATGGGTGCCATCATATTTTCTGATCCTTTTTGGCTCATGGTCAGTAAGGGACTTTTGATCTATGCATTTAGTAGTATCATTCCATGCCTTTGTTTGCCATGATATGTTCCTGTAACATGTTGTTTTATAGCTCTAAACATTGCAACCTGATGTTATTTCTTGATAAGTCTGAAACTGTTATTATTTGCAATATCTCCATGTCTTTTTGAGCATGATCCATTGATTTCTAGAGATAGCTCAGTGTTCATGTTTTGTTGTGCTTTACCTGTACTTCATGCCCATGTCTTTTGTTATTATGTTGGGGTGCTGTAGCATATTGATTTGATGCTTGCAAGATGCCTAGTTGCTGTTTTGGACAGATTGTTGTTATGACTTGTATAGTGTGCATGTGTTGAACCGTTGCTCCGTTGTGAGTGTGCTCTATATGAAACTTGCTTTATTTTGCATGTAGCTTCGTATTATCATGTTGCATCCTTGTTTCGGTGTGTTTGCTTGATGTTTGGGTGAATTTTGCATCAATGCCATGTTTAACTTGTTTTGCTCATATCTTCTAGGCCGTAGCTCCGAATCTAATGAACCTTATATGTAACTTGACTAGAATTTCGTGTAGATCATCTTGGTGATCTTTAACTTGCTGTTTAACAACTTGAACATAAGGTTTATTAAGTTCTGGACCAATTTCGAAATATGCATATGAGGACTTACCGGAATTGTTATATGTTGTTTCCGGCCTCATTTAAACTTGCCTTGATGTGTTGTTCTTGTTTGCATCATCTCTTGCCATGAGTAGCTTCATGTAGATTTGTCATGCATCATGCTTGTTGTGCATCATGTCTTGTCTATGTGTGGTGTGTTTACCATGTTGTGTGCTTCTTCTCGATAGTTCCCGTTTCGTTGCGATCGTGAGGATTCGTTCGTCTCCGCTTGGTTCGTCTTTGTGGCTTCATCTTCTTCATGGACTCGTTCTTCTTCCTTGCGGGATTTCAGGCAAGATGACCGCTACCCTGGATCTCACTACTATCATTGCTATGCTAGTTGCTTCGTTCTATCGCTATGCTGCGCTACCTATTACCTGTTTATCAAGCCATCCCATATTGCCATGAACCTCTAACCTTTGACACCTTTCCTATGCAAACCGTTGTTTGGCTATGTTACCGCTTTTGCTCAGCCCCTCTTATAGCATTGCTAGTTGTAGGTGAGTTGGAGGATTGCTCAATGTTGGCAGGGGTTTATGTTGGGATATCACAATATCTCTTATATTATTAATGCATCTATATACTTGGTAAAGGGTGGAAGGCCCGGCCTTATGCCTGGTGTTTTGTTCCACTCTTGCCGCCCTAGTTTCCGTCATATCGGTGTTATGTTCCCGGATTTTGCGTCCCTAACGCGGTCGGGTGATTTATGGGACCCCCCTGACAGTTCGCTTTGAATAAAACTTGTCCAGCAAGGCCCAACCTTGGTTTTACCATTTGCCTCACCACCACCTACTTTTTCCCTTGGGAGTCGCTCTCTCGAGGGTCATCTTTATTTTAGCCCCCGGCGGTGCTTGTCTAAGTGTTGGTCCGAACCGAGCCACTTGAGGGCCACCTCGGGGAAACTCGAAGTCTGGTTTTACTCGTAGCCTGTCTCATCCGGTGTTGCCCTGAGGACGAGATATGTGCAGCTCCTATCGGGATTGTCGGCGCATCGGGCGGTTTTGCTGGTCTTGTTTTACCATTGTCGAAATGTCTTGTAAACCGGGATTCCGAGACTGATCGGATCTTCCTGGGAGAAGGTCTATTCCTTCGTTGATCGCGAGAGCTTGTCATGGGCTAAGTTGGGACACCCCTGCAGGGTTTAAACTTTCGAGAGCCGTGCCCGCGGTTATGTGGCAGATGGGAATTTGTTAATGTCCGGTTGTAGATAACTTGACACCAGATCCGAATTAAAACGCATCAACCGCGTGTGTAGCCGTGATGGTTTCTTCTGGGCGGAGTCCGGAAGTGAACACGGTTTCTGTGTTATGTTTGACGTAAGTAGGTGTTCAGGATCACCTCTTGATCATTGCTAGCTTCACGACCGTTCCGCTTGTTTCTCTTCTCGCTCTCATTTGCGTATGTTAGCCACCATATTTGCTTAGTCGCTGCTGCAACCTCACCACTTTACCCCTTCCTTTCCCATTAAGCTTTGCTAGTCTTGATACCCATGGTAATGGGATTGCTGAGTCCTCGTGGCTCACAGATTACTACAACAACAGTTGCAGGTACAGGTTGTGCGATGATCATGACGCGAGAGCGATGTTTGCTTGTTTTGGAGTTCTTCTTCTGCTTCTTCTTTGTTCAGGTGATTGGTTCCAGGTCGGCAGCCTGGGCTAGCAGGGTGGATGTCGTTTGAGCTTTTGTTTGTGTTTCATCCGTAGTCGGATGTTGATCTTATGTAAGATGTATTGTTGTATTCGTGTGGCATTGTATGCCTTATGTATGTATCCCCTCTATTATGTAATGTTGATGTAATGATATCCACCTTGCAAAAGCGTCTTCAGGATGCGCTTCTATCCTTGGTGGGACCTTCGAGTTCCTTTAGGATAGGGTCGCATCTTGGGCGTGACACGCGCATCCTCCAAGGCACGAGCCTCGGGGGTTTCTCCTACAATGGGAGTATGCAAAGCATCCACATTCCGGCGGCGAAGATCTTCCTTTGCAGAGAAGTGAGCGGCTCGGGTTGATATTCCTCGTGGACCTGAGCGGGGTCGCCTCCACTGTCTGCCCCGTCAGTGCGGGGGAAGCCGGGAGGACTACGAGGCCCAATGACCATCAGGACCTCCGCCGCTGGATCACTGCTGTCGCACTCGGATGCAGTCTCTATGGAGCTAGTCGACAGATCGAACAGGCCGTAGAGAGATTCATCGGGCTCGATTGCCGCAACTTGGGTGGTGGCCGATTGGCGAGCCACTGCATGTCTCACCCACCGCTGAAGCCTCGACCGACCAGAGCGCTTGTGTTGGCGGGAGACAGGGAGGGAGGACGACACAGGAGTCGACCGATAAGGAGCCGACGGTTGCCGCAGCAGGGTGCCGCAGACACATGCACGAAAATGCGTCGCCCCGCGGACGGGAAGCGCGTCGATGTCGAGTGGAGCCTCCTGGAGCCAAGCAGAGTCGTCGGCGATGAATGTGAGCGTGCCGAGACGGATCTCGCGGCCCTCGACCAGAACTCCGCCAGAAATCATGATGAAGGCGATCGGAACAATTGCAACTTCTCCAATAAGTCGCTAAGCCACCTGCCCCACGGTAGGCGCCAACTGTCGTGGTACTAAGACTGACAGTAGAATGGGGGTAGGTATGGAGAGGCAAGATCCTAGATATGGAGTAGTTGTATACGCAATGGATTTACGAGTTCAGGCCCTTCTCGGAGGAAGTAACAGCCCTACGTCTCGGAGCCCGGAGGTGGTCGACTGGATTATAAGCGTATGAGTTATAGGGGTGCGAACCCTTCTGTCAGTGGAGGGTGTGGCTTATATAGTGTCTGCCAGGACACAGCCAGCCCACGTAGCGGAGGGTTTAAAGTACATTAAGGCCTGGCGTTACAGGTAATGCCTTACATAAAGTATCATCATGGCCATAAAGACTACTTAATTACAGACTATTTGGATACAGAGTGGCCCTTGGACTCCTGGTGGTCGAGTGAATCTTCATGGTCGAGTGTCTTCGAGTACGTTGAGTGGAATCCTTCCAGGTCAACTGGAAGGGAGTTTCTTCTATTGATGTCCTTGGGAAGGGTAGCTTGGACAGATCCATGACCCTACCCTAAGTACATGACTTCATCAGGGGAAATCTTAGATAAGCGTCCAACAATGGGTGAGAGTGAATGGCTTGTTCGCATACCGGGTCTTAAAGGCTTCCAAAGCTTGAAATGTTGGGGAACGTAGCAGAAATTCAAAATTTTCCTACGTGTCACCAAGATCTATCTATGGAGAAACCAGCAACGAGGGAAGGAGAGTGCATCTACATACCCTTGTAGATCGCTAAGCGGAAGCGTTCAAGAGAACGGGGTTGAAGGAGTCCTACTCGTCGTGATCCAAATCACCGGAGATCCTAGTGCCGAACGGATGGCACCTCCGCGTTCAACACACGTACAGCCTGGTGACGTCTCCCACGCCTTGATCCAGCAAGGAGATAGGGAGAGGTTGAGGAAGACTCCATGCAGCAGCAGCACAACGGCGTGGTGGTGGTGGTGGAGGAGCGTGGCAATCCTGCAGGGCTTCGCCAAGCACCGCGGGAGAGGAGGAGTACTTGGGAGAGGGGAGGGCTTTGCCAGAACTTGTGGTGCGGCTGCCCTCCCACCCCCCACATATATATAGGGGCAAGGGAGAGGGGGGACGGCCCCCTAAGATCCAATCTGAGGAGGGGGCGGCGGCCAAGGGGGGAGGAGTGCCTCCCAAGTCAAGTGGAGGCCCTCCCCCTTAGGGTTTTCCCTCTCCCATGCGCATGGGCCTTGGGGGGGCTGGTTCCCCTGGCCCATTAAGGCTAGGGCGCCCCCCTACAGCCCATGCTACTGTATTGGACGTGATGGAACAATTTCCGGACCTCCGGAATCCTCCGGAACCTTCTGGAAGCTTCCCGGTACAATACCGAAAAAAGCCGAACTTTTTCCGGAACCCGAACAACAACTTTCCATATATAAATCTTTACCTCTGGACCATTCCGGAACTCCTCGTGACGTCCGGGATCTCATCCGGGACTCCGAATAACATTTGGTAACCACATACAAACTTCCTTTATAACCCTAGCGTCATCAAACCTTAAGTGTGTAGACCCTACGGGTTCGGGAACCATGTAGACATGACCGAGACGTTCTCCGGTCAATAACCAACAGCGGGATCTGGATACCCATATTGGCTCCCACATGTTCCACGATGATCTCATCGGATGAACCATGATGTCAAGGACTCAGTCGATCCCGTATACAATTCCCTTTGTCTAGCGGTATTATACTTGCCCGAGATTCGATCGTCGGTATGCCGATACCTTGTTCAATCTCGTTACCGGCAAGTCTCTTTACTCGTTCCGTAACACATCATCCCGTGATCAACCCCTTGGTCACATTGTGCACATTATGATGATGTCCTATCGAGTGGCCCAGAGATACCTCTCCATTTACACGGAGTGACAAATCCCAGTCTCGATCCATGTCAACCCAACAAACACTTTTGGAGATACCTGTAGTGCACCTTTATAGTCACCCAGTTACGTTGTGACGTTTGATACACCCAAAGCACTCCTACGGTATCCGGGAGTTACACAATCTCATGGTCTAAGGAAGAGATACTTGACATTGGAAAAGCTCTAGCAAACGAACTACACGATCTTTGTGCTATGCTTAGGATTGGGTCTTTTCCATCACATCATTCTCCTAATGATGTGACCCCATTATCAACGACATCCAATGTCCATAGCCAGGAAACCATGACTATCTGTTGACACAACGAGCTAGTCAACTAGAGGCTCACTAGGGACATATTGTGGTCTATGTATTCACACGTGTATTATGATTTCCGGATAATACAGTTCTAGCATGAATAAAAGACAATTATCATGAACAAGGAAATATAATAATACTTTTATTATTGCCTCTAGGGCATATTTCCAACAGTCTCCCACTTGCACTAGAGTCAATAATCTAGTTCACATCGCCATGTGATTAACACTCACAGGTCACATCACCATGTGACCAACATCCAAAGAGTTTACTAGTGTCATTAAACTAGTTCGCATCATCATGTGACTAAGACTCAATGAGTTTTGGGGTTTGATCATGTTTTGCTTGTGAGAGGTTTTAGCCAACGGGTCTGAACCTTTCAGATCCGTGTGTGCTTTGCAAATTTCTAGGTCATATTGTAAACGCTGCTTCCACGCTCCACTTGGAGCTATTGCAAATGGTTGCTCCACTATACGTATCTGGTTTGCTACTCAGAGTCACTCGGTTAGGTGTTAAAGCTTGCATCGACGTAACCCTTTACACCGAACTCTTTATCACCTCCATAATCGAGAAACATATCCTTATTCTTCTAAGGATAATATTGACCGCCATCTAGTGATCGACTCCTTGATCACCTTTGTACCCTCTAGCCAGACATGTGGCAAGGCACACATCAAAGCGGTACTCGGCATGGCATACAGTATAGAGCCTATGACAAAAGCATAGGGGACGACCTTCATCCTTTCTCTCTTTTCTGCCGTGGTCGAGCTTTAAGTCTTAACTTCATACCTTACAACTCAGGCAAGAACTCCTTCTTTGACTGATCCATCTTGAACACCTTCAAGATCATGTCAAGGTATGTGCTCATTTGAAAGTACCATTAAGCGTTTTTGATCTATCATTATAGATCTTGTTTCTCAATGTTCAAGTAGCTTAATCCAGGTTTTCCATTGAAAAACACTTTTCAAATAACCCTATATGCTTTCCAGAAATTCTACATCATTTCTGATCAACAATATGTCAATAACATATACTCATCAGAAATTCTATAGTGCTCCCACTCACTTCTTTGGAAATACAAGTTTCTCACAAACTTTGTATAAACCCAAAATCTTTGATCATCTTATCAAAGTACATATTCCAACTCCGAGATGCTTACTCCAGTCCTTAGAAGGATCGCCGGAGCCAGCATACCTTTTAGCATCCTTAGGATCGACAAAAACTTTCTCGATTGTATCACATACAACCTTTCCTTCTGGCCGGTAAGAAAACTCATTTTGACATCCATCTGCCAGATTTCATAAATGCAGCTAATGCTAACATGATTCTGACGGACTTAAGCATAGCTACGGATGAGAAAATCTCATCGTAGTCAACTCCTTGAACTTGTGAAAAACTCTTCGCCACAAATCGAGCTTTATAGACGGTGACATCACCGTCCACGTCCGTCTTCTTCTTAAAGATCCATTTATCTCAATGGCTTGCCAATCATCGGGCAAGTCCACCAAAGTCCATGCTTTGTTCTGATACATGGATCCTATCTCGGATTTCATGGCTTCTAACCATTTGTTGGAATTTGGGCCCACCATTGCTTCTCCATAGCTCGTAGGTTCATTGTTGTCTAGCAACATGACCTTCAAGACAGGATTACTGTACCACTCTAAAGTAGTACGCATCCTTGTCACCCTACGAGGTACGGTAGTGACTTGATCCAAAAACTTCATGATCACTATCATAAGCTTCTACTTCAATTGGTGTAGGAGTCACAGGAACAACTTCATGTGCCCTGCTACATACTTGTTGAAGTGACGGTTCAATAACCTCATCAAGTCTCCACCATCCTCCCACTCAATTTTCGAGACAAACCTTTCCTTGAGAAAGGACCCGATTCAAGAAACAATCCCTATTGCTTTCGGATCTGAATTAGGAGGTATACCCAACCGTTTTGGGTGTCCTATGAAGATGCATTTTATCCTCTTTGGGTTCGAGCTTATCAACCTGAAACTTTTTCACATAAGCGTCGCAGCCCCAAACTTTTAAGAAACGACAACTTAGGTTTCTCCAAACCATAGATCTCACGGTGTCATATCAACGGAATTACGTGGTGCCCTATTAAAGTGAGTGCGGTTGTCTCTAATGCCTAACCCATGAACGATAGTGGTAATTCGATAAGAGACATCATGGTACGCACCATATCCAATAGGGTGCAACTATGATGTTCGGACACACCATCACACTATGGTGTTCCAGGTGGTATTAATTGTGAAACACTTTCCACAATGTCTTAATTGCGTGCCAAAGCTCGTAACTCAGATACTCATCTCTATGATCATATCATAGACATTTTATCCTCTTGTCACGACGATCTTCAACTTCACTCTGAAATTACTTGAACCATTCAATAATTCAGACTTGTGTTTCATCAAGTAAATATACTCAACATCTACTCGAATCATCTGTGAAGTAAGAACATAATGATATTCACTGCATGCCTCAACACTCATTGGACTGCACACATCAAAATGTGTTACTTCCAACAAGTTGCTATCTCATTCTATCTTACTGAAAACGAGGCTTTTCAGTCATCTTGCCCATGTGGTATGATTTGCATATCTCAAATGATTCAAAAACAAGTGAGTCCAAACGATCCATCTGCATGGAGTTTCTTCATGAGTATACACCAATAGACATGGTTCGCATGTCTCAAACTTTTCAAAAACGAGTGAGTCCAAAGATCCATCAATATGGAGCTTCTTCATGCGTTTTATACCAATATGACTTACATGGCAGTGCCACAAGTAAGTGGTACTATCATTACTATCTTATATCTTTTGGCATGAAAATGTGTATCACTACGATCGAGATTCAGTAAACCATTCCTTTAGGTGCAAGACCATTGAAGGTATTATTCAAATAAATAGAGTAACCATTATTCTCCTTAAATGAATAACCGTATTGCGATAGACATAATCCAATCATGTCTATGCTCAACGCAAACACCAAATGACAATCATTTAGGTTTAATACTAATCTTGATGGAAGAGGGAGCGTGCGATGCTTGATCACATCAACCTTGGAAACACTTCCAACACATATCGTCAGCTCACCTTTAGCTAGTCTCCATTTATTGCGTAGCTTTTATTTCGAGTTACTAACACTTAGCAACCGAACCGGTATCTAATACCCTGGTGCTACTAGGAGTACTAGTAAGGTACACAATAACATAATGTATATCCAATATACTTCTATCGACCTTGCCAGCCTTCTCATCTACCAAGTATCTAGGGTAATTCCGCTCCGATGGTTGTTCCCTTATTACGTAAGCACTTAGTCTCGTGTTTGGGTTCAACCTTGGGTTTCTTCACTAGAGCAGCAGCTGATTTGCCGTTTCATGAAGTATCCCTTCTTGCCCATGCCCTTCTTGAAACTAGTGGTTTCACCAACCATCAACAATTGATGCTCCTTCTTGATTTCTACTTTCACGGTGTCAAACATCGCGAATACCTCAAGGATCATCATATCTATCCCTGATATGTTATAGCTCATCACGAAGCTCTAGCAGCTTGGTGGCAATGACTTTGGAGAAACATCACTATCTCATTTGGAAGATCAACTCCCACTCGATTCAAGTGATTGTTGCACTCAGACAATCTGAGCACAAGCTCAATGATTGAGCTTTCCTCCCTTAGTTTGTCGGCTAAGAAAATCGTCGAAGGTCTTATACCTCTTGACGTGGGCACGAGCATGAAATCCCAATTTCAGCCCTCGAAACATCTCATATGTTCCGTGATGTTTCAAAAACATCTTTGGTGCCTCAACTCTAAACCGTTTAACTGAACTACCACGTAGTTATCAAAACTTGTATGTCCGATGTTCGCAAGATCCACAAATGACGTTTGGGGTTCAGCACACTGAGCGGTGCATTAAGGACATAAGCTTTCTACTGTCCGCATAATCACTACTGTCAACTGTCAACTATATTTTCTCTAGGAACATATCTAAACAGTGGAACTAAAGCGCGAGCTTACGACATAATTTGCAAAGATCTTTTGACTATGTTCAGGATAATTAAGTTCATCTTATGAACTCCCACCGAGATAGACATCCCTCTAGTCATCTAAGTGATTACATGATCCGAGTCAACTAGGCCGTGTCCGATCATCACGTGAGACGGACTAGTCATCATCGGTGAACATCTTCATGTTGATCGTATCTACTATACGACTCATGCTCGACCTTTCGGTCTCTGTGTTCTGAGGCCATGTCTGTACATGCTAGGCTCATCAAGTTAACCCTAAGTGTTTTTGCATGTGTAAAACTGTCTTACACCCGTTGTATGTGAACGTAAGGATCTATCACACCCGATCATCATGTGGTGCTTCGAAACGACGAACTTTGGCAATAGTGCACAGTTAGGGGAGAACACTTCTTGAAATTGTTGTAAGGGATCATCTTATTTACTACTGTCGTTCTATGTAAACAAGATGCATAAACATGATAAACATCACATGCAATCAAATAGTGACATGATATGGCCAATATCATTTTGCTCCTTTTGATCTCCATCTTCGGGGCTCCATGATCATCATCGTCACCGGCATGCCATGATCTCCATCATCATGATCTCCATCATCGTGTCTCCATGAAGTTGTCTCGCCAACTTATTACTTCTACTACTATGGCTATCGGTTAGCAATGAAGTAAAGTAATTACATGGCGTTGTTCAATGACACGCAGGTCATACAATAAATAAAGACAAATCCTATGGCTCCTGCCGGTTGTCATACTCATCGACATGCAAGTCGTGATTCCTATTACAAGAACATGATCAATCTCATACATCACATATCATTCATCACATTCTTCTTGGCCATATCACATCACATAGCATACCCTGCAACGTTAGACGTCCTCTAATTGTTGTTGCATGTTTTACGTGGCTGCTATGGGTTTCTAGCAAGAACCTTTCTTACCTACGCAAAACCACAACGTGATATGCCAATTTGCTATTTACCCTTCATAAGGACCCTTTTCATCGAATCCGTTCCGACTAAAGTGGGAGAGACTGGCACCCGCTAGCCACCTTATGCACCAAGTGCATGACAATCGGTGTAACCTGTCTCACGTAAGAGTACGTGTAAGGTCGGTCCGGGCCGCTTCATCCCACAATACCGTCGAAACAAGATTGAACTAGTAACGGTAAGCATATTGAACAAAATCAACGCCCACAACTACTTTGTGTTCTACTCGTGCAAAGAATCTACGCAATAGACCTAGCTCATGATGCCACTGTTGGGGAACGTAGCAGAAATTCAAAATTTTCCTACGTGTCACCAAGATCTATATATGGAGAAACCAGCAACGAGGGGAAGGAGAGTGCATCTACATACCCTTGTAGATCGCTAAGCGGAAGCGTTCAAGAGAACGGGGTTGAAGGAGTCGTACTCGTCGTGATCCAAATCACCGGAGATCCTAGTGCCGAACGGACGGCACCTCCGCGTTCAACACGCATACAGCCCGGTGACGTCTCCCATGCCTTGATCCAGCAAGGAGATAGGGAGAGGTTGAGGAAGACTCCATCCAGCAGCAGCACAACGGCGTGGTGGTGGTGGAGGAGCGTGGCAATCCTGCAGGGCTTCGCCAAGCACCGCGGGACAGGAGTACTTGGGAGAGGGGAGGGCTTTGCCAGAACTTGTGGTGCGGCTGCCCTCCCACCCCCCACATATATATAGGTGCAAGGGAGAGGGGGGCCGGCCCCCTCAGATCCAATCTGAGGAGGGGGCGGCGGCCAAGGGGGGAGGAGTGCCTCCCAAGTCAAGTGGAGGCCCTCCCCTTAGGGTTTTCCCTCTCCCATGCGCATGGGCCTTGGGGGGGCTGGTTCCCCTGGCCCATTAAGGCTAGGGCGCCCCCCTACAGCCCATGCTACTGTATTGGACGTGGTGGAACAATTTCCGGACCTCCGGACCCCTCCGGAATCCTCCGGAACCTTCAGAAGCTTCCGGTACAATACCAAAAAACCCGAACTTTTTCCTAACCCGAGCAACAACTTTCCATATATAAATTTTACCTCCGGACCATTCCGAACTCCTCGTGACATCCGGGATCTCATCCGGGACTCCGAACAACATTCGGTAACCACATACAAACTTCCTTTATAACCCTAGCGTCATCGAACCTTAAGTGTGTAGACCCTACGGGTTCGGGAACCATGCAGACATGACCGAGACGTTCTCCGGTCAATAACCAACAGCGGGATCTGGATACCCATGTTGGCTCCCACATGTTCCACGATGATCTCATCGGATGAACCACGATGTCAAGGACTCAGTCGATCACGTATAGAATTCCCTTTGTCTAGCGGTATTATACTTGCCCGAGATTCGATCGTCGGTATGCCGATACTTTGTTCAATCTCGTTACCGGCAAGTCTCTTTACTTGTTCCATAACACATCATCCCGTGATCAACCCCTTGGTCACATTGTGCACATTATGATGATGTCCTACCGAGTGGGCCCAGAGATACCTCTCCGTTTACACGGAGTGACAAATCCTAGTCTCGATCCGTGTCAACCCAACAAACACTTTCGGAGATACCTGTAGTGCACCTTTATAGTCACCCAGCTTACGCCAGGACGTTTGATACACCCAAAGCACTCCTACGGTATCCGGGAGTTACACAATCTCATGGTCTAATGAAGAGATACTTGACATTGGAAAAGCTCTAGCAAACGAACTACACGATCTTTGTGCTATGCTTAGGATTGGGTCTTGTCCATCACATCATTCTCCCAATGATGTGATCCCGTTATCAACGACATCCAATGTCCTGAAGGAAATATGCCCTAGAGGCAATAATAAAGTTATTATTTATTTCCTTATATCATGATAAATGTTTATTATTCATGCTAGAATTGTATTAACTGGAAACATAATAGATGTGTGAATATATAGACAAACAGAGTGTCACTAGTATGCCTCTACTTGACTAGCTTGTTAATCAAAGATGGTTATGTTTCCTAACCATGGACAAAGAGTTGTTATTTGATTAACGGGATCACATCATTAGTTGAATGATCTGATTGACATGACCCATTCCGTTAGCTCAGCACCCGGTCGTTTAGTATGTTGCTATTGCTTTCTTCATGACTTATACATGTTCCTATGACTATAAGATTATGCAACTCCCGTTTACCGGAGGAACACTTTGTGTGCTACCAAACGTCACAACGTAATCGGGTGATTATAAAGGTGCTCTCACAGTGTCTTCAAAGGTACTTGTTGTGTTGGCGATTTCGAGATTAGGATTTGTCACTCCGAATGTCGGAGAGGTATCTCGGGCCCTCTCGGTAATGCACATCACTTAAGCCTTGCAAGCATTGCAACTAATGAGTTAGTTGCGAGATGATGTATTACGGAACGAGTAAAGAGACTTGCCGTAACGAGATTGAACTAGGTATTGGATACCGACGATCGAATCTCGGCAAGTAACATACCGATGACAAAGGAACAACGATGTTGTTGTGCGGTTTGACCGATAAAGATCTTCGTAGAATATGTAGGAACCAATATGGGCATCCAGGTCCCGCTATTGGTTATTGACCGGAGACATGTCTCGGTCATGTCTACATTGTTCTCGAACCGTAGGGTCCGCACGCTTAAGGTTTCGATGATGGTTATATTATGAGTTTATGTATTTTGATGTACCGAAGGTTGTTCGGAGTCCCGGATATGATCACGGACATGACGAGGAGTCTCGAAATGGTCGAGACATAAAGATTGATATATTGGACGGATATATTTGGACACCGGAAAGGTTCCGGAGAAGTTTGGAGCTCCGGGAGGTTACCGGAACCCCCGGGAGGTATATGGGCCTTATTGGGCCCATGTAGGAGGAAGAGAGAAGGAGCAAGGGAGGGGGGCGCGCCCCCCCAAGCCCAATCCGAATTGGGGAGGGGGCCGCCCCCCCTTTCCTTTCTCCTTCCCCCTCTTCCTATTACTACTACTAGTACTACTTCCTAATACTAGTACTCTTTCCTTCCCCCTCCAAATAAGATAAGGAAAAGGGAGGGAAACCTACTTGGAGTAGGTTTCCCCCTCCTCTATGGCGCGCCCCCCTTGGGCCGGCCACCTCCTCCCTCCCTCCTTTATATACGGGGGTAGGGGGGCACCCTAGAACACACAAGTCGATCATTGAGATCGTTCCTTGGCCGTGTGCAGTGCCCCCCTCCACGAGATTACACCTCGGTCATATTGTAGCGGTGCTTAGGCGAAGCCTGCGCGACAGAGAACATCAAGATCGTCCACCACGCCATCGTCTTGACGGAACTCCTCCCCGCCTCTGCTGGATTGGAGATCGGGTGCGTCATCGAGCTGTACGTGTGTCAAGAACTCGGAGGTGCCGAGTAACGGTGCTTGGATCGGTTGGACCGAGGACGTCGACTACTTCCTCTACGCGTCAACGCTTCGCTTGGGTCTACAAGGGTACATAGACAACACTCTCCCCTCTCGTTGCTATGCATCACCATGATCTTGTGTGTGCGTGGAAAATTTTGAAATTACTACGTTCCCCAGCGGGGCATCCGAGCCTAGGTTTTATGGTTTGATGTTATATGCACAAGTAGAACACAAGTGAGTTGTGGGCGATATAAGTCATCTTGCTTACCAGCATGTCATACTTTGGTTCAGCGGTATTGTTGGATGAAGCGGCCGGACCGACATTACGCGTGCGCTTCGCGAGACTGGTTTTACCGCCGTGCTTTGCACACAGGTGACTAGCGGGTGTCAGTTTCTCCAACTTTAGTTGAAGCGAGTGTGGCTACGCCCGATCCTTGCGAAGGTTAAAACAACACCAACTTGACGAACTATCGTTGTGGTTTTGATGCGTAGGTAAGAACGGTTCTTGCTCAGCCCGTAGCAGCCACGTAAAACTTGCAACAACAAAGTAGAGGACGTCTAACTTGTTTTTGCAGGGCATGTTGTGATATGATATGGTCAAGACGTGATGAGATATAACTTGTTGTATGAGATGATCATGTTTTGTTGAAGTTATCGGCAACTGGCAGAAGCCCTATGGTTGTCTCTTTGTTGCATAAGATGGAAGTGCCAAATAATTGCTTTACTTTATCGCTATACGATAGCAATAGTTGCAAGAGCAATAGTTGGTGAGACAACCATGTGATGACACATTGATATAGATCAAGATGATGAAGATCATGGTATCGTGCCGGTGACGATAGAGATCATGACAGTACTTTGGAGATGGAGATCAAAGGTGCAAGATGATCATGGCCATATCATGTCACATATTTTGATTGCATATGATGTTTATCTATTATACATCTTATTCTTGCTTTGATTGATGGTAGCATTTTAAGATGATCTCTCACTAAATTATCAAGAAGTGTTCTCCTGAGTATGCACCGCTGCCAAAGTTCGTCGTGCCCGCACACCACGTGATGATCGGGTGTGATAAGCTCTACGTCCATCTACAACGGGTGCAAGCCAGTTTTGCACACGTAGAATACTCAGGTTAAACTTGACGAGCCTAGCATATGCAGATATGGCCTCGGAACACGGAGACCTAAAGGTCGAGCGTGAATCATATAGTAGATATGATCAACATAAGATGTTCACCAATGAAAACTAATCCATTTCACGTGATGATCAGTTATGGTTTAGTTGAATTTGGATCACGTGATCACTTAGAGGATTAGAGGGATGTCTGTCTAAGTGGGAGTTCTTAAGTAATATGATTAATTGAACTTAAATTTATCATGAACTTAGTCCTGGTAGTATTTTGCAAATTATGTTGTAAGATCAATAGCTTGCATTGTTGCTTTCATATGTTTAGTTTAATATGTTCCTAGAGAAAATTGTGTTGAAAAATGTTAGTAGCAATGATGCGGATTGGATCCGCGATCTGAGGTTTATCCTCATTGCTGCACAGAAGAATTATGTCCTTAATGCACCGCTAGGTGATGACCTATTGCGAGGAGCGGTCTGCACATTATGAACGTTTGGCTAGCTCAATATGATGACTACTTGATAGTTTTGTGCACCATGCTTTATGGCTTAGAATCGGGACTTCAAAGATGTTTTGAACATCATGGACCATATGAGATGTTCCAGGAGTTGAAGTTAATATTTCAAGCAAATACCCAAGTTGAGAGATATGAAGTCTCCAACAAGTTCTATAGCTAAAAGATGGAGGAGAATCGCTCAACTAGTGAGCATGTGCTCAGATTGTCTCGGTACTACAATCGCTTGAATCAAGTGGGAGTTAATCTTCTAGATTAGATAGTGATTGACAGAATTCTCTAGTCACCATCACCAAGTTAGTAGAACTTCGTGATGAACTATAGTATGCAAGGGATGATGAAAATGATTCCTGAGTTTTTCATGATGATGAAATCGATGAAGGTAGAAATCAAGAAAGAACATCAAGTGTTGATGGTTAACAAGACCACTAGTTTCAAGAAAAGGGCAAAGGGATAGAAGGGAACTTCAAGAAGAACGGCAAGCAAGTTGCTTCTCAAGTGAAGAAGCCCAAGTTTGGACCTAAGCCTGAGACTAAGTGCTTCTACTGCAAAGGGAATGGTTACTGGAAGCAGAACTACCCCAAGTATTTGGCGGATAAGAAGGATGGCAAAGTAAACAAAGGTATATTTGATATACATGTTATTGATGTGTACTTTACTAGTGTTTATAGCAACCCCTCGGTATTTGGTACTGGTTCAGTTGCTAAGAGTAGTAACTCAAACAGAGTTGCGAATAAACAAAAACTAGTTAAGGGTGAAGTGATGATGTGTGTTGAAAGTAGTTTCAAGATTGATATGATCATCATCGCACACTCCCTATACTTTCGAGATTAGTGTTAAACCTAAATAAATATTATTTAGCGTTTGCGTTGAGCATGAATATGATTTGATCATGTTTATTGCAATACGGTTATTCATTTAAAGTTAAAGAATAATTGTTATTCTGTTTACATGAATAAGACCTTCGATGGTTATACACCCAATGAAAATAGTTTGTTGGATCTCGATCGTAGTGATACACATATTCATAATATTGATGCCAAAAGATGCAAAGTTAATAATGATAGTGCAACTTATTTGTGGCACTGCCGTTTGGGTCATATCGGTGTAAAGCGCATGAAGAAACTCCATAAAGATGGATTTTCGAATCACTTGGTTATGAATCATTTGATGCTTGCGAACCGTGCCTTTTGGGCAAGATGACTAAAACTCCGTTCTCCGAACAATGGAACAAGCTACTGACTTATTGGAAATAATACATACCGATGTATGCGATCCAATGAGTGTTGATGCTCGTGGCAAGTGTCGTTATTTTCTGACCTTCACAAAATGATTTGAGTAGATACGGGTATATCTACTTGATGAAACATATGTCTGAAATAGTTGAAAGGTTCAAAGAATTTCAGAGTGAAGTGGAAAAATCATCGTAACAAGAAAAATAAATTTTCTGCGATCTGATCGCGGAGACGAATATTTGAGTTACGAGTTTGGTCTTCAATTAAAACAATGTGGAATAGTTTCACAGCTCACGCCACCTGGAACACCACAACGTTATGGTGTGTCCGAACATCGTAACCGCACTTTATCGGATATGGTGCGATCTATGATGTTTCTTACTGATTTACCACTATTGTTTTGGGGTTATGCATTAGAGACATTGCATTCACGTTAAATAGGGCACCATTTAAATCCGTTGAGACGATACTATATGAACTGTGGTTTAGCAAGAAACCAAAGTTGTCGTTTCTTAAAGTTTGGGGCTGCGATGCTTATGTGAAAAAGTTTCATCCTGATAAGCTCAAACCCAAATCGGAGAAGTGCGTCTTCATAGAATACCCAAAGGAAATTGTTGGGTACACCTTCTATCACAGATCCGAAGGCAAAACATTCGTTGCTAATAAATGGATCCTTTCTAGAGAAGGAGTTTCTCTCGAAAGAAGTGAGTGGGAGGAAAGTAGAACTTGATGAGGTAATTGTACCTTCTCCTTATTGGAAAGTAGTTCATCACGTAATCTGTTCCTGTGACTACTACACCAATTAGTGAGGAAGCTAATGATGATGATCATGTAACTTCAGATCAAGTTACTACCAAATCTCGAGGTAAACCAGAGTGAGATCCGCACTGAGTGGTGCGGTAATCCTGTTCGGAAGTCATGTAACTAGACCATGATGAACCTACGAACTATGAGGAAGCGATGATGAGCCCAGATTCCACGAAATGGCTTGAGGCCATGAAATCGAGATGAGATCCATGTATGAGAACAAAGTGTGGACTTTGGTGGAGTTGCCGATGATCGGCAAGCCATAGAAAATAAATGGATCTTCAAGAGGAAGACGAACGCGATAGTAGTATTACTATCTACAAAGCTAGACTTGTCGAAAAAGGTTTTGACAAAGTTCAAGATGTTGAATACAATGAGATTTTCTCACTCGTATCGATGCTTAAAAGTCTGTCCGAATCATGTTAGCAATTGCCGCATTTTATGAAATCGGCAAATGGATAAACAAAACTGCATTCCTTAATGGAGTTATTAAAGAAGAGTTGTATGTGATGCAACCAAGAGGTTTTGTCGATCCTAAAGGTGTTAACAAAATGTGCATCTATGGACTGGTGCAAGCATCTCGAATTGGAATATACGCTTTGATAAGTTGATCAAAGCATATAGTTTATACAGACTTGCGGTGAAAGACCGATTTACTAGAAAGTGAGTGGAAGCACTACAACATTTCGATAAGTATATGTGAATGACATATTGTAGATCGGAAATAATGTAGAATTATTCGCAAAGCATAAAGGAGTGTTTAAAAGGAGTTTTTCAAAGAAAGACCTCGGTGAAGCTGCTTACATATTGAGCATTAAGATCTATAGAGATAGATCAAGACGCTTGATAAGTTTTTCAATGAGTACATACCTTGAAAAGATTTTGAAGTAGTTCAAAATGGAATAGTCAAAGAAAGAGTTCTTGCCTGTGTTACAAGGTGTGAAATTGAGTAAGACTCAAACCCGACCACGGCGGAAGATAGAAAGAGAATGAAAGTCATTCCTATGCCTTGGCCATAGGTTCTATAAAGTATGCCATGCTGTGTACCAGATCTATTTTATACCCTGCCTTGAGTTTGGCAAGGAGTACAATAGTGATCTAGGAGTAGATCATCGGACAGCGATCAAAATTATTCTTAGTGGAATAAGGATATGTTTCTCAATTATGGAAGTGACAAAAGGTTAAATAAGTAAAGGGTTACGTCGATGCAAGTTTTGACACCGATCCGATGACTCTAAGTCTCGATCTAGATACATATTGAAAGTTGGAGCAATTAGCTAGAGTAGCTCCGTGCGAGCATTGTAGACATAAAAATTGCAAAATACATAACGGATCTGAATGTGAAAGACCCGTTGACTAAGATTCTCTCACAAGCAAAACATGATCACACCTAAGTACTCTTTGGGTGTTAATCACATAGCGATGTGAACTAGATTACTGAATGTAGAAAACCCTTTGGATGTTGGTCACATGGCGATGTGAACTATGGGTGTTAATCACATGATGATGTGAACTATCGATGTGAATCACATGGTGATGTGATCTAGATTATTGACTCTAGTGCAAGTGTGAGACTGAAGGAAATATGCCCTAGAGGCAATAATAAAGTTATTATTTATTTCCTTATATCATGATAAATGTTTATTATTCATGCTAGAATTGTATTAACCGGAAACATAATACATGTGTGAATATATAGACAAACAGAGTGTCACTAGTATGCCTCTAATTGACTAGCTTGTTAATCAAAGATGGTTATGTTTCCTAACCATGGACAAAGAGTTGTTACTTGATTAACGGGATCACATCATTAGTTGAATGATCTGATTGACAGGACCCATTCCGTTAGCTTAGCACCCGATCGTTTAGTATGTTGCTATTGCTTTCTTCATGACTTATACATGTTCCTATGACTATAAGATTATGCAACTCCCGTTTACCGGAGGAACACTTTGTGTGCTACCAAACGTCACAACGTAACTGGGTGATTATAAAGGTGCTCTATAGGTGTCTTCAAATGTACTTGTTGTGTTGGCGTATTTCGAGATTAGGATTTGTCACTCCCAATGTCGGAGAGGTATCTCTGGGCCCTCTCGGTAATGCACATCACTTAAGCCTTGCAAGAATTGCAACTAATGAGTTAGTTGCGAGATGATGTATTACGGAACGAGTAAAGAGACTTGCCGGTAACGAGATTGAACTAGGTATTGGATACCGACGATCGAATCTCGGGCAAGTAACATACCGATGACAAAGGGAACAACGAATGTTGTTGTGCGGTTTGACCGATAAAGATCTTCGTAGAATATGTAGGAACCAATATGGGCATCCAGGTCCCGCTATTGGTTATTGACCGGAGACATGTCTCGGTCATGTCTACATTGTTCTCAAACCGTAGGGTCCGCACGCTTAAGGTTTCGATGATAGTTATATTATGAGTTTATGTATTTTGATGTACCGAAGGTTGTTTGGAGTCCCGGATATGATCACGGACATGACGAGGAGTCTCGAAATGGTCGAGACATAAAGATTGATATATTGGACGGATATATTTGGACACCGGAAAGGTTCCGGAGAAGTTTGGAGCTCCGGAGGTTACTGAACCCCGGGAGGTATATGGGCCTTATTGGGCCCATGTAGGAGGAAGAGAGAGGAGCAAGGGAGGCGCGCCCCAAGCCCAATCCGAATTGGGGAGGGGGCCGCCCCTTTCCTTCTCCTTCCCCTCTTCTTATTACTACTACTAGTACTACTTCCTAATACTAGTACTCTTTCCTTCCCTCCAAATAAGATAAGGGAAAGGGAGGGAAACCTACTTGGAGTAGGTTTCCCCCTCCTCTATGGCGCCCCCCCTTGGGCCGGCCACCTCCTCCCTCCCTCCTTTATATACGGGGGTAGGGGGGCACCCTAGAACACACAAGTTGATCATTGAGATCGTTCCTTAGCCGTGTGCGGTGCCCCCCCACGAGATTACACCTCGGTCATATTGTAGCGGTGCTTAGGCGAAGCCTGCGACAGAGAACATCAAGATCGTCACCACGCCGTCGTCTTGACGGAACTCCTCCAGCGCCTCTGCTGGATCAGAGATCGGGGTGCGTCATCGAGCTGTACGTGTGTCAAGAACTCGGAGGTGCCGGAGTAACGGTGCTTGGATCGGTTGGACCAGGAGGACGTATGACTACTTCCTCTACACTGCGTCAACGTTTCCGCTTCGGTCTACGAGGGTATGTAGACAACACTCTCCCCTCTCGTTGCTATGCATCACCATGATCTTGCGTGTGCGTAGGAAAATTTTGAAATTACTACGTTCCCCAACATGTCCATAGCCAGGAAACCATGACTATCTGTTGATCACAACGAGCTAGTCAACTAGAGGCTCACTAGGGACATATTGTGGTCTATGTATTCACACGTGTATTACGATTTCCGGATAATACAATTATAGCATCAATAAAAGACAATTATCATGAACAAGGAAATATAATAATACTTTTATTATTGCCTCTAGGGCATATTTCCAACATGAAATGCCTACACAATCAAAGTGAAGGCCAGAATATAACAGCGAAGGACACAAAATGCATAGCAACAAAGAGAAGAAGTTCATACCATGTCGCCCACGTCTAGGCCACTCACGGGACGAGCTTAACGCTCTCAAGCACGGCAGAAAAACTTGTTCCATTCTTGTTGGATAAACCCCACCTCTTTTGAATTGAGTTGGTGTCATGGGTGCTCGCAAACTTGTAGGGCGGAAACTTTCTACGTTCAAGAAAGATCGTATGAACTCTCCCCCAAAAATGGCACCTTTTTGCTCCATGTTGCTCTTGGGATCTTGCCCTATTTACTTCCAACTCTCGCAAATCAACTTGTCCTTATATTTGGTGCATGGTCCGATGAGAATGGTTTGCTTCTTCTTTTGTGCATTGGCTCTTTAGGTGACACTGTTGGAATCAGGGAATTTGTCGTCAGCCAATTCTTTGTCGTCAGCTAGCGGACGACAAAGAACATTTTTGCCGTCCGCTTAACAAAAATAGACGACAAAGAACTGGCTAATGGCAAAGATATCATTTGCCATCAGCCAGTTCTTTGTCGTCTGCTAGCTGGCGGCAAAGAATCTTTGCCGTCAGCTAGCAGATGACAAAGAGGTTAGGTAGGGTCCAGTGGAGGACGGCGCGTGGGGGGCTGGCCGATCCCCCACTTTGCCGTCCGCTAGCTGACGGCAAAGTAGGCACTACCTAACGAGTCGTTATACCCACCCACCCCCTCCTCTCTTTCTCACTTCTATCTTTTTCTCTCTCTCCCTCTCTCCCTCTCCTCGACCGCACCCGCCGCCGCCGCAGACTCCACGCCGCCATCGCCCCCGACCACGCCCCGCCACCGCCCCGACCCCACACCGCCGACCGACCTTTGCCGCCGCCTCGGACCTCATGCCGACGCCGCCCTCGTCGGCTCGCTGCTCCAACACCCGGCCCTCAGACGCTCCGTGAGCCGCCCGACCCGCCGCCCACACCCGACACCCACCGACCCGGCTGCCCGGCGACGGCGCTCTCAACGTATCTATAATTTTTGATTGCTCCATGCTATTATATTACCCGTTTTGGATGTTTATGGGCTTTATACACTTTTATATTATTTTTGGGACTAACCTATTAACCGGAGGCCCAGCCCAAATTGTTGTTTTCTTGCCTATTTCAGTGTTTCAAAGAAAAAGAATATCAAACGGAGTCCAAACGGAATGAAACCTTTGAGAGAGTTATTTCTGGAACGGAAGCAATCCAGGAGACTTGGAGTAGACGTTAGGGAAGCTTCGAGGAGGCCACGAGGTAGGAAGGCGCGCCCTACCCCCTGGCGCACCCCCCACCCTCGTGGGCCCCTCGTGGCTCCCCTGACCGACTTCTTTCGCCTATATATGTCCATATACCCTAAAAACATCAGGGAGCATAATAGATCTGGAGTTCGCCGCTGCAAGCCTCTGTAGCCACAAAAAACCAATCGGGACCCTGTTCCGGCACCCTGCCGGAGGGGGATCCCTCACCGATGGCCATCTTCATCATCCCGGCGCTCTCCATGACGAGGAGGGAGTAGTTCAGGCTCGGGGCTGAGGGTATGTACCAATAGCTATGTGTTTGATCTCTCTATCTCGTGTTCTTGATATGGCACGATCTTGATGCATCGTGAGCTTTGCTATTATAGTTGGATCTTATGATGTTTCTCCCCCTCTACTCTCTTGTGATGAATTGAGTTTTCCCCTTGAAGTTGTCTTGTCGGATTGAGACTTTAAGGATTTGAGAACACTTGATGTATGTCTTGCCGTGCTTATCTGTGGTGACAATGGGATATTCACGTGATCTACTTGATGTATGTTTTGGTGATCAACTTGCGGGTTCAATGAACTTATGCATAGGGGTCGTCTTGCGCCAGCGTCGGGTAGGGCCTTTCGTTGAACTGGTTGCGGGCGTCGGGGAAGTTGGCCATCAGAATTGCCCTTGCCTGCTTCCTTTGCATCCGGGTGGCTGATTGGCCGGCGCCGCCGGACCCAGGTGTGACATTGAGGTCGATGACGACCATGTGGGTGGGGTGGCCGGCGTGATCACACTACCGTCCGACGACGTGGAGAATCGGGCCACAACATGCTCGGATGCTAGATGAACACCGTGCGTTTGTGGTGTTGACATGGACATGGTCATGGTTTGCTACAAGTTTGTACTCCATAGAATTGTAAGTTGGAAAGAATTGTTGAGTTGAACAAAACATCATGTTGACATTCATAAACATTTGAAGCAGTTGGCAATGGTGAAGCTAAACTTATGCATTCCATATAGTTTTTGTGTTGCTTCTTTTTATTAGCTTATTGTGTTTTGTGTGATGACCAGCTAGAGTCGAGGACAACTCCATTTCAAGAGGGGAGCATGATGAGGACATGACAACCATTGATGTAGCCCCGGACATCAAAGGATAAATCATAATAACTTGCATGAAACAAATATATGACCAGGTGAACGCTAACTTAAGTTCATACTATAATCTTAAACACATGGCTGCACTTTCATCTCCTTGTCGTTGGACAAATTTAGGTGCAATATCTAAGGAAGTGAATAACATCTTATCCTATGAAGAAACAAAGTCGAAGAAACAAGTTTATCAAAACAAGTTTCAAGTGAAGTTGATGCTGTTAGTTTTTATCTCTGGCGTTTCTTTGTGTCACATCCATTTGGAGAGACGGGGCCACAGGGGTATATTGCCAGAAGCTACATCAAATTTACTTTCCAACACAAAAAAACCTCACATCATTTGGAGTTCTGAGTCAAAAGATCTAGTCATTGTCGTGGAAGATGTGAGGTTGTCAAGGCTTCGTGAATTTTGGAGGAGCTCTCCAACAACTTCCAAAGTTGATTGCTTATTCCCTCAAAGAAACCATGCAAAGTTGTTTACTTGGGAAACCGGGGGTACCGAAGGGAAAGCTCAGTTGCGCTTTTGCGCCATGGAGGCACGCCTACGAGTTCGATTAGGTGCGGTTTAAAGAAGAAAATTCGGTATTGTAAAACTTTAAAGGGGATCGGTCAAAGATGTTCTAATCCTCCTAGCACGGCTGGGGCGTGAATACCGAAATACTTCCTGCGTGTCAAAATATAAGACTTTTTTTACACTATTATTGTGTCAAAAAACACCATATATTTTGAAATGGAAGGGGTATGCGCAAAGCATCTTCAAATGAACGACGAGTTCAGGACAGACCTATGCACATCGACTGTACTATCGTATTAGAGCGATGGAATCTGCAGTTCTCTTAAAAGATCTACTAGAGTCCGTACCATTTTCCGCCAAGATAATGATCTACTGTTACTTTGGCTCGCCTCATGGGGTGAACACCGGAGAGTCCACAACCACTCCACCTGCTGGCATGATTAGCACCCAGGGACTCGTGTCGCCGGCGTCGACAGTCGCGAGTTTCCACCTAATACCGTCAGACGAGCCAGCGCCGAGGACGATTAAGATACTGCTGAGCACAGTTTCTCAACAGCCAGTCTCAGCGTACTGACAATGAAACAAGGGGAACAAATAAACAGCGCAACGGAACCTTTCTGAGCAGGCCAAGGATGCACGGGAAGATAAAGCTGACAGCGACCTAGCTCGCTGGCTCCATTGGTTCCTTCCAGCGAATTAATAAAACGGGATTGATTGCAACAAGGAGGACGCAGACAAACATCACGGGCAAGACAAAGAGAGACGTCAAATTGGAGTAATATCTCTGTTACCCCAATAGCCAGCGAACGTAGCTGGTAGGGATGACATTTACCAACGATTTTGATGGCAAATTTAGTTAGCGAGACAACTCCGCTGCAGTTCTTTTTTTTTTCTTTTTTTTTTTGAGGATACTGCAGTTCTATATTTTTATGTAGAAAACTATCGTGCTTGCAAATTAATGTTGTCACCCTTGCGATAACTGAAACTGGCATCCAAACGTTCGCAATAGTCATGGTTTGAGCGAAGGTTCGCTGATTATAATCTACTTTTTGTTAATTTAGAGAGCTTTATTAAAGCATCACAGCCCAGCAGAATCTGCTAGGGGACTATAGTTACAGTGAAACCAAGGAACATCAGTCCCATTGCAACTGCAGCGCCTAGCAAGTCAGTCGTGTACGCATTGTAAAACCATATCCACAGGACACAAACAAGAGGACATCGGTCCCGTCCCAAGATTCCGTTCACAAGCGTTCACACCCGTTCACACTCGA
This sequence comes from Aegilops speltoides, assembly GCA_021437245.1. NCBI lineage: Eukaryota > Viridiplantae > Streptophyta > Magnoliopsida > Poales > Poaceae > Aegilops > Aegilops speltoides. The sequence continues at coordinate 414,826,400 of CM038146.1, read as the reverse complement.
TATAACATTAACTCATCAGTGGCAGTACTGTCCGTAGCTATGTGGCGACAGACCGTGACGGCGTGACGCGACGAGCCAATCACACCGGATAAGTAATCACTAGTAACGCCCTGTACCTAGCCAGCGACGCATCAGTTCGGACGGACTCGAGTGTTCAGACTGGCCTCCGTCGCTTGTACGGTGACGGCGTGCCACGATGAACCAACCAACTGATCGATCATGCCTGGGTTTCTTCTTGCGATGATGCCCTCCGCTCCTGCACCACCCTGGCGAAGAGGCTGCCGTCGTAGACGCCCCTGGCGGCGTCCTTGCGGAGGAGCCCGTCCTTGTCCTTGCCGATGCTGTACAGCAGCTTCCACTCCGCCGACGCGCCCGCCCTGCACAACACCATCATCGTTTTGCTCGCCGCGTTAGCCCGTCTGCCAACCGGAATGATCACCGTAGTTCAGTAGACACTCTTGTGGCACGCACGTACCATCCTGCGTAGTCGCTGGGCTCCCGGTTCGCGGTGATCAGCTCGTCCACCTCGGCGGACGTCAGGGCGTCCGGCACCGTCTTGGCGTGCTTGGCGAACGCCGCCTCGAACTTGTCCGGAACGAACCTGCGATGGTTGGTCAAACAGCGTTACTAGCGGATTATTACCATGCGCAAGTTGAAGCAGATGAAGTAGTTGGCGTGTACTTTACCTTCCTTGGGAGTCATACGCGCCTGAATCGCTCCCATGGATGCCCTTGTGGATGTTCTCGATGTAGATGGACATGCGCGCCGTATCATTTTCCTGCACCAATTTCATAGCCCTTTAACTTGCTTGCACTTCGGGGGAAAAAGATGAAGGATTGCTAAGATCCGCTCGGTTTCTTTGATTTGAAAACTAAAGTTCGGAGCGAGTTGTGGAACATCATAGTGATCGCAGAGTACAGCACTACTAGCTACTCATGCCCACGACTTAAAAAAAAAAGAAAAGTAATGTCCACATCTGACGCTTGTGCTGTCAAAATCTGAAACCAGGCATCCTTCTAAATTATAAGTACATTTCACGATTTTGAAACTCATCACTTGTCAGACCCGGGATCGCGTATCTATACACTCGCAGGAATACTACTGAGAATTGAATTTTTATCAAGACTTGTGGAAAGCACAGTAAAAGGTGTTAAAATGTTCCACAGAACAAAACTTTGTGGCTCAGGGGTAGCTAGCCTAACATACCCGGACTGAACAATCAGCTCAAACCCGCAGAAAAAATGACGCGTTCTAATCTAGCGTTGCCTTCTCTTCTCAGGGAAGCAAAGGGTATGTTGCAGTCACAAGCTAACAGTAACCAGGGACCTTAAACTTAACACAGAAGAAAACTCCGACAAAAGAATTCTCTGTCAAAGGATTACCGGTCTGGTCTGGGGGCCAAGGACGCCATTGATGAAGGTGGCACTCAAGGTGGAGGCAGCATATCCGAATCCGAGGGCCCGAAACGCTGATATATATGCAAGGAGGGCAATTGTACGTGAGACAGAATCAACAAACATCAACCCGAGAATAGCCTGGCGAAATCTCTCTGAAACAAGATGCAGGGAGCAAAAACAGAAAGTGAATGGGGGAAAATTCGCTCACCTGCGTATGTCTCGGAGAAGGTGACGACGCCGTCCTTGTCGCCGTCGAAGAACGCCGCGTGCTTCTGCAGCGCCGTCATGCCGCCGGCGCCGGAATCGTCGCCGTACCCCGAAGCCTGGCCCCCTGTCCGGCCGGAATCAAGAAGAGGAAGGACGACGGATATCAGCAGAGCGCGCAAGCCGCGACGAAATGGACAGCAGAGCAGAGCCAGCCTTATTCATTACCTAAGAACATGGGGAACAGGAGCAGCAGGGACAAGGCCGCCGTCGCCGCCGCCGGCGAGGACGATGCCCGTCGCGGTCTTGCGTCCATCTCAAGGGATTTCTTCCGCCTCTCTCGCTTTTGACTGTTGTCCCCTCTCTTCTCTGTGTCTTTGCCGCGGCTCGCGTGGTGCGCACAGGTGTCTCGGCGTGCGCCGTCCGTATATATAGGATCGCGGTTTTGCGCAGTGTGAGTGGTTGGGCAGTTTTGGGATCGCACGTTTCCGCAAGAGGAGACGCGCACTCCACAGATACGTGTCCTAGGCTCGGGCCGTGCCTCCTGCCCGGAAAACATTTTTCTTAATCGAAATTATTCTGCCATGTCTCATCATTTATTACTAGCACAAGTTAATCTAATTGTTTCTTTCATTTGTTGTGTGCGGGCGACGATGCAGAGGCCAGGGCAATCCCTTTCTAACCAAAAAAGAGTAGCATTATAATCGTTTATAAGACATGATGGCAACGTCTTTGAGGTTGTTACTCTGTTGGGAGCATTGTGTTGGGAGACTCGAGGTCCCATGATGCGCTCTTTCGGTGTTCACCGTTGCCCGGATCTTTCTCCTCCGGCGCCATGTACGGTCGTCGCTGGCTCTGTTCTTCGGAGGTCTTCAATGTCGGCCGAGACGCGGCGAGGGGCTCGGTGTTGGGTAGGCATTTTGTGTCGTAGCTGTGTTGTTGTGTTTGGTTGACCTTGTACGAATCAGGTGTGGAGTTGGCCGCCTTTCGTTGTTCGCAGCGAGTGGTAGACGTTGTAGTATGTCTTATTTCTCTCCTTCTATAAAGTTAAGATACGCAATTTGCGTATCCTCGAAAAAAACTAATCGTTTATAAGACCATGAATATGATGTAAAGTGCTTAGGAAGATGCTTCGAGAACTAAACCAGTTTTTTGATACTCGGCGCATAACTACTACAAATGCTTATTTGTATAGCAGATGTGTCTAATTAAGCACATGGATTCTGCCGATCACTAAAACTCTAAGCTCCCTAGACAGACCGAGAGGCCTCTCCTTCATCGAGGCTTTGGGGGGCCTGTAGGCCATCGATGTCAGCCTTTGGACGCGCCACCTGGCCCACATGGCAGGTAAAATTATTTTCTTTCAAACATGCCTGTTGGGGACATCTTCTCATCTCACGCCCCTACGACTCATGCCTGTAGATCATACCGTGTGTTACTTCAGTGAAATATTTAGTCCAGTTTAATGATCAATTGTTGGAACCTTTTTATCCTTCATGTGGGCTCAGACAAGGGGATCGTTTATCGCCATACTTGTTGCTCTTTGTAGCTGAGGCCCTCTCCTTGTTTTTAAAGGATGCATGTGACAAAGGTGTTCTAAAGAATTTTCACTTGATCAGACATGCGCTAGGTATTTCTCATCTATTATTTGCGGATGACAGTCTCCTGTTTTTCAAGGGGCTCATAGATCAAGCCTTAGTCATTAAAAATATTCTGTTGGGCTATGAGGTGGGAACTGGTCAGTTTCTGAGCCCCGATAAGTGTCCGATCAAGTTTGGCAAAAGAATGTAGTATGGAGGATCAGGTGGCCACTATGGTTATTCTTAATATCACTGCAGAAGGGTTTGAAGATAAGTACATTGGCTTACCGGTACCTAAGGGTAGAATGAAGGTTGGTAAGTTCCAGTCAACCAAAGACAAGGCGTTAAAAAGAGCATCAGACTGGATTGAAAAATATGTCTCAAGTGGTATAAAAGAAAATCAAATAAAGGTTGTACTGCAAGCGCTCCCAGTGTACGCCGTGGGTATTTTTAATTTTTCAGCTTCTTTATGTGATGAGTTAGCTCGGATTATAAGAAATTTTAGGAGGGGAGACGAAGATGACATAAGGAAAACCCATTGGCTAGCTTGGGATAAACCCAGAAAACCTAAAAGAGAGGGAATCATGGTTTCCGAGCTTTTAGATTGTTTAATCAGGAACTCTTGGCTAGACAGGCTTGGAGGTCATTGGTGAATCCGGATTCATTATGTGCTAAGGTTTTGAAGGCACAATATTATCCTAATGGTCACATCTTAGATACTGCTTTCCCGCAGGCTACCTCCGTGAATTGGCAATGCATTATGCGTGGACTGGACCTGCTAAAAAATGGGTCATCTGGAGAGTGGTCGATGGAACAAATGTTAATGTTTGGAGAGATAACTGGATACCTAGAAATTACGGCCTCGGAGTTTTAGTCAAAAAGAACCGAACTAGACTGAAATGGGTCTCTGAATTATTCATGAGCGGAACAAGAAGATGGGATGAAAATTTAATCAGCCATGAGATCCTAAATTTACATATTCAGACTATAGATGATGGAGATCTAATTGCTTGGCACTATGAGAAAAATGACGTGTTCTCAGTTAAAGTGTGTATAGTCTGGCCTTGAACCTTCAGGATGACAAGGGTGAGACAGGATCGTCTACTTCAGTTGTTCACAAGGAAAGAAGTATCTAGGATGTTATTTGGAAAGCTAAAGTCCCGAAAAAATAGGAATTTTTGCCTGGCAAGCTGCGTCTAACAGTTTGGCAACCCAGGTAAACAGAGTTATCCACCACCAAATGGTGTCAGGCATGTGCACTATATGCGGGATGGAGGATGAAAGTACTTTCCATGCCCTTGTGTCTTGTACAAAGGTGCGCGTTTTCTGATTCACTATGAGAGAAGTGTGGAATATTCCTGCTGAGGAGCTTTTCAGTTTCACGGGCCCAGACTAGATGTTTATTCTGCTTGATCAACTGGGCTCGCCGGAACGCAATCAAGTTTTATTCATCCTTTGGACAGCTTGGCATTTGAGAAATGATATGATCTTCGGGAAGGGGAAATAATCTTTACGTGCTTCTGTCACTTTTGTGGGAAATTACTGGAAATCCTTCACAAATGCAAAAACATGTGTGTAAGTTGATTTAAGCATGAAAGGTAAGGGGGTGATTGATAATGGGAGGTACATTACACAAGGGTCATCATGATTGGGAGCCACTGAACCAAGGGTATATTAAGATAAACGTTGATGCTAGTTTAATGGAGACAATGAGATCTCCTAGCGTTGGGATTATTGCAGGAATCACCTAGGCGAAGTCTTGGTATCCTCATGGGATTTTATATGGTCGTGCACTTGTGTGGATGAAGCGGAACTTCGTGCGGCTCTCGCCGGGTTATATATTGGTATTACTTTCCAAAAAGCAGTTATTTTGGAGACTGCTACCTCTTGAGCTTGGTTTTCCTTGAACAGGAAAGGGTGATGCAGCAAAGTAGAGTAAGTATTTCCCTCAGTTTGAGAACTAAGGTATCAATCCAGTAGGAAACAATGCACAAGTCATCGAATACCTGCACAAACATCAACAAACTTGCACCCAACGCGATAAAGGGGTTGTCAATCCCTTCAAGGTTACTTGCAAAAGTGAGATATGATAGAGATATATAAACGGTAAAGTAAATATTTTTTGGTATTTTTGGTTTATAGATCGGAAAGTAAAAGATTGCAAAATAGTTGATCGGAAACTAATAAGATGGAAAAGAGAACTTGTATGATGGAAAAGAGAACTTGTATTATGGAAAAGAGACCCGGGGGGCATAGGTTTCACTAGTGGCTTCTCTCAAGATAGCAAATAATATGGTGAGTGAACAAATTACTGACGAGCAATTGATAGAAGAGCGCATAATTATGACGATATCTAAGGCAATGATCATGAACATAGGCATCATGTCCGTGTCAAGTAGCCGAAACGATTCCGCATCTACTACTATTACTCCACACATCGACCGACTCCTGCCTGCATCTAGAGTATTAAGTTCATAAAGAACAGAGTAACACATTAAGTAAGATGACATGATGTAGAGGAATTAAGTCAAGCAATATGATGAAAACCCCATATTTTTATCCTTGATGGCAACAATACAATACGTGCCTTGCTGCCCCTACTGTTACTGGGACAAGACACCGCAGGATTGAACCCAAAGCTAAGCACTTCTCCCATTGCAAGAAAAACCAATCTAGTAGGCCAAACTAAACTGATAATTCGAAGAGATTTGCAAAGATATCAAATCATGCATATAAGAATTCAGAGAAGACTCAAATAATATTCATAGATAATCTGATCATAAATCCACAATTCATCGGATCTCGGCAAACACACCGCAAAAGAGTATTGCATCGAATGGATTTCCAAGAACATCGAGGAGAACATGGTTTTGAGAATCAATGAGGGAGAAGAAGCCATCTAGATACTATCTATGGACCCCGTAGATCTGTGGTAAACTACTCACGCTTCATCGGAAGGGAAATGGTGTTGATGTAGAAGCCCTCCGTGATCGAATCCCCCTCTAGCAGCGCCAGAAAAGGCCCCTAGATGGGATCTCACGGGTACAGAAGGTTGCAGCGGTGGAAAGTGTTTTCGTGGCTCTCCCTGATGGTTTTGGGGTATAAGAGTATATATGGGTGAAAGAATTAGGTCGGGAGAGCTCCGAGGGCCCATGAGGTAGGGGGCGCGCCCTCCACCCTTGTGGCTGCCTTGTTGCTTCTTCGACATCATCTCCAAGTCTCCTGGTTTGCTTCTAGTCCAAAAAAGATCATCGCGAAAGTTTTTTCCGTTTGGTATTCCTTTTCTGTGAAACTCTAAAACATGCAAAACAGAAACTACCACTAGGCTCTAGGTTGGTTAGTCCCAAAAATAATATAAAATAGCATATAAAACATCCAAAACAGATAATATAATAGCATGGATCAATAAAAAAATTATAGATACGTTGGAGACGTATCAGAGACTGACAGCGCATTTGTTGTTTTTTCTCTGGCAAAAGAATCTTTTGACATGTCTCCTTTTGTCGACCCAAAAAAGGAGATGATGAGTGTCTCAAAGCTCATTAAGGATTTCAAGATTGTGAAGATTGATAGGCAGGCTAATAGAGTAGCGCATGAGATTGCTAAATTTTGTTTTGATAGCAGGTCCGACAGTGTTTTATGTAATAGAGTTCCGCCATACGTGGCTAGTTTTATAATGAATGATTGGAAGAATGTTGATTAATATGATTAATATATGGGAGGTTTTCAAAAAAAAACATTGAGCGTGGAACAAGGTTCAGATCTAGAAGAGTCACAGTGAGATTTAGGTGCAAATTTGTTTGGCATCGCATAGTTAGCTTCCGAGTTCGCTCAAACCGTGTAGCTTGATAGATATACTACCTAAACTGAATCACTTTAGAGCTATTTTGCTTCACCTCTATTCCAGTTTATCCTCTGTGTTTACATACTTATCCAAATGATAAAATATTTAAATAGGTCCATTTACATGGACAGATACACCTCACATTATAGGGGTTTTATGTATTTCTGCTGCATGCATGAGCAGATGATGGTATATGCAACCATTTGCTTGTATCTTCGTTGGGGTATCATTGGACTAATGTGAAGGTGTATCACCAGTTTCTTTTTTTTTTACTATAAACAGTAGGGTAAAACCCCACTGCAATTTTTATATTATAGAGCAAAGAAACAAGTAGTCTTACAGGCTTGAGGTAAGCCTACAGAAAGAAAGAAAAAGAGAAAGAGAAATAAAAAACTAGAAACTAGAAACTAGAAACTAGAACTAGAAAGAGGGGGGAGAGGCTAGGAAGAAAAAAAGAAAATTACAGCAGGGCCTCAAGCCACAGATTGAAATGACTCTCATGCTTCTTCTTCATTCTGAACCTTAAAAGCTTTAGCTCCTCCAGGAAAATGAACTTCCATCCTTGAAAAGATGTAGCAATGTTTTAATTTTTTTTTATTATTTCTGGTTATCCATATGGCCCACGCACCAAGAATGATGATCTCCATGTAAAAGGGGTAATTTAGTTTGTCCTTTAGATCTTGGAATGCCTCCAGCACTGACAAATTTGGTGTTCTTGTTGGACAAATAAAGTCCCAGCATTGTTGCACAAATGGGCATCCCCAAAAAAGATGATGAAGTGTTTCCTCCTGTTGACAGTCACTAACTGCACAGTTGTATGCTTCCAGAACAAAATTCTTCCTTCTAAGCAGGTTTCTTGTGTTAACTCTGTCATGAAGTAGTTGCCAGAAAAAAACTTTATGCTTTGACTGACATGAGCTTTGCCAGATCCAATTGAAATGAGGAGGTGTTTGCTTGTGACCTATTAAAACTTTATATGCTTTGATGGAGGAGTATATTTCATTTCCCCAGATATAACTCCATGTGTCTAAAGATCCCAGAAATTCAGATTGCCTCATAGAGATGCAAATGTCCTCCATTTCCAAGAATTCCTCATATGCCTCTGTTGTCAATGGTAGGAAGAAAAGGTCTTGAAGGTACTCTATCTGCAATACCTGTTGTATGTTCAACCGTGGATTTCTCACAAAGGAGTACAGGTGGTGGAATTTGTGTTTGAGTACAGCCTGTTGCCATAGATCATCCCAAAAATAAGCACTGACCCCATCTCCCACATTACATCTAGCAATAGCTTTGTAATGATCCAGAAGTGCCAAGTTTGATTTCCACCAAAAAGAACCCACCATGTTGTCTCCTGGCAATTGCCCATGAGTGTAGTATGTTTCCCAAATCAAGTTGACCCATGGTATGTCATGTCTGTTGAAAAATTTATGCAAATTCTTCATTAGCAGGGTTTTGTTATGAGTATATATATATATCCAATACACCTAGTCCTCCCTGATCTTTGGGTCTGCACACAGTGGTCCAAGCAACTAAAGCAGGCCTGCGGTCTTCCATGTCCGGGCCTCTCCAAAGACAGTGCCTAAGGTATTTTACTATCTGTTTCTTTATAGTGATTGGGATATCCAGACATGTCATGAAGAATACTGCCAAAGAAGTTAGCACTGACTTGACCAGCAGCAATTTTCCAGCCTGTGTCATGAAGATAGATATGCCTGCCAACCTTTTAGCAATCCTGTTGACTAGAGGTAAACATTGTTCCACAGTGGGCTTGTAGATTCCCAATGGAAGACCAAGGTAATTGAAAGGGAAGTGTCCTCTAGAACATTGTAGTGTGTTTTTGAATAGTTCAACCTTGTCTTCATTAATGTTTAGAGGAACCAGAAATGACTTCCCATAATTCACTTTGAGCCCTGTAGCAGAAGCAAAAGTGTTGAGTAAAGCTTTCAGACAGAAGAGTTGCCTAGTATCTGCTAGCATAATCACCAGAGTGTCATCTGCATACTGCACATTTGGGAAATGTGGACAAGAGTTCACTTGCAGTGGTGCAGAGAGTAAGTTTATCCTCATTGCTTTGTTAAGAATAGATTGTAACAGATCAGCTGCCAGCAGAAAAATTAGTGGAGAGTAAGGATCTCCCTATCTTACTCCTCTTTTGATGTAGAATTTTTTCCCTAGGACTCATTCAGTAATACAGAAGATGTTGCTGTTGAAAATAGACTTTTCATCCAAGAGATCCATCTGTCACCAAAACCTTTGGCCTTAAAAATGTCAAATATTGCTTCATGCTCAATTGTATCAAATGCTTTTTCAAAATCCAGTTTAATAACTAAAATTTCCTACCTGGACTTGTGGCATTGGTGAATATATTCATAAGCCCATCCTAAGGAGTCATGTATCACCCTGTCTTTGAGGAAGCCATATTGATTGATATGCACCATCTGCAGAATTACCCTTTGCAATCTATTTGCCAGAAGTTTTCTAATGATCTTGAGCACCCCATTAAGCAGAGAAATGGGTCTAATGTCATTTGGAGTAATTGGCACTTCTTTTTTAGGAATAAGGGTGATGAAAGATGAGTTAATGCTCTCAAGGTTGACATTCCCAGCATGAAAAGCCATTATAAGTTCAATGACATCTAATTTTATTATATCCCAGCAAGTCTTGAGAAACTCATTATTGAAACCATCAGGACCAGGTGATTTATCATTAGGCAAATTCTTGACCACATCCTCAATTTCCTCTAGAGTCAAAGGTTTTTCCAAGTCAGTGAATAGGAGTGGATCCACTGTATTTTCATACAAGTCCTCTAGATTAAAGTGCATAGCATGCCCATTGGTCTGACCCAATCTACTCCTAAAAGCCTCCCATAGAATTTCTGCCTTTCCTTCATGGTCAGTGACTTCAACTTGGTCCGTGTTTACCAGCATAGCAATTTGATTGTGTCTGTGGTTAATAGAGGCTTTTGTGTGAAAGAATTTGGTGTTCTCATCCCCAAATTTGACCCCTTTAATTTTCCCTCTTTGCTTCCAATAATTTTTTTGATTGTTGAGCACTGTCAATAAGAATTCCTTCAGTATATTCCTGCAATTTGTTTCAAACACTGACAAAGCCCTGTATTCCTCAATTAAGTCCCAAAGGAAAATAATATCATTCAATTCTGCAATCTGCTTTTTGTGACATGATAGGGATTTAGCCCACAGTTTTAGTGCTCTTCTGACATTCTTGAACTTAGCATTAATCTTTTTAGCACAATCAATGTGACCCACTGGAATGTTCCAAGCATCATGAACCACTTGCTTGAAGGAGCTGTGGCTGAGCCAGTAATTTTCAAACCTAAACACTTTGGACTTTGGAATTGATGTACCAATCTTTATCATACATGGGAGGTGATCAGATATGGGTTTAGCCATGGGTAGTGCAGTAGAGTCTGGATAGCTGGTCATCCAGGCAGCAGATGTGAAAAACCAATCTAGCTTCTCTAGTAGGGGATTGTCCTGCATGTTACTCCAGCTAAATTGTGTGCCTTTGAGAGGTAGTTCAATTAAACCTAATTCACTGATGGCTTCATTGAACATAAGCATTTCATTAACATCACCTCCAGGTTTATTTCTGTCTTCAGGCTTTCTAATGAAATTAAAATCACCCATAATAATCCAGTCCACATCACTAGGCATTTGAATATTTCCAAACCATTCAATGAACTCAATCTTTTCTTCATGATTGCAGGGTCCATAAATGTTTGTGAGAATCCAAGACTTGGAGGAGGTGTTGCATGTGAACTGAATGGATAATGAGAATTTATTTTGAAACATCAACTCTCAAGTAAATAAGGCACCATTCCAAGCAGTGATGATGCCACCAGACGCCCCAGTGGAGGGTAAGTATTCAAATTTATTGAATCTCCGAGGGCAAACTTTATGAATATATGTTAAATCAAAGATATCTCTCTTTGTTTCCTGTAAACACACAATACCAGCTGCACTTTCTTCCACTTTTTGCTTTATAGCTAACCACTTGTCTGAAGAATTAATACCTCGCACATTCCAGTTCAGTATATTCCAGGTTCTGTTGTTATTCATTAACAACCAGACTTATGTGCCCTTGAACACCTAGGTCCAGCCCCTGGTGTCTATCCCAAGTTAATTTTCTTTGATTCACAGATAAAACAGTTGTCATACAAGCAGGCCCATCATACAAACACTTCACATGGTTGGAGTGACTTCCATGCCCTAGCAACAAGTAATTCATAAGCAAAAAGATAGCAGCAAAAGGAATATCACATTTTATATCCATAAGAGAGCAGCACCGTTTGCACACCAATCCATTACATCCAGGGAACAAAAGATATCTTTCTGGATAATCAAGCACTATGGAACAAGTTTTGGTCTTAGGAATTTTTGCATTCATAAAGAAAGGACAATCCAAAAGAGAACAACAGGACACTCTGCTATTCCAGCTCATCTGGTATGGTCTTGTCATCATCAAACAATCTTTGATGTGTTGTCCTGCCCAGTGGCCTTGGACACCTTAGCCACCTCCTCCTGCCCCTTCTTTTTAGGCTTCTTGGATAGCTTTCCATGCAACTCCTCCTCAGCAACCTTACAGAAAGACTTAGTTAGGTTTTTCACCACAGAATTCTGAATAACAGGTGGGATTGCATTACATGGCAGACAGGATCTAGTATCACAAGATTTTCTCCTATAACCCATGTTATCTTTCTTAATCCTGTCACTCCTTCTTACCTCAGTCTCAACCAGAGGCTCCTTGTCCCTTCTCTTCCTTGAGATAGCCTCCCCATGTGGGAGAAATTTGTTTGGGAAGACTTGCTGCAGAGGGCTACCTGCTCCACTGGAAGAGTGTGCTGTTGGACTAACACCTTCATTTTCTTTTCCCAGCCCCAGGATGAAATCCTTGCAAGTTGGTGCCTGGGTAGTAGAGCATCCATCAGGTATATGAAATAGCATAGTTTCCTCTTGTTTGCAATTGGCAGTCAATATTTTCCACACATCAGGCTTTAGTAGGTGCATTGTCCAACTAAATTTATCAGGGGTTAACAACAAATGTATTATGAAGTTGAACCAACTTACTGGTATTTCAATTTTGAAAGTGTTCTCAGCTCCTTGAGTTGCTACTGCAAAATGCTTAATCCAGAGTCCAAGACCTTCTTCAGACATTAAATGAGATCCATCAATAATTTCCAAAGCATGGTTCCGAGCCAGTTCATGTAAATCAAACATAGTAGGAGAGCTTGGCAATGAGAAAGTTCCATAGTTACCTGTATTGTTATGGTCTGTAGATGTGCCAACATATGGAATTGGTACATCTTCCTTGCCCTTCTCATCAGGAAGCAGATTGTGGGTAGAAGGATCTTTTCCTGCCTCACTCTGACTGACTGTGTTTCTGTCAGACACAGGAATTTCAGCAACTACACTTTCTTCCCTAACATTGAGCCCCTCATTCATGTGGTTCATCTGCAGGTCCAATTGTGCTTCAGTATCCTGGACCTGAGGTATCAAAGCAGGCTCCAAAACTGGATTCTGCTGCTGATCATTTTCCAAATTGTTTTGAGGCACCTGTTCCTCCTCTTCTTCAATTCCATTATAAGCCAATGCAATGTTTAACAGCCGTTGACCAATTTGTGGGGCTTGAATTCCCTGATTGACTTCTTCACTTGCAGAGTGTGTCAGAGAAAGCAAACCATCAGATAGGGATACAGTTGTTGTAATGCTGCTATTAGGTGCACCCTCCTCTGGCAATACAGGAATGACAACTTGCTGTTGCTGTGGCTGGAAAGGCTCTGGTTGGGGAAAAGCCCAATGCTGTTCCTGCTCTGCTTGCTCTTCCCAAGCATCCCAGTCCTCATTTTGGGCATGGATATTGTGGTTTGGAAGAGGCTGGAACCCTAGAAAATCGTTGGCATGTTCTGGTATGGGGTGTGGGTCCACTCCATCAGGTGGGATAGGGTTTTCATCTGCAGGTCCACCACTGAGCATTTCCTCTAGAAGTACTTCAACAGAGCAATACCAAGAGTCCTCCTCAAATCTCTCTCCTTCAGACCAACGTATGCTTTTAAGTACCTCATCTAGCTCTGTCACTCTGGCCTTAACTAGAATTTTACCCTTGAGTGCATCTTCTTTCTCCCAACTAATGATCTTTCCCCAGTTGGAAATAGCACACGCAATAACTTCAGTGTTACAAAAATCAAACGGAACTCCCACAAATAGCAACCAACAGATCCTATTGAAGTGAACCCTGCGCCAATTTCTACCTTCATTGTATTTAGTAAAGGAGATAAGGACATCACCGAACGCATGCGGCCCCTGTTGGACGAGCATGTCTCGATCTCTGACATGTCTGAACTGCACGTACGCCTCTCCGAACGGGCAAGGCTGAATTTCTCTGAATCTCTCTTGAAGAAACTCTTGCAGAAATCACGAACATTTGGAAAAAATACCTCATCCGGGTGGGGGTCAATACTGGCAATCGCCCAGTCCTCGTGCCGCCTAGGACGATGAGGCACAATGGCGCGAGAAACCCCAGTTCTTCCCAGAATTGCCTCAACTTGAAAACCATGCAGAACAAATGGCTGGGGATCGATGGGGATGTTGGCCATCTCGCTCGGCTCTGGCAAGGAGGCTACCAGAGCCCTCTCTAACAACAATGGCAGCGCCGGCGAGCTTGTCGAGGCGTGGGCGGAGGTGGAGGTGGCAGCGGTGGAGAAGACAGAGTGGGCAGGTGAAGAGGAATGCGAGGAGGCAGGCGACGGTCTCGGCTGAAAGTTTTGGAATAAATCCTTGACCAACTCCTTAAATGATGTGACCTGCCTAATCTGTGCCGCCGGCCCAACACAGTGGAACCAAGACTCAACCTGGCCATCGGCCCAAGCATCTTAAGGTGGGCTCGGGAAAGTACTATAAGCAATAAAAGGCCAAAGCCCAGTCAGGTTCGGGGTGGTGCAAAAACGAGCAAAGTGGCCGTTGGCCCTGCATGCATGACAAACCACATTATGGCGTGCAACGGTACGTTGCACTTCATTGTGCGCCAATTGTGGCCTGACCGGGGCGGAATTATGCTGATTTGAATGCTGATTAATGCTCTGAGAATTGCCCTCCTGATTGAGACCCGATAACCGCTCGAAAACTGATTTACCGGTTCTAACCACCGCAGAGTAACTCCGGTGATCACCGGAGTGAGGCACAATGGCCCTGCCAGCCCGACCAACCGAAGTCCATTCTTTATCAAGCTCATCATAGTATATAGCTTCCTCACGGCACCAGTTCGGGCCACCAAAGTTCCACAGGTTAAAAACAACCTCACCAGTTTCTGTTAATATGTGCATTTGGAGCATACTAAAATGTAAATTTCCTTATGTTTATTTACGTTGCTTTAGCTATCATCTAACTTGGATTATGTGACGCTTTATTAGACAAGTCATGGCAAGAAACTTTGGCGTTCACAAAATTTATCGGTCAAACTTACTGATCTAGAACAAGTTGTAGGGAAAGTGCTCAAGTCCATCTCAATTCTTGCTTTGCTGCTTCATTTCCCTCTCTTCCCATTTGATTGTGTTGTTGCAGTTTGTTCACTCCATGCTTTTGTTATTGTCGGTTCTATCCTATTCAAGCACCATGTGTACAACGATAAAGAGAAAAATGGTGCGGCAAGGCACGCGTTTCCTTCTAGTAGACACTATTGTAAGTTAAAAAAATGCCACTCCCTCCTCTCCAGTTTACGGGCTCAAATCTGAAATCTCATCAATCAAGTCAGATGGTGAGTGGAGGAATATAACTTTAGAAAACTATCCAAATTAAACTGATGCATTAATTTGAATTAATTACAGTGCATGCATGCTTGGCCACTACTACTAGATGAGTAGGAACATTACATGTATTTTTTAGTTTCTTTCTAATTCTTGCATGCAAAGATTTAATGCGCCTTGAAATCTCAATAAAAGATCGAGATAAGCCACACCGCCAAAAAAAATGAAGATGAACCCTTTAAATTGGAAAAAAATTGAGATAAGCCCTCTAAACCGGAAATAAGGGAGCATTCTCTAAATACTCTCCTTTGTACATGGCACCCCATTTTCTTCAATGGAATGGAATTTTAATCTCTAACCGTAAGAATTGTTGACAAGACCATGGATCACACCTCTGCACCGTCATACCCAGCCTCAAAGAAGTTACCGTCAGAGCCACCACCACTAAAGCCTCTTCACTGCACCCCCTTGAATATAACCACCATCATAATTTGATGGCCTGCTAAACACCTCTGCCATAACCGCCGACCTGTTCACCAACACCACTAACACCAAGATCGTCAGGACAACGCTACCTCAACATCGACACCTGACTTTGCTTCCTTGTTTAGGTTCTTCGATACGGCTCGAGGGATACAAGTGGCACCGGTTGGGTTGTATGTCTCTAGTTATAACCTAGAAACCATCGTAAACCAGCCCCGATCGACGCCACCTGCAATCTGGCCCCATGATGGTTCGTTGCCCTTGGACCCTGATGATGTGCCGAGCATGATAGTCCCATCTGCATACAAAACACGTCTAGGCAGTTTGAAAATCAAACCGCTCACATGTCGATTCACCATTATTATAGCCATTATAGAGTAGTTGGTGGAGGCAAGGTATGTCGTGTTGCCGCTACCACCGGAGACCATCTCCACCTGTGGCAAAACAGTGATCCAGGTGGCACTGTCTAGGCAGCCCCAGTGTCATGGTTTTTGTGCGATAGTGTCATCGGTGGATGACTATTTGTTCGGTAGGGGCGGACGACGGCCGGTCGATGGGTTAGAGAGAGGACACAGATGGTTTACCTAGGTTCATGCCCTCAGGGGAGGAGGTAAGACCATACTCCTGCATGTAGTATTGAGGTTCATTAGGGATCTAGAGGATCACCGACGAGTTCTATCCTAGCAATTACAACCCACCTTGCCTAGTGGCAGTGGATGGAGCTGTTCTTGAAAGTGGATCTGTCCTAGGTTTTTCTCTCTGCCCTCAGGGGATCCCTGGTTCCACCTTATATACGCCAGGTCCTCGGGTTACATACGCTTCACCCTTCGGAGCTCTGCCCTGAGAATCTGGGCAGTGGCGGACTCATGACCTTCTTCTCATATCATTAATTCCAAGAGATAGGGGGTTGCCCCGGCTCCCGGCTAGAGCCCTATGGGAAGCACACTCACATCTCCCTTGGGAACCAGGTCTCGATCGAGGATGACCGAGGCCCCTCCCTATCTTGGGGGGGGGGGGGGTAGTTTTCCACCCATGAGGGCGCATCGTGCTCACCCTTCACTCGTGTGTGTTTGGCCGACTAAGGGTCATGGTGGTCAGTCTTCGATACCCTTGGTTTGTGGCCTTTAGGACCTAGGGTCCCATTACTCACCGCCATGGCCTGCTGAGAACCCGTCGTTTTGGACATGATTTTCAAGATGATGTATGGACCTGGGGTCATTGGGTGCAAGATGGGTATGCCACAATGGCTTGTCCCACTCCCCATGTAGTTTAGTCAGGCTACCCATAGTGGGTTGATACGTTTCCAATGTATCTATAATTTTTGATTGTTTCATCCTATTATATTACCAGTCTTAGATACTTTATATGCAATTTTATATTATTTTTGGGGACTAACCTATTAACTCAGTGCCCAGTGCTAGTTGCTGTTTTTTTCTTCTTGTTTTTGGCTTTTCAGGAAATTGGTACCAAACAGAGCACGATTCCCAGTAGTAAGTCATCGGCATATCGCGCGTAACAAATCCTTATTAATAAGGAATGGCCAAACACGATGAAACTTTACGATGATTTTTCTAGATCACAAGGGACCCTAAAACATTCGGGAGGAGGCTAGAAGATCTACGGCAGAGCCATGTGCTCACATGGCGCGCCCCTAGGAGGGCACCACCTGAGCTCGTGGGTTTTAGGCAGCTTCGTTTGACCTAATCCCAACTCCATAAATTTCCATAAATCACCAAACTAATGGAGAGCCACCCAAAACAACTTTTTTGCTGCCGCAAGCTTCTGTTCTTCTACAAACCCATCTAGGGGCATTTTCCAGTACTCTACGAGAGGGGGAATCAATTGTTGGGGATCGTTGCAGAAATAAAAAAATTTCTACGCATCACCAAGGTCAATCTATGGAGTAACTAGCAACGAGAGAGAGGGGAGTGCATCTTCATACCCTTGAAGATCGCGAGACGGAAGCGTTGCAAGGACGTGGATGAAGGAGTCGTACTCGAAGCGATTCAGATCACGGTGGACTCTGATCTAAGCGCCGAACAACGGCACCTCCGCGTTCAACACACATGCAGCCAGGTGACGCCTCCCGCGCCTTGATCCAGCAAGGAGGAGGGAGAGGTTGAGGAAGAGGGCTCCAGCAGCAGCACGACGGCGTGGTGGTGATGGAGTGGCAGTTCTCCGGCAGGGCTTCGCCAAGCTCTTGCGGAGGAGGAGAGGTGTTGGGGAGGGGAGGGGCTGCGCCTTGGATGTGGTGGTGCACCCCTCCCTCCACCCCTCTATTTATAGGGAGAAGGGGGAAGGGGGGCTGGCCCCTCTAGATGGGATCTAGAGGGGGGCAATGGCCAAGGGGGAGGGGGCTTGCCCCCAAGCCAAGGGGGCTCCCCCTTTAGGGTTCCCCCACCCAACCCTAGGCGCATGGGCTCTAGGGGGGTGGCGCCCCAGCCCACTTGGGGCTGGTTCCCTTCCACCTACAGCAAATAAGGCCCTCCGGGGCAGGTGGACCCCCGGAACCCCTCCGGTCACTACAAAAAAAGACACATCCGTGACATTTTGGGCCGAACGAAAAAAAATTCTGTCATACATATGACACTTCTATGACGATAATTGTGACAAAACCCCGTATCATCATAGATGTGGTGGGCTCCTACTTCTATGAAAAAAAATCATGACAGAAAATGGGCTTTTCGTCCTGTGCGGGCCGGAGACGCAGCTGCATGACATTCTTTAGGCCGTCCATGACGGAAAAAACCGTGGTAGAAGCGAGGGGGAGGAAAATTTCGGGGAGTTGCCGGTTACAGTGGGAGGTCGGGAGCGGATTGATGCACGTTTCTCTCGTACGTACGCGCATGTGTGCGAGGCGTTGGCTCTAACTGAAGCCGAGCAAGGCGTTGGGCTCTAACTGAACCCGAACGATTGCACTGCAGGCTACGCGTTACTTAACCCGAGGGATCGATTGATGGCTGTTAACTGAACCCGATGGGCGATTCGCCGCTCTCGCGCCCATTGAAGGCGATCGATTGGATGAGCGATGGCGTTAACGGCTGCGGGTGTTGGATGAGCGATGGCGGTGGCGTTGCCTCTGGATGAACAGAACCCGTGGTGTGGAGGGCTGGATGAGCAGAGCGGTGGAGGGTGGCCGTGGGCGTGGTTGAACAGGACCCGTGGTGTGGAGGGCTGGATGAGCAGAGACGATGGAGGGTGCCCGTGGAGGGTGGTTGAGCGATGGCGGTGGAGTAGCGTGCGGTGGAGGCTGGATGAACGGGAGCCCATGGAGGCTGGAGGAGCTCGACGGTAGCCCGTGGAGGCTGGAGGAGGTCGACGGTGGAGATGAACAGTATCCCGTGGAGTCCAGTTTTGCGGTACGCCACACCCCTCCCCCCCGTTTCGACCGTAGCGCTACAACACAAGTTCGTTTCGTCCGTTTTGCGGTACGCCACATCCCTCCCGATCAACAGGACCCCCGTTTCGACTGTAGGAGGTCCGTTTCCTCCGTTTTGCGGTACGCCAGGCCCCTCCTGATCAACAGGACCCCGTTTCGACCGTAGGAGGTCTGTTTCCTCCGTTTTGCGGTATGCCGGACCCATCTCGATGAACAGGATCCCGTTTCGAACGTGGCCGATCGAACACAAGGCCGTTTCCTCTGTTGTGCGGTACGCCAGGCCTCGTTTCCATCGCCTTTTCCGTCCAAGCCCTTCCGATGAACACGACCACGCATTCAATTCCGACCCAGCCGGTTGGCTCCCATGCGTTCCGTTGCCTCCCGATGAACACGACGCATTTTGTTGCCTCCCCATGAACACGACGACAACATTGTTTCTCCGTTCCGACCCAGCCATGTACGTATGCGTGAGTAGGCGTTCGAGACCCTGCCCGTATGTACGTACGTGGCCGTATTTTCTTTCTTGCACCCTCGCCGCTATACGTACGTGTACGTGCGTGCTTCTACTACGACCAATATGTACGTACATGTTCACGACCAGAATGGCAACGCTAAGTACGCTTCGACCATGTGGGTCCCGACTGTCAGGCACTTCCTTGCCTGTGAAGATGTAGCTGGTGGGTCCTAGCAGTCAGGGGGGCGAATCGTTTTGTTTTTTTTGCCCGGACACACTTCCTTCTATGCGAAGATGTAGCTGGTGGGTCCCAGCTGTCAGGGGGGGCGAATCGTTTTTTTTTGCTCGGACGCACTTCCTTGCGTGCGAAGATGTAGCTGGTGGGCCCCAGCAGTCAGGGGAAATGTTTTTTTGCGAAATACGGTGGCCCGTCCGGTGGGTCCCCGCTGTCAGGTGGAGGAATAATTATTTTGCGCATAATAAGGAGGCACTTCCTTGCAGCCATCGTGGACCCAGCTGTCAGCCTCTCCACACACAGTACTCTTCCGATGGAAGTCGGTCGTTGACCACATTGACCATGCAGCGAGAGCACCACGGCGGTGGGCGGCAATGAGGCCTAGGAAGGGGCGACACGGAGCCGGGAAGGCGCGATGGATGCCCACGCCAAGAGGAGTCGAGGTGAGGCTGTCATCGCCGCAGAATAACAGGGGTGTGGGTGAGTAGAGGATGGCACAGGCAGCGGTGGGAGTAGTAGGGGCGGTGAGGCCTCCAGCGCATCTCACAACCGCCACGGGAGGCGAGGAGCACGCAGCAGGACCGGCGCTGCTTTGGGCGGCCGAAGCACGAAGACCAAAGGTTCAAGAAGCACTCTGGCCGTTGGATGGACATCGTCACGGTCCTTTGGAGCTAGAGTCGTTCATATTGACTAAGTGGACAAAGCCCTCCGTCCCCGTAAACTTAGTAGGCCCACAAGTCAGCCTCCCACCAAGGTAAGTCCCAGCTAGCAGGGGGAGTATTCATTTTTGTGTGCGTAATAAGGAGACATTTCCGGTGGGTCCAAGCTGACAGCGGGGGGAACGTTTTTTCGCGAAATACAGAGACCCTTCCGGTGGGTCCCAGATATCAGGTGGAGGAATCATTATTTTGCGCGTAATAAGGAGGCATTTTCCTGTGTGGGCCCCTACTGTCAGCCTCTTTCGATGGCTGTTATTTGTTGACCATGTTGACCTCGCCGCGCCGAGAGCACAAACGCAGTGGACGAGGGCGGGGCCGTGAAGAGAACCACCGGAGCTGGCAAAGCCACCGCATGGATGCGGATGCCTGAGGAGGAGAACGAGCACCGGCCGGTCGGTTGCGGGGTGAGGCTGACGTCGCCGGAAAATAACAGGATGTGTGGGTGGTTAGAGGGATGGCCTGGCGGCAGCACAGCCAGCCATGGGAGGAGGGAGCAGGCAGTCCCGCCGGCGCTGGTTTGGTCGTCTGGAGCAGGAAGATCAGAGATTGAAGAAGCACGGCGGCTGTTGGATGGACATCCAACAGTCATTGCTGTGTGTAGACTAAGTTGACAAAGCCTTGTGTACGCGTCAAAAAATTTTTTACGACAGCGTCATCGTCAACCTAGTAGGCCCAGAAGTCAGCCTCCAAATCTGTGGAAAATAGCATACAACCCATTAGCCATTATTTTCAATAATTTACAGCCCATTTGCTAATTCTTAAGGATATTTGAAGCTCATATTCTTTTTATTAGCATTACAGACCATATATTCTGGGCAGTGCTAAAAAATTCAACGAAATTTTGCATATTTCGGTGGGGTCCGAACTCTTTTAATCACGAAATTTTGAGTCACGTTAAAAATAGTTTTCAAAAAATTATATCAAAATAAATTTCAAAAAACAATTCTTCGCAAAAAAATGAATGAAATTTAGAATCTTAACTAGCAAGATGCCCGTTCGTTGCACGGAACATGAAGATGCATTTGTATGAGTAGTTTATCTTGTGGGTGAAAAGATGATATTTTAATGTAATTGCCAGTTGGCTTTGGTTTTTATAAGAGTAGAGAGTAGAGAAATCCTGAAAAAAATTGATATTTTAATGCAATTGCCGGTTGGCTTTGGTTTAAAAATTTACAGCCCATTTCTTACAACTTATAGCCTGTTTTCTGGGCAAGCCCATTTCTTATCCCTCCTTGTCTTGAAAGATTTGCAGCCCAGCAGGGCTAAGAAAAGCAAGTAGGCCTCAGTTTTGGTATTCTCCAAAAAAAAGAACTGGTCTAGCCAATTTCAGAAAGAAAAAAAATATCAACTAGGCTCGTCATGTGCTTAATAAAAGCGTAAGCGTGGGCTAGACGGGCCACAGCCCCCGCACAACACGCAGTTGAGCTCCGTCTCTGAAACTGAAAAACAAGTGGGCGATCTGCTGGGTCCTTGGTGTTATCCGCTCGTTGTGTAATTTTCTCGTTTATTGACTACATTGACAATGGCGTGGAACCTAGTTGTCAAACAATTAGGAGGAAGTATTGTTTTGGCTTGTAATAACGAGGCACCTGCTTGCGAAATGCAATGACCCTGGTGGGTCCCTACTGTCAGCCTCTCCACATACAATCATCTCCTGATTCCTCTTGGTTGTTGACCATGTTGACAACACCAGACGGAGGCGAGCACAACGAGCTAACCAAGGCGGAGAATGACGGCAAGGCCTTGGACGGGAACGAACAGCAGCCATGAAAGATCTTGGCGGTGTAGTGGCGGTCGAGAATCTGAGGCAACAACATGCAAGTCAAGCATACAAATGGTACAAAAAGCCCAAGGATTAATTGTTCATCAAACTTTTAGACAAAACCCAGTTGAACATGACAAGTAACATCTAACCCAACCACTCTTTTTGCAAATACAAGCAGATGGATCGGTCGATCCATAAAATCAACATCCTGTGCAAAAAAAATTATTTCAGGATGTCTACAACTTATTGTAAATATAAGCCGAGCACATTTAGAAGCCCATTTGTCCACCTGAAACTTCTTTTTTTGCTGTTCAACATGTTCGTCCGTGAGAAATCTCTTGCTGTAAAAATTAAGCCTCATGGACAATAGTAACATCGCGTTCAACAGGAAGAATGTGACAAAGCTTCTGTTTGCCTGGTTGGATGCATATCGTCCCATCGTTATTGTCCTCAAACGAATGTCATGAGAATTGAGAAAATCCTTGTGCTTATTACGCCAACGATTGGTTATATGTTTTTCTCCATGTGGTTCTCCCTAAGTAGACATGAAGATTGAAAACAGTTAAGGTTTGAAAAAAGAGTATGTCAAAAGAACGACAACTGAACAGTTAATTCTAGTACAATATATACCGGCTCTCAATGTGCATGAAATCATCACCTCTATGTATAAATTCTCCAGAGATCGAAAGCATCGTAGCAAGCCAATAATTATGTCCAGATCAAAACTATACATTCTGATATATATGATCTTGACAGAATCCAGCAACATTGATAGGCTATCAATGGGCGAACTCTTCATTGAGCATATAACATAATATTAGTACCCAAAGTGTACTCCAAGATGATATAAAACTTATGCGCACAAATGAAAAATGTAGCATATGATGACAAATGTGTAGATGAAAATATCGGTACACGAAAAGTGAGGAGCCAAACACCAACTCCTTGTGATTATTAAGCGGGTCATGAATTACACCCAAGGTCTCGGTTTGGTAGCGAGAGACGACATTTATTTCTCAAGGTGTATAACAACTATGAAGGAGCAACCTTTCAAGTGAAGGGCATCTTCGATGATGAGCTGCTGTCCTTTAAAACAAATTCCAATGCTTTTAAGGTGAGGCGACTTTATTTGGAGACAAGCGATACGATTTCTATTCCCAAAACAATCGGAAGTGCTCGAGGCAGGCAACCGGAGTGGATGATGTTGTCTTGATGAGGCCTCCGACGGATAAACCACCACAAGCGAAAGTTTTTTAGCGGTGGGGAGTCGAAGCATTTGTACGAGATCATCGGTAGATGGCACCGGCGAAGGTGGCGGTGTGGAGAGAGGAGGAAAGCGTGAGATGGACAACGGTGGTGTGGGCATGAATTCTTGGTATGTTCGTGGTATGAAACTTTCGTGGTAATGGTAGAACTCAAACAGCTGGAGTTTTCGAATTCGGGGATGTCGATAGCGTCCACCTTGTCGGGTATGGACAACGTAGCTTGTTGGGATCTGAGAGGCATTGAGCAGGGCCCCGCTGGTGAGAAGAGACGATGGCTCGATGAGATCAAATTCAGGAAGGACGGATGTCGGCGATAGTCGAGATTGAGGGCGCGATGCGCCATAGAGGGCGCCACCGAGTTGAGAGGACTTGTGTGCGGGAGCAATCCTTGGTGGGGAGAAGCGAGATGATCTCCTCAAGGATGGCGTCCGGAGATCGTGATCGGTCCACGGAGATTCTACCGGTTCCTCGGATCCGGGTGGGTGGGGGGCTCGCCGCTTCTCCCAGCTACTGGGTCGGGATCTATAACAGGCGTCACCGGCTGGCGAGCCTCATCTTCTTGGCTGGGCCAGCCGACTCCATTTTCCTTGTGGGTGTCGCGCCGAGCTCACGGGTTTGAGTAGAGTAGCGAGACGAGCCTAGTGGCATTGCGTGTGGGGAAGAAGGAGGGTGAGGATTTACGAGGAGTGGAAGAAGAGGAGCAGGGCATTTTACATGCAGTGAGGAAGAAGGTGGCGGGGTTTTTGGACGAGTGAGGAAGATTGGGGAGCGGGGAATCGGGTGGGGAGACGGAAGCGGGAGAGCGAGTTGTTCGTGTTTATAAGGCATGCTGCACTAACTACTCGCTTTTTCCCAAGAACCGCTGAGGGAGTCCTGGACTAGGGGGTGTCCAGACAGCCGGACTATCAATATCCGCCAGACTCCAAGACTAAGAAGATACAAGATTGAAGACTCCGGCTCGTGTCCGGATGGTACTTTCCTTGGCGTGGAAGGCAAGCTTGGCAATACGGATATGTAGATCTCCTACCATTGTAACCGACTCTGTGTAACCCTAGCCCTCTCCGGTGTCTATATAAACCGGAGGGCTTTAGTCCGTGGGACAACATACATCTCAACAATCATACCATAGGCTAGCTTCTAGGGTTTAGCCTCCTTGATCACGTGGTAGATCTACTCTTGTACTACCCATATCATCAATATTAATCAAGTAGGGCGTGGGTTTTACCTCCATCGAGAGGGCGAACACAGGTAAAAACATTGTGTCCCTCATCTCCTGTTACCATCCGCCTAGGCGCACAGTTGGGACCCCCTACCGAGATCCGCGGTTTGACACCGACATTGGTGCTTTCATTGAGAGTTCCTCTGTATGCGTCACCGATAGGCTTGATGGCATCTTCAACCAACAACACCGTCGGGGTGAGACTTTTCTCCCGGACAGATCTTCATATTCGGCGGCTTCCCTGCGGGCCAATTCACTTGACCATCTGGAGCGGATCGAAGCTACGCCCTAGCCGTCAGTCAGATTTGAAGCTTAAACTTCACGGCCGATGTCGCGGAGACTCGATCTTGACGAACTCGAGCCCACGGCCAGCGCGCCGCCTTTGTGGCGATGGGCATGATCTAGCTCTGCCGCCCGAGCGGTGCCTTGGTGGCGCACGGATCAGCTTGACCATTAGCCCGGGCCGATCGCCCGGTCGAGGCGGTGGATAGACGCCGCCCTGGGGGCTTCAACATCCACGACGATGGAGCCGAACACCAATCTTGTCCCCCGCGAAACTCGTGATTCCGAGGCGCCGGACTCCTTGCCGGACTCCGAACCTCCCGCGCCCCGACCAATCGATCTGGATTGGGCGCCGGTTATGGAATTCACCGCCGCGGACATCTTCCAACACTCGCCTTTTGGCGATATCCTAAATTCACTAAAGCACCACCCACTTTGTAGCCACTGTCGAGGACTTAACCGACATGCTAGACTTCGACTCCGACGACATCGACGCTATGGACGACGAACAGGAACCAGCGCCTACAGGGCACTGGAAGGCCACCTCGTCATAAGACGTATACATGGTGGATAATCCAAAAGAAGGGGATGGTGAAGAAGCAGCGGAGGCAGACTCTTTAAAGAAGCAGCCCAAGCGCCGGCGTCAGCGGCGCCGCTCTAAATCCCGCCACAGCAAGGATAGAGATTCCAGCACAGGAGATAACAATACCCCAGAGAGTGCCGAACACAATCCCCTCCAGCAAGACTCAGCGCAGGAGGATGCATAAGCAAGCCCTCACGAGAGGGCGGCAGACGAAGAGGTTGAGGATCGTAACTATCTGCCTCCCTCCGAAGACGAAGCAAGCCTGAGTGACGACGAACTCATCGTGCTAGAGGACCCCGTCGAACAAGAGCTTTTCAAGCGCAGGCTCATCGCCACAACAAGAAGCCTGAAGAAGGAAAAGCGGAAGCTCAAAACAGCGGAAGACACGCTCAGAATAAGATGGAGCAAAGTACTCAAAACCGCAGATAAATACGGCAATGGCCACCAATCGAAGAGCTACCCGGCGTAAGCTGCTATCGAGTCGACGAAGAGGCCATAGAGCCTCCACCGTCAAATGGCCCAGCCAGTCCATCTACGGACCCAAAAAGAAGGCCCGAGGAAGCAAAGTAACACGTCGGCGTCCGATGA
The DNA here is from genome assembly GCA_021437245.1 of Aegilops speltoides. NCBI lineage: Eukaryota > Viridiplantae > Streptophyta > Magnoliopsida > Poales > Poaceae > Aegilops > Aegilops speltoides. Next base: position 414,800,644 of record CM038146.1, on the reverse strand, counting down.
TGGCGGCACATACAAGTGCAGGCGCCAGACACCCACTATGTTTCACCGATGAGGTCTTTGGACCATGAATTCCCAGCAGGGTTTAAACCCATGAACATAGAGGCCTACGATGGAACAACAGACCACAGAGTGCGGATAGAAGATTATATCTTGCATATACACATGGCGGAGGAGACGATCTCCACGCCATAAAATATCTACCCCTCAAGCTCAAAGGGCCAGCTCGTCATTGGCTCAAAAGCCTCCCGAAAACTTGTTGGAAGTTGGGAAGAGCTCGAGGAAGCGTTTAGAGCGAATTTTCAAGGGACTTATGTCCGTCCTCCGGATCTGAGATGATTTAAGTCATATAACTCAACAGCCGGAGAGTCGGTGTGAAATGCAGAGCAGGTTTCTTACCAAAAGAACCAAATAGTCATTGTCCGGACGCCAAGCCCTAGCAGCTTTCAAGCACAATGTCCGAGACGAATGGCTGCTTGAGCACCTCGGTCAAGAGAAACCGAGGACAATGTCCGCACTAACAAGCCTCATGACCCACTTACATGCGGGAGAGGATAGCTAGCTAGAAGCGGCACCAGTGACCCAAGTACATCGAGACAAGAGATGGAAGCAGAAAATCACGGCGCGAGAAAAGAGCAGCGCGGAATAAAGAAAAAAGCCCAAAGAGCACGGCGGTCAGCGCGGATTCAAAAGCTCGCGACTCAATAACAAAACACAGCCTCTTAAGGATGACGGTGTGGTGTCCAACAAACAAAATTTTGGGTCGGATATGCCAAATCCACAGTACCCCGGAAGGCACACAAATCACACCCACGAGGATTGTTGGGTTTTAAACAGTCCGGCCGATTAAATGCGAACACAAGGGGCTCGATCGTCAAAGCGAAGAAGATAAACCCCTTGCCGAGGGGCACCGGAAAACAAAGACTTTCCACAAGGGGTCAAAGCGATAAACTCACTTCATGTGATAACACGGAAAAATAGTGCGGCTCTTTCTAAAAAGAGCTTCAGCGGTCAACCAACAGAACCGTAGAGATTGGATATCAAAACCAATCACTTTCGACCACCGGACTATTCGAAGCGTTCAAAAGCGCTGGGCGGACTCCCGATATTGAATCCCATAATAGACGGATTACAATTCACTAACGTCCTAATGGGCGGAGGCGGTGACTTAAACCTGCTATATTCAAAAACAATCCGTAGGATGAGGATGAACCCTACCAAAATTCGACACAGCCGCACTTCCTTCAAAGGAGCGCGCCAGCCCTTCGCCAAGTGCACGGCTCTATATTACTAGAAGTCGTGTTCAGATCGCCGAACAATTTTCGACGCGAAAAATTAATTTTTCATATCGTCCCATTTGAAATTGAATATCAAGCACTCTTGGGACGACATGCTTTTGTCCGCTTCAACGCCATACCGCATTACGCGTCTCTTACACTCAAGATGCCCGGTCCACATGGCGCCATTTCAGTGCGAGGGTCACTTAAGGACCCCGGACTCGGATAGACGAATCCGGCCTTAGCAGGCTAGGGGCTCCCTAGCCGCATACCCCTTCACAGGGGGCTGCGCGCACAAACAATCGCGGTTTCATATAAACCTTGCCTTAATTATTTATATTTCTTATTTTACATATTTTTCGCACGAATTGTTTCTAAAACTAAACGTTCCTCTCTTTCTACAGATGAACAACGTGCATACCCGTCCAGGATAATGGCGCAACGGAGACATAGGCACAAACGTGCAGTAGGGACCCGTTGCAAGGATTCTTTTCAGATTAAGACCCTGCGTAGACCTTTTTAAATGTCTCTTGTTGTTACTCTCCCTTGGTTCCTTCCTATAGCCAAAGCGGAGCCTGACGCTTTGGCATCGGCCGCGTCAGAAGACCATGCCCGTACCTGGACACTAGGGGCTTAGGGCATCATTCTGCCCATTGTTATAAAGACCGAACACCTTAGGGAGTGTTCGGCGTCTCGAGTTAGGCATTATATACATCAGCTCCGAATGATGTCTTTGGTCAAATGTTGGGTTTGCCCGGCTCCTGTGTTTTGCTGCCTTCGTTCCGTATCATCGGCTAACGGCACCGGAGAACTCTGCGATTATGCCCCAGTTCGGCTGGGCGAGCACCTCGATGAAAGCCAAAACTGATCATGATCTGGAGAGTCCGGTCGACCACTCGATCGACTACCGGAATGTTTAGAATTCCCCGCTTTGACGAAGGACTGTTTCCCGGTCAGGCACATACGCACCCCGAATGCGGAGACGTGCGGTGCCACAAGGGGCTATATCGTAACCCTACCCTCGAGCTCCACTGGCTAAGTGAAAGTGATAAAGCATTATAGTCTGGATTGCCTCGTTCGCTACGCTACCACCTCCTTATAACAGGACCGAGATGTCGGATTAAGTGTGAAAAAGCGCTATTTTTCCGAACACCCCAGCACCTTGTGCTTGGGGGCTGAAGCCGAAGACTGCCATCTTTCAAGTTATACACAAGTATACGTAAACGACCGCACAGGAGAAGTTTTACTACTTGGACGCACAAGTATAAAAAGCAGTTATAACATAATCATCGATTTACAAGCTAATGTGTTCATTTGAACGTTACATTCTTGAAACATGCGACTCTATTATCTGGCGCGCGCATGACTTCTCCGAAGTAGTGCTCGGCAGGGAGCCGGCTTTCATCCGGACCCTGGGCGGCAACAGCGGTGGCATCCATCTCCGGACAATGCACCTTCACACGGGCAAGAGCCATCCGCGCGCCCTCGATGCAGGCCGACCGCTTCATCTCCTTTATATGCGGCACCGCTCCAAGGAATTGCTGCAGTAAGCCAAAATAGCTCGTCGCCTTGGACCTCTCTGGCCAGACATGAGCCACGATGTTAGTCATGGCAAGTCCGAACAATCTATTTAGCTCGGCCCATTCGGCCAACCGGTCCGTTAACGGAAGGGAGCGATCCGGACTGTGGAATTGAGACCAGTATAGCTCTTCTGTCTCGTGATCCCCCTGGCCCCGGAAGTGCTTAACGGCATCAGCCGCACTTGCAGCTAAGTCCATATACGGATCCTCCGGACTCCACAGCCGCTCAAATTGAGCATACTTCGCATCCATAAACCGGCGACGCAGCAGAATAGGCTTGCCAGCCATGATCTCTCCGGCCTGGCGCAGTTCTTCCTTCATAGCCGCATTGCAGAGCGGGCATCCTTGGCTTCGGCGGTGGCCTTCTTGAGGTCTTCCCGCTCCGATAAGCGCTCCTTTTCAAGAGCCTCATTGCGGTCGGTAGCATCCTTTAATTTCGTGGCCAATTGCCACCTTCGCCTAACTTAGGCGGTCGCGCAGCCTTTTCGACTTTCAACTCTTGACCGCCTTGATGCAGCAGCGTCACTCCTTCGGGCTTGCTCCTTAGCTCGAGCAAGTTTGGCCCGAAGGCTCTCCACAACAGAGCAGCACCGTCGTACACAACATACAATTTATCGAGGAGGGCTTGACCCCTTAAATAAAGCAATCGCGGAGAATTTATTTACCTTGCGACTCATCAAGTCGCTGGTTGACAAGCGCGATATCAGCATCTGCCACGTCAAGTTGCCGACTTAATTCGGCAAACTCATTAGTCCGGCTGGCCCTCGGACTATCCGCCACCTGTATAGGGACAGAAGTATTCATTACTTGAGATTTCAAGATTTTGATCATCGGCACGCTGTCGTTTCCGACAACCTACCGAGTATCAGGGGCTACTATCTATACAGGGCACATTTTTTATATGCAAAACTGTTAAAAGACGAAGGGGTGCGTCATTATTGCGTACCTCAAATCCCGCAAGCAAACTCATGGCGGCATTACGCAATCCGCTCTCAGCGGACGAAATCCTTCCAATCACCATACGCATTAACGCACGGTGATCTTCTGAAATGGACGCCCTCTCAGCGGATGCTTGGTTCTCGGCGGACACTAGTAGGTGCCGAACACTCTGGCCCCTCCGGACTCGGGGATACCCTCCGTGATGACACTTCGGGTTCGCCTGCCTCATCTGGCGGCGCTGCGGATGGAGGCGTATAGCTCTCCATCATCTTCGGAAGAAGGTCCCCCGAAGATGAACTCATCTGAGAAGGCTGCAGATCCGAACTGCAATATAAATATTTCGGTTAGCTACAAAAGCACAAATGAAGGTATTTCCTTATTAATTAACTTTCTCTTTTATACTCAAGGCTCGTTGGAGGGCTGGTCCTTCGGTGATGATTGTGCGTCCGGATTCTCTCCGGGCGCCGGACCCCCCGGGGAAGATCTCTTCCCACGCTTAGGGGCTTTGGCCTCCGGATCTCGGGCGGTCCTCTCTCCCCCGAAAGGAGGGGTTCTTGTTTCCCCCTCTTGATCGCCTTTGGGCGAAATGTTAGCTCCTCTATTTTCCCGTCGCCCCTTCAGCAGGGGCAACCTCCAACATTCGACCAGCCACGGGCTCCAAAGGCGGTCTCTGGGAGGGGCGAACACCTTATCGGCCTTGATCCGCCACCCATTCTGTAAAGAACAAAGGGTCGAGGCGAACTCTAGAAAGGCATGTAAATGGAATGTCCGGACTCGAGCTACTCACCGAGTGTCAAGGCGATCGCGCTTAGACCTGCATCCTCGGCTAAATCCGGACCGCCACTGCGGTCCGAAGAACAACAGTACATCTCCACGGGTGTCCCACCCATGGAGTGTTGGAGAATCCGAGGTCCCTCGGGTTGAACTCCCATAGACGGAGAGGGCGGCGTTCTGAGCAGGAGATGCACGATTAGCATAACTGCATCACCTTGATCAGGTCGATCTCCCTCGCTTGGAGATCTCGAATCCGACCTGCGGTGAGGGCACGTCTTGAACGGCCCAGTTGAGCCCTGGTTGACCCACGACATCGGTTGGCGTGGAGGTCCCAGGCGGAATGAGGCGGCGGCTTTTGCTGCTGCCCCTTGGAGCGTGATATAGAACCACTCCTGCTGCCTGTCTGAGTTCCTCTTGGAGGGAACCCTCGGGCCACGGGCATCGACCTTCTTGCTTATGGTCGCCCGCCGCTTCTCGCTTGACGCCCCGACCATCTTGGCTCCACCTTGAAGGTCTTCACCATAGGCGAAGTGGGGGATGACGCGGAGGAAGGCTTCATGACGATGATGAATGCGGAGATATGGAGGAAGGACTCGGAGCCAAGTCGTGAAAGTCCAGCCCGTAGTAGAGCAGAGCCCTCTCACGAAGGATCCGTCGGGAAGCCTAACCCGGCGGAGGTGGGATCTGGCGACGTATTCCCGGGCTCGGGGCTGGCACGGCCTACCCTTGGGCAGGCAACCTGTCTGCGAAACCTCGTGGGCGTGTGCTTGGCCTCACGCAACTTCAATATGTCCTCCTCCGTGATGGAGGAGGGCATCCACCGGCCCTGGAGGTCGGAGCCGGACATGATTGAGGATCCGAAGCGCTCGAATCTAAAGCTCTGGGTGTTGGAACTGGGAGCGGGGAAAAGATTCGATGCGAGATTGAAGAACGAGGATAGGCCTTGGTCCTCTTATAAAGGGGAAGAAATACCAAGGGCCGTGTCCGTGACCGTTTGGGATTCCCCTTCGATAGAGGAGGCGTGGCGACGGGAACGGTTGGGTTACCCACGCACGTATTGATGAGAATCCCGGAATAAGGGGAACACAATCTACGCTTGACGGGGCGTGCCAAAAACCGCTTAGCTAAACGTCTTTGAGGTGGTATAGTAATTCAAACAAAGGCTTGGTTGCGGTGTGATGACAAGCCGCATAATGCGTCGCCAGATTGAGCTAAGTGTACATTTTATTCTCTCTATGGTGGAATGTGGAAATTATTTTTGCGAGCGGACACTATCTGGTGTTCATTATCTTCTCTGGATTATTCAAGGGAGGAACCCGCCTTGCAATGCTGAACATTATGCCGCGGACTTATCGTCATTGAAGACTGGTTCGAGGGCTCTTGAGGAGTCTGGACTAGGGGTGTCCGGACAGCCGGACTATCAATATCCGCCGGACTCCAAGACTACGAAGATACAAGATTGAAGACTCGGCTCGTGTCCGGATGGTACTTTCCTTGGCAAGGAAGGCAAGCTTGGCAATACGGATATGTAGATCTCCTACCATTGTAACCGACTCATGTAACCCTAGCCCTCTCCGGTGTCTATATAAACCGGAGGGCTTTAATCCGTGGGACAACATACATCTCAACAATCGTACCATAGGCTAGCTTCTAGGGTTTAGCCTCCTTGATCTCGTGGTAGATCTACTCTTGTACTACCCATATCATCAATATTAATCAAGCAGGGCGTGGGGTTTTACCTCCATCGAGAGGGCCGAACACAGGTAAAACATTGTGTCCCTCCCTCGTCTCCTGTTACCATCCGCCTAGACGCACAGTTTGGGACCCCCTACCCGAGATCCGCCGGTTTTGACACCGACAACCGCTCTCTTCTTTTGCGTTGCTGCATGACTGGCCATGCATGCAGGATGCATGTGCCCGCCGGCCACTGCATGCGCCTGGTTTGTTACTAGGCCTATTTAATAGGGTGGTTATGGAGTAAATTAAGGAGATTTATTTTCTCTGTGTGCATCCACCAAATTAGAGGATGCGATCTCGATCTGAACACTCACATTAAACTAACATTCAGAAGAAAAAAAGTTCAGCATGTCTATGCATCTCAATGATTCACCATACTATAACCAATATACAAAACTGTGAGAAGGTGTGGAAATAAAGAAAATCGGTTGATGCTTCTCTGAGCAAAGGGCCTCCCTGCGCATGCATTAATTTCCTGGGCATGCTTGTTTCTTCTCAATGTTGCGAGCACTTTGAGCATGTTGGCAACTCCACAACTATCTAGCTGCCTCATCTTGCAATTGATGCTGACACATTTGCAGCAAACACATGAGGCAATAGAGATGACTCAACATGGGTCCATATTGTGCAGTTCCCCTGATATCCTATTCATTGTCCTAAATCTTAAAAGTAGGAAAACAGTAGCTATACTTAAACGGTGTTGCAAAACAGTAGCACATATCAATAGCTCGGCATGACAAAACACGATCATCTGGACGAAGAGAATACTGACCCGCCTGAGGAAGATTACATATAATTTCATAAGTCCTTGGTTGATTTCCACCTTCGGCTGAACTGCTTGTTTGCTCCTCCAGACATGACAGGATCGTTCCGCACTGCATTCAGCAAGTCAACGTACGAATAAGCTAATTTCATATTGCGGTGGTCATTGTACCTAGTTACGAATGTAGGAATACCGAGCACCATGAGGTTAGGCGACAGCGGTAGATGCAGCCATATAAATTTTGTGCGGTGCTCCCAAAATTGAGGTTTGTATCCCTTCCGTTATGAGAATTCTTCTTGAAGTTGGTAGAATGTGACGGCTTGTTCTTTGCATCAAACTTGCCTTTCCCGAGATTTGTTCTTGTTGTTTTGGGGCTGGTTGGGCTGGAAGTTCTTCTCGTGTACCATGTGGGCACTAGAAGCTCCCTCGGTGACCGAGCGTGTGTCTTTGCTCTCGCCTTCTCCTCAAAATCAAGAGTGCTAATGAGATCCAAAACAGAAAACTCATGTCTCTTGTTTTTCGAGAAGTAGCAAAATCGTTCCACGAAGGTGGAAGCTTGGCAATGATGGTCCCAACAACAAATTTGTCCGCAACACACACTTAAAGTACTCAAGTTCCTTAGAGAGTGACTATATCTCATGAGTCTGCTTTGAACAACCGGCGCTCATCAGTCATCTTGTAGTCACAGAATTGCTCCATGACGTACAACTCGTTGCCAGCGCCCGAGGGCCCAAATGTGGCCTCGAGCGCAGCCCACCCGTCTTTGCCGCTGTCAAACAACATATACGAGTCCACAATGGAATCGTCAAGAACACTCAGCAGGGCGGCTTTGAAGAGGGTATCCATGTTCTGAAAAGCTTCCTGCTGTGTAGGATTAAGATCGCCCTCAGGCTTACCCTTAGTGGCGTCATAGCAGCACATGATCTGAAACAAATATACTGCTCTTGCGCGCCACCTTTTATATTGCACCCCCTTAAAAGTAGGCGGCTTCAAAAGCGCAGCAAAACAACTCGGAGTAAATTGCCTGTGTCAGTTTTTTGGATTGGATTGTTGAATATATGAGCAATTTAGTATGAGATTTAATCCGAATCAGCAGTAAATAGATCATGACGACAATTGCAAACATCAAAGTAATGATGCAGACTAAACCGGGAGGACATAATCACATATTGTACAGTGGGAGCAGAACCGATGTGGTTGATGTTGTCACTCATGTCGTTCAGGGAAGAAGGCTGTCGTTGAGGAAGTCGTCGGCAGCGATCCGCAGTGTGCTCCCCAAAAACTGATCGCCCCTCTCCGTCATGAGGATCACGAAGGCGGGGTTCGGAGGACTGTTGTCCCTTCTCGCAGTGCACGCCAGAAGCAGGGCTGGAGAAGAATTGCATGGCGGCGCTAAGATCTGGAACGGTGCGAAACCATATGATACAGCGGCGGCTAGGGTAGAGCATGTCAGGTCGAAGTATAATAGTAGGCCTTTGGCCCCCAAACCCCACGTCCAAGTCAATAATAGCTCAAAAAAAGTCAATAATAGCCCCACCAAGGTTTGTCTCAAAAACAAAATGGAGTAATTAAGGCGTCCGTTAGTCCCTTTAGTACAAATACAATATCATTAATAATGGCCCCACCTTTTGTCTCACAAAGTAGAGTATGTTGGAGTACAACCGGCTACACGTTTACTATCCGCTTCTCTTCTCTCTCCTTCAACTAAGCACAAATACTATATTTAAATCCTTATAGCCTGCTTTTGTCATCTAATTATAGTAGTACTTGCTCTAAAAGTTACTATCCACTGTGTAGTCTGAAATGCCGGGCGTGCAGCGGGCGGTGCCCTCGGTCGGCGCGCCGCTTCAACGGCGGAGGCGAAGAGAGGTCGCGTCACCGACTTGCCATCAATGTGGAGCGGCGGGCTTAGTGGCGCCAAGGCGGAAGCGCCAGGAGGGGGGGAGGGGTTTTTGTTGGGCCAAGAAGGTGAGAAGCCAACTTGGGATCGGTCCAGACGGGGAAATATCATGTGCTCCCATACTCTGCATATGACACTAGTGTATGTTACTACTCCCTCCTTTCCGGTTTATAGAGATGTTTAGAGTAACATAGTAATATGTTCTGATACAAGTTACTCCCCACTATGACCAGCCTTGGCCTCTCCCAAGCTCCACCATGTATAGCTGCTAAGCACATCACGTAGGCATAAAATATGATGTGGCACCAATAAACTAAGCACCTATGCATTGAACACTTGAGTTACTAAGCCATTTAATGCACTTAACACCTCATCTAAAGAGCATTAATAGTATAGACAGCTGCTGGCTATAAGCCTATAGCCCATCTTATAGTCAACATGTACTACAAAGTGCCTAGGAGCACGTGCTAGAGCTGGCTCTTCACGAACAGCCCGCTTACCTTCTCTCTTATCTTCTCTTTCCTCCAGTTAAGCAGAAATATACTAGCTCGTTGTTTATTCCATATAGTCCGCTAACTCAGCTCTATTGTATTGCTCTAAGCACATCTAAGCACTTGCTAGCACCCCCTTGACCGTGGACCTTGACGGTGTACGTCACCTTGTGTCTCATAATTTTCCTCGTCATCATATGAGTCCTAGAAGATCTCACCCACATCATCATTATCATGCAGCCGCCTTGATAGACAACGTGCATAGAAGGAGTAGACGCGACTGGGGACACACCACCACCACGTCGTGGGCACTCTATATGTGCTCGTGTGTGTGCAGCGTGCGTGTTTTTCCATCGGTGCTAGCTCTAAGGCCGAGGCTGCGGTCGTCTTCGTCTCCTACTAGTAGTTGAGCAACGACGGCAAAGAGGTGCTGCAAGACATGCGTATGCGCCATTGCGTGCGAGCTTCGCCGTAGCACGACGAACCGGACGTCGCCGCGGATGGCGCACGCCTCCATGCAGCCGAGTGTGTGCGCATGCATGTGTTATTCACGTGCATTCTGCGGCCGAGCGTGTGTGCATGCACGTCTTGTGTACGTGCGTTGTGTGCTCCATGCTGTGCGCGTATGTGCATGAGTTGGATCGGATGGAGTCAGTGCGTTTGCTTGTGTACATATTTTAGAGTGTAGATTCACTCATTTTGTTTCGTATGTAGTCCCTTATTGAAATGTCTAAAAAGACTTATATTTGGGAACGGAGGGAGTATAAAACATCTTCAACTTAGCATCCTGATGTACCGTTTCTAGTGGCTAGCGAAAAGTTCATGTTCTTTTAGTTGTTTATAGGTGGGCAGGCGGCAAAAAAACAGGGGAAAACGTGCAAGGTTCCTTGCAGACGCTCCACCGCGAGGTTCCTTGCTCCTCCTCGGTCGTCGGGAATCTATGCTCTTCAACTCTTTTCTTTTACGTGAGCTTTGTTCATCCTTTTCCCAACACGTGAGACATCTAGCATCAAGGTGCACGTGTCATGCAAGAAAATGGAGATAATCAGATAAGCAGTGCATAAGTGAGTCGTGCGCGGGGGGGGGGGGGAAGCGGGGGGGGACCCTTTTCCGTAAGTGAGTCGTGCACTTCGATGGCACCTACGCAATACTTTTTCTCCTCGATGGCACGTGAATGGCACGTGAATAGTGCACGTACTCAACGACGGAGCACGGGATGGTAGAATGACATGGTCAGCCCTTTTTTGGAGAGAGTACGTACTACTAGTAAATAACTTTGATGTGTCCCGTCAACTCGCGGAACGACAAGAAGCTTGATTACGCCTTCTCCCTCGCCAACGCGTGCGCGATGGCTCGCAGCACGAGGAGAAACTTTTGCTTACAAGCGGTGGACGTGCATCAGTTCATTTGGTGTCAGATTGCCAGAACCACTACTGTTGAACCATTGACTTCCGGAAGAGTCGAAGAGCCAAGCGCATGGTCACCTACTAACCTTAGGCTAGGCGTCGTGGGAGTAACATAAGTAGAGGTACCTCCTTTTTTTATTCTAGAAACAACCACACGCGAATATCAAGGTGTTGGTTACGTAGAACAAATTTCCTGCAGTCTGTGCTCAGCACTCCTCTATCTCTCTTCTCAGCAAGCCAGCGGACGCACGGAGCCCATCGTCTGTTTGCTCACATGTGGTCCCACATGTCGCTGAAAACGCAAGAGACCCAATCGAACACGCACATCTTTCACCTCGGCGTCTTTGGTGATGAAAAACAAATCAAGAAAGATCTTTGGTGGCGCTTTTGGAGTTACTCAAGAGTAGTAAGATTCTATTTACGCTTAACCCAAGATGCACATCTCGTGGCTTCAACTTATCAACTACCACTCTATTTTCTTTCATGACACGACACGGATCTTTGGATGTCCCACGGTCGGCAAAAGGAGGAAGAACCCACCAAATCTTGGTTATGCTCTCGGATTAGACTAGTTGTGCTAACTTAAAAAATTTATTGTGTACTCCCTCCATTCCAAAATACTTGACTTCCATTTGTCCAAAAATGGATGTGCCTATATACTAAAATATGTTTAGATACATATATATTTTGACAAATATGAACGGAGGGAGTAGAATGGATGCAAGTTTTTGTATTGGGAAGAAGAGTACATCCATATATTGATAGGCGTTGGAGTTGGCCTTACAAGTGGGACCGCAGCTTGAGGAAACCGACTATTGGCAAACCCCACCTCACCCGTCGTCATGATAGCTAAGTTAGAGAAACGATGAGGTTGAAGAGATTGCTCTAGCACGGACTCCAAGAAATATGGTGTCGATGGAAGTCGTCTTTGGTGGCGTGCAGCCGTACTCACAGGCGTGAATGCTTGTTCTGGCCCATGCCACCCTACTACTCCTACTACTTACTATATAGTACTACTAGTATCGAGGATTCGAGGTGCTGGTTACGTAGTACAATATGGCTACAGTAAAAACACCCGCATGACGCGCGAAGCATGTGAAGCTAGTACAAATAGTGAACTACTATTGTTGATGATTGGCCTCATTCGATAACCTATTGCAATGCACGTACAATTATGTATTAGGAAAATATTTTTTTGCCTCGTCGCACCACTCACTTACAGAAGCAACTCGAAAGCCATTCATAAATTTAGTAAGTTTATCACAGACATATCATTTTATTACATACAACAGGTCATCAACCCACATCGACAACGAGGATACATTATAAATACTAAAGTTTTCACCACACAAAAAATAACAAGCAATGAAATGAACTTAAACTCAACCATTCCTCGGCGTTGGAAACGCTTGCTTTGAACCACAAGTGATTCTCTGCGACGGGACATCTATAGTCGATCTCGAGACCAACGCAGGACTGATCATCCAGGCTGAAGCGGCCTACTATATCAGTACCAGGGTAGGGAACCACGCTAATGTTCGAGGTATACACACAGTTGCTTCTCATAAATGGTGCTAGTATCGTTGTGTCAACAGCAGTTGGATCGCCTTTCGCCATCATCGGATAGTTTTGTCCAAGGAAGAGCAAGTTTTCTCCAAGACTATCAATTCTGTACCATGGAGAAGGTGTTGGCGCTAGCACACTAGTATCCATCCCGAATACCATGCAACGGGTGTTGGAATAGGTCCGGAGAGTGCGACCATGGGAGACTACACCTGCTTCCTTAGCAGTAACGACATCATCAGTAGGCTGTATACACACGAGAAGAGGTGATCCATCGGAATTAGTTGCCAGGCGCCAACGAGTATATGGGCGCTGCTCGTCCTCATGCTCGTGATCATCACCATCGTCATCTCCCCCTTGGTTATAAAATTTTTCAAGTATAGGTGGTGGAATTTTCACAGGACCTTGGAAACACAAGAAGAAGGTTAATTAGTAAAGGGAAACTTGCTAACCCGCATGCATGTGGATGAAACAATTATAATTACGGTGGAAGACAAACATACCGAAATCATAACGATTCCATGCAAAAATAGTGCCACGAGTGGTGGCAGCAAACACAAGGCCCTCGTATTCAATTGCATCACAGTACTCATCCGTGTACAGAAACTGATTTTTGAGAAACGTCCATCGAGTCAAACCAGCAACGACGGCAACAAGCTTGTAAAAGATAGCAATAACTTCATAGTTGTTGTAATTCCAAGAGCGGGTGGGAACTCGAGAAATTGCTATCTTCCATAGAAGACAGTCACCATGATTGTATTTGAACGTGCGTACAATACCGTTGTGCTCAACCTCTGGGCAGTCTGCTGAGATTTTTGGAAGTGGAACCCGGTCACGAGTGTACACATTCACAAGTTCCCACTCGCAGTTGGACCCAATGTAAACAACCCAATCTCCATTTGCGCCTGCCCAGGCCTTGCCCTCAAGCGATGGCATCTTAACATCATACGTATCATTATCAAGCGGCATCAACTTGCATAGGGCGAGGCCTCCGTCGTGACGGCGCCGGTCATCAGGGTCACAACGAAGAAGATAGGGGAGATCAAACCGTTCCTTGACTCTTGGGTTCCTTGTAATGATGTTATTAGTTGAGTCAAGAATGGGCTTGAATGAACCTGCCATGCTAGCCGAGGTGATGACGTCGCACCGATCAATGAGTTCCTCCACCACGTCATCTTTCAGATCGGGGCAAGAATAACAGGGTCGTTTCCGTCCTGTTACCTCCATGGAGAAGACGATCGAACAATGGCAGAAGAAAGCGTGAAGGGCTGAAGGAAAATGGAGGAGGGAGAGGAAGAGCGTGCGACAGCAGTTCCAAATCGAGAGGGAAAGGCGAAGCGTCAGTGGACGGTTGCCAGTTTGCCACGGTTCACGAAGGGGCGCCCCGGCCTACACATCGGTTCGGAAATACTCCTACTACTCGCCGTCGTCTCACTGATATGTTGGAACGGGAACACATGTCAACGAAACATGGTGTGTAATTTCTCGTGCAAAATGAGATCTGGCCGCGTTGGCCGAAGTGCCGCATTAGTTTTTTTTTGAAAGTTTGCGCATTAGTTATCGACCTTTATTTTTTAACATGCAATCTGAATGGATAGCTCCTGTGGTCATCACACGTGGCGGATATAGTGATGGTTGATTCGCCGAGCAACCTTATTTGTGGGAATATGGGAGTACCGGTGATTCAAGGAATAGAGAAATGATGGTTGCTTCATCCGAGCAACTTCTCGTGGTGAAGGTGGGGCTCGTGATTTGACTGCTCACTAGTCATTACTATCATGCGCAACGACCGGGTGAATCTTTCCCTGAAGTTGTGCTGTGCACTCAATATTGCTGCATGGCAGGAGGAGCCGGATGAAGGATGTCCAACATGTCAACGAAACGAAGTTGAATTGTTTCTGGCATTGCTATCAATCCTTCAGGATTTGTTTATATGTATGCATAATTTTGATGAAATTGTACTGTGATGCTATGAAGGTTTCAACTCTGGTTCCTGCAGGACAAAAAAAGGTTTCAACTTAGGATTCATGTGCCTTGCCTCGAGATTATCTCATTACAACATTCCATCAAATACAAATGAAACTACCATGGCTAATGCATCTCAATGGTTCGCAGATCAGCGCCAATATTCACATCACAACTGAAGACAAAGTTGTGAGAAGGTGTACAAATAAAGAAAAAAATATAATTGATCGATGTTGTTCGTAGGCATGACTCCATTTCCTTGTCACAGTGTTCATTGCTTGGCAGCTAGTTTCACCCAGCTCTGTTGCCAAAAAAGAGGTGTATGAAGGACACCACAATCCGATCATTTTGTGCAGCTCCACTAAAATCGGGCGGACCATCCCTGTTTGCAAAGATATCCAGTCAGCGTGATTACAATAATGGTGGAACTAGATGATGAAACATAACACACATAAATAGAAGCCGATCACCTCTATGATCTCTCTTTAGGACTAACTTCTTGTCTGAGAAGATTAGGCACGGAGTTGGATGAGGAGGATAGCAAAACCAATCTCGCTTTCCGCAGTCCCACAGAAATGTAAAAACATTGCTCGTGTGACATTTTGGCGGAACTGCATAAAACACTCTTCAGAAAAGTGATTTGTGCAGTTCACCAAAAGGTCGCAATAGCAACGAGGTGAAAATGGATAGCCCTGTTTGCAAAAGGAGGTCGAAAGGAAACAATTACTGCCCAATAACACGAGTTGAAGACACATACGCCGACAAAAAAGAAGCATGTTCCATGTAAAAAGGGAAAGATAGCACATGGTGATTTATCAAAAACGGTTTGAGGACGAGATTGCAAGATGGAAAGTACACCGGCCGAGATACGATTTAAGCAAACAACTAAAGAAGATCCACATGCAGCAACGCGGGAAGATGGGCAGTGGAGCAAGGCCGGACGAAGCTGTACCTGAGGGTCGTCGGGATGTTACTAGGAGGGCGCCGGCGGCCGGGATCTGCCCATACTGCGGCAGCGAGCAAGTGGCAAAGGCCCTACCGCGCCGGAGCTTGGTCAGAGAGAACGGCGGGTACCGCAGATCGGGACGAGCTGCCTCAACGCCGTCGAACGGAGAGACGATGCACATCGTCCCTTTCCGCCGGTGGACGGGGTGCGGCCGGATCACTGACCAACGCTGAGAGAGAGAGGCCATGGCGGCCTTGTGTGAGACTGTGTGACGAGACTCACGAGAGAAAAACCCAATTTTCCATTTTCCCCACGGCAATCGTTTTATATTCTAGGCGTGGTACCCGACCCTCCTTCGAGTAAACAACCGCTACACGCGTCAAATTATCACGTGGGCTGCCTTTTCGTACAGAAACGAACTCCACCATGTACCCGCGCGGGTGTGGCCGGGAACGAGACGTGAGTACGTGCGTCCTGCTTGCACTTCTTCTTTAGGTGCATGTACGTACGTGGGTGGGTGTGAGAGAGATGGTTTGTGCGAAACAAAGGTAATGTGTTGATGATATCTCAATCAGAAAAACGTAACATATGCAATGTGTGTGAAACGGAGTCATGGACGTGAGATATCGATAGGATTGAAAACAGGGATGAAGTGTGTGGTTGCACGATCGATAAAGAGTGCCATCGAATTTGTGTTTGCCCACGTCAAAGATACAGGGCGGCTGGCCTACTGGAATTTGAGAGGGCAGAGGTGCAGTTCTCTCCATGGCATGCATACCTACCTACAACGTTCGACTATCGGTGTGTGTGGGGGGGGGGGGTAGAGACCGGTTGACTAGTATATGTCTGGGGAAGGAGAGAGACCTAGCTATGTATTGAGGAGATCGATCGACATCCATGGATATGTGTAGCAGAGCAATAAGGTTGGGAAAAAGACAAAGGTAGAGCGTCGGAGGGTTGGTGGTGGAGTGGCGTCTCACAAATGGTGGGAGAGGCCTGCTAGACAAACAGAGGGTATGAGTGCAATATCAATAAGAGAGGGCGGGGGATGTCTTTCTGTCTATGCACGCGCGTGTGAGAGACGGGTCGAGAGGTATTCAAGGATGATGAGGGGAGAAAATATGGTTGTGGTAAGCATGCATAACTACAGAGGAAGATCAACCGTCGTGTGTCCGAGAAAAGGAGAGACATAACTAGCGAGGTAAGTGTATCGGTGCTTGGTGAAAACGAATTATAGTCGACCTGGCTATATGTAGGGAGATCAGTTCATATACACGCCTGCATGTGTTAGAAGCAAATAAGGTCCGGAGAGGCAGATAGGGGAGAGAGTGTGGCTAGGAGGTGATGCGAGAGGCCTACCATGTCGAGGGGGGAGGAGTGTGCAAGCATGTGACTAATGAAAAGAGGGGCGGGAGTGTGCACCTGCGTGGAATCGTATTGGACATATGGGGGCATGGATGGTGAGAAGAGAAGAGGGGAAGTATATATGTGTTTGTTGTAGGCACACTTGGCTAGAGAGGTATATCGGCCGGTGTGTGCCAGAAAGAAGGAGCCGGGGGCCTACACACACCGCTGGTGGACGACCTAAAGAGAAATAATGAACATGCGCGATGGAGGGGACGCTAAGGGTGTGTGAGGGGAGCGGGCGTGTGCATGCACGATAGAAAGTTAGCGCTAGCTAGCTACAAATAGAAGAGGATCATGAAGGTGTAAAAGACGAACAAAGATCATAATTCATTATAAAATGGTGGATACGAATACTTGAAGAAGATATCATAATGTACAAAATTGATTATAATTTGGGCTAATGTGTGGCTTTTGCAACTCAGGTCTAAATACTTGTCATAATGTAGGGGGTGGGGCACTATACTTTGTGTGATAAACACGGTGTACGTATGGAACATGGTTTAGATTATGAATATATAGTTAGTACATCAAATGTACTATTATTTGGAATCAACATCAAGTGTATTCAAAAAATAAAATTCGAGTTTCATGTAGTACACATAGTTCATATCTATCTCTATAGTAATCATGTGGTGTGTTATTAAGGTAATACACGAATGATGGTTGAAGTTGGCAACAATCATGATTGTAGATTCTTATTGAAATAGAGAAACGAATTCAAATTTAGTTCGAATTGCAGCGGTAGTATAGACATTTGGAATGCACTAAAATGTTGGCATGAGTAGGTTACATGCATTATACAGCAAAGCGAAAAAAATTAATCGGACATAACATGGATTCATACTCCCTCCTTCCATCTATATAGGGCGTAATGACATTTTTAAGACCGCCTTTGACTATTGACAAGATTAATAGTACATGACATGCACAATGTGAAAATTATATCATTGAAAGAACCTTTCACAGACGAAGTTAACGGTGTGCTTTGTGTAAGTAGCATGTAATATATCATTGCTCTAATATTTGATCAAAGTTAGCATCAAAACGCATTAGGCCCTATATAGATGGAAGGAGGGAGTAGCTTTGAATAGCATTTGTATAGTAAAACGGGGCAAGACTCTCTCTTTGTGTGGTGTGAATAGTTTTATTTTTTCGTTTTCTTTTTGGTTGAGGGAAGTGCGAATTGATTTGGTGCGCACAAGTACAATATTACTACGTTAGGCTTGTCCTAAAATTCAACCCGCGTCTTGTTATATCCGAAAATTCAGATATCGTGCTCCCAAAACTGGCGCCTTCACAACCCGCGCTTTCCTATCCCGAAATTACAACGCGCAAAAAGTCCCTCCACCGCCAAATCCCAACACGCAAAATCCCCCTTCTAACCCTGAGCCGAAAGGGCCGCTAGTTCAAATTGGTGGGGGTACTTTTGTAACACACCCTACATTTTGGACAAGCATGTCCCTAAGTCATGCTTCACGCCGTCCCATCGCCCCCTTTTCGCCATTCGAAATCCTAGGCCGCCATAACCTCTCCGCTCCAGCCGCAAAACCCCACCTCCTCCGTCCGCCACGTCACCGCTGCCCAGTCGGAGCCACTTCCCCGACGACGTCGTCCACCGCAACAGCTCGACGTCCCTCGTCCACCTCCCCAGATGAGGATCCGTCGCCTATATCGTCGTCCCGCTGGTTCAGCCGCCCCGTCCTCCACCTCCAAGGAGCTGCTCCGACGATCACCTCGTCTGTCGCGGCTGCTCCATCCCCACAGCGCCGCCTTAACCTGCTCCACCGGAACCGCAGCATCCTCACCGACTCCTCGGACGAAGCCGAGGCCTACTCGGCGCCACCAAAGAGGTTGTACACTCATCACATCACACCTTCTCCTTAACTCGACCTCCCGGCGCCGAGGGTGCTCCATCCCGCACCCCCATGGAGCGGCTACCTTGAAGCCGGCGCCGCAGGCGACATCTCCCCGGCGGCTCTCCCCCAGTGCGAGGCCCCTTCAGCTGTGGCGTCCATACTAGCCGGATCTGATGCTGCTGCTCCGGCTCTCGCTCGCGCTGCTGCTGCTGCTCCGGCTCTCGCTCACTCGCTCGCGCTGCTGCTGCTGCTCCGGCTCTCGCTCGATCGCTCGCTCGCCCAGCTGCTGCTGCTGCTTTCCCCCTCGCTCGTGCTGCTGCTCTGCTCTGATTAAGCCACACTTTAGTCAACTTAATCAACTTTTGGGTCAGTCAATTTTCAGGGGTTGGGGGGGGGGCTCGCCGGAGTTAAGGAAGAATCACCCGCAGCGGGGATGGGGGCTCTCTGGAGAGGTACCCCACTATCTATCTTAGGGTTCAGGGTGGGGGGCAGGGGCCTAGAGGGCTGGTCGGGGCGGCGGTAGCGAGTTGTTTCGGGGCGGCGAGGCGGCGCTGGGGCTGGCAGTTAGGCCGGTGGTGGTAGGCGGCTCAGGGGTGTGTAGGTTGAAGATGAACTGCAGGCCCTCCCTAAACTACATGCCAAGTGTCTCTCTGCTACCATTGCGTTCAGTTTCGATAGTAGCATTCAGATTCCACAGTTAATTTCGGTTTCGACAGTTAAGTTCAGAGTCAACAGTTTTTACCTTATCTGTTGTAGTCAGGTGGTTTTTGGTGATGTTAATTTTACATCCATTTTTCATCCTCTATTGGAGATGCTATTAGAATCCCACTTGAGATTGACGATGTCATCTTGTCTTTGCTTGACCTTGGCGTCTTCTGGCTCACGAAGCTGCTCCAACGACGTAACGATCCATCACAACAGCGAAAGCCACAGGCGCCGTCTCTGATTCCTCAGATCTTCAACGACCAACCCAATGACGCTGAGGTCGACACGGCTACGGCAAAGAGGTTGTACACTTGTTGCGTCACTTATTACTATACATTCACGTCGATCCATTAGGGCTATTTTGGTTCAGCGAAAAAACATAGCAATAGGGAATTTTCCAATGGCACTCTACTATTCAATTATTCATGCATTTTGTTGAAAGGAATGAAGCAAAACATCCACCTGGACCTACTTTTCAAAGTCCTATGCATGAAAACAAGACCAAGTGCATTAGTGCCAGAATAACATTCTAACTGTACACGCTTTCATATGGTTTCTCTTTATTTTGGCCATGTTTCTTTGCATTCCTCTGCTCTTCCAATTCCTATAAACCAAACACCCAAGTTGATAGAAATCATGTGTTTACAAACGCTCTGTTTACCATGTGCATTTTCCTATCCTATTCCGGTGTTTTTCCTATCCTGCATTTTAAGAATCATGCAAGCCAAATGAGCCCTTACAAATTACTTGATTCTGTGTGCGTGTCGAAGGGAACTTTGTGTGGTTTGTCCTGCTCCTGCCGCCGACGTCGTCCACCTCACCCGAGCTGCTCCATCGACAAAAGCATCCACCAAACCGGACATCACGACTCTGACCGTCTTTCACCGCCTCGAGATCTCCTTCCTGCCACGCACGCAC
The DNA here is from genome assembly GCA_021437245.1 of Aegilops speltoides. Taxonomy (NCBI): domain Eukaryota; kingdom Viridiplantae; phylum Streptophyta; class Magnoliopsida; order Poales; family Poaceae; genus Aegilops; species Aegilops speltoides. Next base: position 414,780,420 of record CM038146.1, on the reverse strand, counting down.
CCAATGGCATCACCATCATCGACTCAGCAGATGAACCTGAGGAGTACATGGGTCCACAAGAGAGGCCGCACTCTTTTGTTTCTGCTTATGTTATGCATTGCTTAAACTTACCTGCTACTTTATCGTCCTGTTCAACTCTTGGACTCCCAACTCAGGTCCAAATTCATGTTCAAACTTGAGTTATAAATTAGTTGTGGGGCACATATCGAGGCAGCAATGAACAGTATGTCTGTCTAATATCTGGTTCACCTAGGGTATGCCTATGTTGTTCATCTTGGGTGGGAAACAAATAGTAAAGCAATCATCATCTGTCTTTTTATTAATTGAAAGCAATCATCAGCCTGCTATCATTATTTTTGGATCCATCCACTGGTTGTTACCATCACTCTAAATTTCTGCATGCTCTCCTTACATAATCTCACCATATTTTTTCGTATGCATGTCGATATTGTACACATCATGCTGAACATGTAGAGAAAAAGAAAGAGTTTTGCGTGGCAATACAATGTCATGCGACATCGCTCCATGGTAGGTTCAATGGCAAACCCTCCCCACCCCTCTCCAGTTGTAATCCAGAGGAAGATATCTGCTACGAGGTGGATTCTGCATCACGACCACTCCTATTTACCCTCCAAGGTGTTTGCTCTACCTTGGCATGATGATGTTAGTCATATCATGCATATGTTGCCTTGCAAAGGCCTACTTTTGACATCATATATGTCATCCGCTTGGTTTAGACATGTTACGTAATGCCACCTATTTAGTTTCTATATCATATATGGGAATTATGCAGTCTCTTGTCTTTTAGCCAGCCATAATATATGTGAAATGTGCAATGCCATCCTGTTTAACCAGGCACCATATATTTGAATGATATCTTGCCCATCCTTTTCTTCATTACATTTCCATTTGTCGACAATGTTTGTACATTAAACTACTCTTCCCGTGAATCAGCCATTTGGGTGGGAGATGGAAAAATCTGGAGTGAAAACAAGGCCTTCAGAGCAGATAGTGCTACCTGTCGAAGCAGATCTCTTGTTGGGTCCCAGTAGCTCCTCAGAGATGGATTCAGAGACAGATGACCAGTCCTATTCCCCTACTGAGGTGTATGATCTAACTTGGCACGATTATACTGCTCATATCATGCATACGGTGTCTTGCATTGCATAGTTTAGACATCATATACACAATATTCAACACCATGTTCTTAGTTCAGACATCATATCGAATGCCCTCTATTTAGAATATAAATTACATATGTGAATTAAATGATGCGATCCTGATTACTTAGATAACATGTAGGTGAATTATGTCATGCGATCATGTTTTGTTATTCATCATATATTTGAATTATGTTATGCTATGTTATCCAGTTTAGATAGACATCATATATGTGAAATTATGTCATGCTATCCGTTTTAGTTAAACAATATACATGTCAACTATTTCATGCCCTCTTTTTTCCACACTATCTATTGCATCTATCTCTCATACAATGTCTCGTACATTCAACTATGTTTCTGTTTATCAGCCATTTGAATTGGAGCGGTGATGCCAGATCTAGTGGAATAAAACACGGTCTTCAAATAAAACAGTGCTACCTATTGGTGGAGATAGCACCCCGGTTGTACATGCACAAGAACCAGCCCTACCACACATAACCCAAACTCTCGCAGATTGTACCCCTACTGCGATGGACAGAGAACCAGCTTCACCCAATCTAACCCCAACCCCAGCCGATAGTAACCCGGTTCCTGCTGACACAAGACCATCTCCACCACAGAGCTCCCAAACAAGAGCGATTAGTAAGGCAGCTCCAAAGCCCAAAGGGCGAAGACTATCACGGCGAACCCCAGCTCCACCAGTTAATACGCCTATTCCCATGGAGGAAGCACAACCAGCCAATCGTAGTTTAGCATCTATCGCATTTGATGTTGTTAAATCGTATGTCGTATCTTCCCATCTTGGAAATACTATCTTCAAGATGAAGGAAAATGCCGATTCAGGTGTTTGTCCGGGAGTTATGTGTAAGTAATGTTATTCATGGCAATTACTTTGCTTCGTCCCATACATCCTACCTCCATGATGGTTATAATACAACAAATTTTCCCATTTTCTCTATAGAGAAGGACCGATTTGGAAACTCGGGATGAGGTAACCTATGCTAATACATCTGCTATCTTCAAGAATGCTTGGTGGCGATGTCGAATTACTCAAGAAAACGTACTTCATCGGCAAAGAAACTCATCAAATTCCCTTACGTTCTCTGAGAGACACATTCTTCGGGCGATGACTAGGAACGCATTTATTACATCTTGGTCCCGAACCAAGAATTTGGTAAGGTCTATGAGCTCATTTTCTATTTTAAGTATTATATTCTTGCATCTTCTTGTACTCTGCTCATGTAGAACAAGTGCCTAAACACAAGAACAACTGTTCTAATTTAAGATTACATTGCTATCATAGTTCAAAAAGCGCTAGGCATTAATTGTGCGTTTTGCCACCGCCTTGCACTTTACTGACCAAAGCGCATGCTTATGCGCAGTTATGCACAGATTAAGCATAGTTATGCGCAATGCGTTTTGCCAACGCCTAGAGCCTAGGCGTGCTTAGGCTGGCCATAGTGGGGGTAACATAAGTAGTATCATGCACTTGGGACTCACAAACATGCTTATGTGGCAGACAATTAAGGAAGAGAGAGATGGTTATAGTAACATAGGTAGATACCGTAACATAATAAATTGATGCTACTATGTGTCATGCATGGCAATAAATGAGACCACCTATGATACTAATCTAAGATACTATGCACTATAGAGGTAGTAACATAAACTAGTAACATATGCATATTACTAGTCTAAGTTACTCCCCACTATGACCAGCCTTAAGCGCTCACTTAGGCGCGCCTTTTTTAACTATGATTGCTTTGCTCTTGTATCATTGTATTTACTCATACAAACTTATTTTAAATTGAAGGATACAATCGAAACTCCAATGGCACGGCAGGTATGTTCAAGCATGTTTCTTTAACAGGTTTGCTCTTATGAATAGCTCTTTTGATTTCAATTTCAATTGTGTATACAGTTGACTTTCCTATCATGCACATTACTAGCATCACAATAGAGCCAATAGTGTTGTTGTACATGTAGACCCATGGTACCAATCTGAAATCTTGTTGTGCCGTGTAGTTTCCCACGCTTTGTATTCTTTCACTGCTGCTTTGTCTTGAACTGATACGATTTGAACCGTGTCTCTATTTTGATTTGGCAAGACAATACAGTGACCATAGGACATAGATATATGTTTGTTTGATGCTTTTATTATGTACTAGTACTTGGCAATAGAAGACTTGGTAGTTTAATCCTGTCCACCTTACTAATGAACTGGTTCACCGAATGAGTTTCATATACTAGTACATGCTAAACTTGTTATGTGTCTGCTTGTTTCTTCTTTTAGAATGCTGACAGAGTATTGGGGAAGAGTGCCTTATTAAGCAAAGGTAAAGGAAGTAATGCATATAAGGTTCAGGATAGTGACACATCCTTGTTGGTCTCCAACAAAGCTGATAAAATAGCTAAGGAAGACTATCTTGAAGACAGCGAGACAACCCCAAAGTCCTGTCTTGGTTTAGTGTTCGAGTTACTGGCCACTACCGCTTGCACAAGCTATTCAAACTCACTGTCTGAATTAGTTCGGTTTCTTGAGTCTCAACTACAAGCTGAAAGACATCGATCAGCTGTGCTGTGACAAGAAACGGAAGGACTGCGGAAGTCCCTGGAGCATTCAGATGCATACTTTCTGGTGCAATAGCAAGCGTTGGAGAATTTTAGTGCCAAACAGGACAAAGCTAATCAGCTTGCTAAGCTTATTGCTAGCATGGTGGATACCCAGGATAACGTTTCTTGAGCTCTTCTAAAGTTGTTTCAGTTATGCTCTTGTTTTGCTGCCGCGTTTATTTGCACTGGTGGCCAATTTTGATGGCCAAGTGTATGTAATATGCTGCTTTGTTCCCTATATTTGCACTGGTGGCGAATTTGATGCCCAGTGGATGTAATATGTGTAATAGTGGTAAAAGGCTAGCCTTAATTGCTTGCTTATTTATTTCCTTATTGTCTTGTTTAGTTGTTTTCTTGTAGTCACTTCAGTTCTTTTTCTGTGTTTTTCTAGTGGCCACAATAGCCTATTTTTGGTAACTAGGCCAAAATAATCATGGCAACACACAGACTGTTGTAACCATGGGCCTCCTGCAGGCCGTATGATCCATGGGCCTTCGTTCGGTCGTAGGAGCATTGGCCTTCTATACAGGCCGTAGGATCCATCGGCCTTCTATATGGGCCTTAGGAATCAATGGGCCTTCTACGGGCCGTACTATCCATGGGCCTCATACGGGCCGTAGGATCCATGGGCCTTCTACGGGGCGTATCATCATTTTGCCAATCATGGGCCGTACTATTCGTGGACCATAACGGGCCGTTAATAGGCCGTATTTGATAACTCTATGAAAACAGCCTAGCGGTTTTTTTTACAAGAAAACGGCCCAACGTATTAACGGTCCGCAAACGGGCCGACTATAACGATGGGCTGAATTTGGCCCACAAGCAGAAAATGACAGTAACAGGCCATATGTAACCGAATGTTGCAAATGAGCCCAAGAATCAATGGGCCCTGAGAAGGCCAAAAGATAACTTAATGAAGCGCCCAATGGAATAACAGCCGTTAATGGGTATAAAGTGATACATTTGTTCATTACGGGCGCCACCACGGGCCGCTTTCACCACGGGCCATTAATGGGCCAAGAGTTACAAAGGTCCTCATATGGGCGAAAGAAGTCATGGGCCACACATGGGCGGAAGTTAAAACAGGCTGAATCATATTGGACGGCCAGATGATGCTCTTGGGCCTAATTCGGATAGGGCGTAATGTGCCCAGGTTAGCGGGTAAATGGGCTATATGCGAATAGGCCGTTAACGAGCTTTCGTGGGCGGCCGCCACCTTTTGACCAAGTCAAACGGGCCAGCCTTTTCACAGGAATGGGCCTTTGTTGGGCCGTGCCACGTGTCGCCATATCATAGGCGCCTTCGGTCCAATGAGCGGATGACATCTGTCCCAACGGTGAGCCGACACGTGTTTCCTCCAGCCAATGATGATTTTACACGTGGAAAATCCCCATTGGTCGGGGCTGTTAACGGGTTATCGGATCCAAAACCCGACCTGATAGCTTAACGGTGTTCCGTTACGGTGGATGCCACGCGTTGGTCACCCTTGATGAAAGCAGTTCTGTGACGCGCAATTTATCGTCATGGAAGTGGACACTTCCCTGATGATAATTTTGGTAATGTCATGGAACACTTCTACGACAGCACAGGTATGACTATCTTGGTTCTGTCATAAATTTGTCATGGATGTACATGCATGACAAAAAAGCGACCTATTGTGACAAACACGTATCATCACGGAAGTGTATTTTTTTGTAGTGGGTGGTCCCTGTACAATACCGGTATACCCCCGTATATTTTCGGTGACTGTATGATGACTTCCCATATATAAATCTTCACCTCCGGACTATTACGGAACTCCTCGTGACGTCCGGGATCTCATCCAGGACTCCGAATAACATTCGGTAATCACATACATATCTTCCTTATAACCCTAGCGTCATCGAACCTTAAGTGTGTAGACCCTACGGGTTCGGGAATCATGCAGACATGACCGAGACAGCTCTCCGGCCAATAACCAACAGCGGGATCTGGATACCCATGTTGGCTCCCACATGTTCCACGATGATCTCATCGGATGAACCACGATGTCAAGGATTCAAGCAATCCCGTATAAAATTCCTTTGTCAATCGGTACGTTACTTTCCCGAGATTCAATCGTCGGTATCCCAATACCTCGTTCAATCACGTTACTGGCAAGTCACTTTACTCGTTCTGTAATGCATGATCCCGTGACCAACTACTTAGTCACATTGAGCTCATTATGATGATGCATTACCGAGTGGGCCCAGAGATACCTCTCCGTCATACGGAGTGACAAATCCCAGTCTCGATTCGTGCTAACCCAACAGGCACTTTCAGAGATACCGTAGTGCACCTTTATAGCCACCCGATTCGTTGTGACGCTTTGGTACACCCAAAGCATTCCTACGGTATCCGGGAGTTGCACGATCTCATGGTCTAAGGAAATAATACTTGACATTAGAAAAGCTCTAGCAAACGAACTACACGATCTTGTGCTATGCTTAGGATTGGGTCTTGTCCATCACATCATTCTCCTAATGATGTGATCCCGTTATCAATGACATCCAATGTCCATAGTCAGGAAACCATGACCATATGTTGATCAACGAGCTAGTCAACTAGAGGCTCACTAGGGACATGGTGTGGTCTATGTATTCACACATGTATTACGGTTTCCGATCAATACAATTATAGCATGAACAATAGACAATTATCATGAACAAGGAAATATAATAATAACCATTTTATTATTGCCTCTAGGGCATATTTCCAACAGTCTCCCACTTGCACTAGAGTTAATAATCTAGTTACATTGTGATGAATCAAACACCCATAGAGTTCTGGTGTTGATCATGTTTTGCTCGCAGAAGAGGTTTAGTCAACGGATCTGCGACATTCAGATCTATGTGCACTTTACAAATATCTATGTTTCCATCTTGAACATTTTCACGAATGGAGTTGAAGCGACGCTTGATGTGTCTGGTCTTCTTGTGAAACACAGGCTCCTTGGCAAGGGCAATTGCTCGAGTGTTGTCACAGAAGAGAGTCATCGGGCCCGACGCATTTGGAATAACTCCTAGGTCGGTAATGAACTCCTTCATCCAGATTGCTTCATGTGCTGCCTCCGAGGCTGCCATGTACTCCGCTTCACATGTAGATCCCGCCACGACGCCTTGCTTCCAACTGCACCAGCTTACTGCCCCACCATTCAAAATATACACGTATTCGGTTTGTGACTTGGAGTCATCCAGATCTGTGTCGAAGCTAGCATCAACGTAACCCTTTATGACGAGCTCTTCGTCACCTCCATAAACTAGAAACATATCCTTAGTCCTTTTCAGGTACTTCAGGATATTCTTGACTGCTGTCCAGTGTTCCATGCCGGGATTACTTTGGTAACTTCCTACCAAACTTACGGCAAGGTTTACATCAGGTCTGGTACACAACATGGCATACATAATAGACCATATGGCTGAGGCATAGGGGATGACACTCATCTTTTCTCTATCTTCTGCCGTGGTCGGGCTTTGGGCCGAGCTCAATTTCACACCTTGCAATATAGGCAAGAACCCCTTCTTGGACTGATCCATATTGAACTTCTTCAATATCTTATCAAGATATGTGCTTTGTGAAAGACCTGTGAGGCGTCTCGATCTATCTCTATAGATCTTGATGCCTAATATGTAAGCAGCTTCTCCAAGGCCCTTCACTGAAAAACACTTATTCAAGTAGGACTTTATGCTTTCCAAAAGTTCTATATCATTTCCCATCAATAGTACGTCATCCACATATAATATGAGAAATGCTAGAGAGCTCCCACTCACTTTCTTGTAAATGCAGGATTCTCCATAAGTCTGCATAAACCCAAATGCTTTGATCATTTCATCAAAGCGAATGTTCCAACTCCGAGATGCTTGCACCAGCCCATAGATGGAGCGCTGGAGCTTGCATACCTTATTAGCACTCTTAGGATCGACAAAACCTTCCGGCTGCATCATATACAATTCTTCCTTAAGAAAGGCGTTAAGGAATGTCGTTTTGACGTCCATTTGCCATATCTCATAATCGTAGAATGTGGCAATTGCTAACATGATTTGGACGGACTTTAGCTTCGCTACGGGTGATAAGGTCTCATCGTAGTCAACCCCTTGAACTTGTCGATAACCCTTAGCGACAAGTCGAGCTTTATAGATGGTAACATTACCATCTGCATCCGTCTTCTTCTTAAAGATCCATTTATTTTCTATCGCTCGCCGATCATTGGGCAAGTCTGCCAAAGTCCATACTTTGTTTTCATACATGGATCCTATCTCGGATTGCAAGGCCTCAAGCCATTTGTTGGAATCTGGGCCCGCCATCACTTCTTCATAGTTTGAAGGTTCACCGTTGTCTAACAACATGATTTCCAGGACAGGGTTGCCATACCATTCTGGTGTGGAACGTGTCCTTGTGGACCTACGAAGTTTAGTAGCAGCTTGATCCGAAGTACCTTGATCATCATCATTAACTTCCTCTCTATCTGGTGCAGGCACCACACAAACATTTTCCTGAGCTGTGCTACTTTCCGGTTCGAGAGAAACTCTTTCTCCAGAAAGGACCCGTTCTTGGCAACAAAGATCTTGCCTTCGGATCTGAGGTAGAAGGTATACCCAAATGGTTTCCTTAGGGTATCCTATGAAGACGCATTTTTCCGACTTGGGTTCGAGCTTTTCAGGTTGAAGTTTCTTGACATAAGTCATCAGTGAGAGTGAGAACATAACGATAGCCTCCGCGAGCCTCAATGCTCATTGGACCGCACACATCAGTATGTATGATTTCCAATAAGTTGGTTGCTCGCTCCATTATTCCGGAGAAGGGAGTCTTGGTCATTTTTCCCATGAGGCATGGTTTGCATGTGTCAAATGTTTCGTAATCAAGAGACTCCAAAAGTCCATCAGCATGGAGCTTCTTCATGTGTTTGACACCAATGTGACCATGGCGGTAGTGCCACAAGTATGTGGGACTATCGTTATCGACCTTACATCTTTTGGTATTCACACTATGAATATGTGTACCATCATGTTCGAGATTCATTAAGAATAAACCATTGACCAGCGGGGCATGACCATAAAACATATCTCTCATATAAATAGAACAACCATTATTCTTGGATTTTAATGAGTAGCCATCTCGTATTAAACGAGATCCAGATATAATGTTCATGCTCAAAGTTGGCACTAAAGAACAATTATTGAGGTTTAAAACTAATCCCATAGGTAAATGTAGAGGTAGCGTGCCCACGGCGATCACATCGACCTTGGAACCATTCCCGACGTGCATCGTCACCTCGTCCTTCGCCAGTCTCCGCTTATTCCGCAGCTCCTGTTTTGAGTTACAAATATGAGCATCCGCACCAGTATCAAATACCCAGGAGCTACTACGAGTACTGGTAAGGTACACATCAATTACATGTATATCACATATACCTTTGGTGTTGCCGGCCTTCTTGTCCGCTAAGTACTTGGGGCAGTTCCGCTTCAAAGTCCGCTTCCTTGCAATAAAAGCACTCGGTCTCAGGTTTGGGTCCATGCTTTGGCTTCTTCCCGCAATCGGCTTACGGGTGCGGCAACTCCTTGCCGTCCTTCTTGAAGTTCTTCTTACCCTTGCCTTTCTTGAAACTAGTGGTTTTATTGACCATCAACACTTGATGTTCCTTTTTGATCTCCACCTCCGCTGATTTCAGCATTGAAAATACCTCAGGAATGGTTTTCACCATCCCCTGCATATTGTAGTTCATCACAAAGCTCTTGTAGCTAGGTGGGAGCGACTAGAGGATTTTGTCAATGACCGCGTCATCCGGGAGATTAACTACCAGCTGAGACAAGCGGTTGTGCAACCTAGACATCTTGAGTATGTGCTCGTTGACAGAACCATTCTCCTCCATCTTACAACTATAGAAATTGTCGGAGACTTCATATCTCTCGACCCGGGCATGAGCTTGGAAAACCATTTTCAGCTCTTGGAACATCTCATATGCTCCGTGCTGCTCAAAACGCTTTTGGAGCCCGGTTCTAAGTCAAAGCATGCCACATCGAACAGGAGTAATCATCATCTGCTTGATCGCTAGGCGTTCATAATGTCTTGAGTTGCTAGGAAAACGGGTGCTTCACCTAGCGGTGCATCTAGGACATATGCTTTCTTGGGAGCTATGAGGATGATCCTCAAGTTCCGGACCAAGTCCGTATAGTTGCTACCATCGTCTTTCAGCTTGGTTTTCTCTAGGAATGCGTTGAAGTTGAGGGCAACATTAGCGTGGGCCATTTGATCTACAAGACATATTGCAAAGATTTTAGACTAAGTTCATGACAATTAAGTTCATCTAATCAAATTATTTAATGAACTCCCACTCAGATAGACATCCCTCTAGTCATCTAAGTGATACATGATCCGAGTCAACTAGGCCGTGTCCGATCATCACATGAGATGGACTAGTCATCATCGGTGAACATCTTCATGTTGATCGTATCTTCTATACGACTCATGTTCGACCTTTCGGTCTCTTGTGTTCCGAGCCATGTCTATACATGCTAGGCTCGTCAAGTCAACCTAAGTGTTTTGCATGTGTAAATCTGGCTTACACCCGTTGTATTCGAACGTTAGAATCTATCACACCCGATCATCACGTGGTGCTTCGAAACAACGAACCTTTGTAACGATGCACAGTTAGGGGAACCCTTTCTTGAAATTTTATGAGGGATCATCTTATTTATGCTACCGTCATTCTAAGCAAATAAGATGTAAAACATGATAAACATCGCATGCAATCAAATAGTGACATTATATGGCCAATATCATTTTGCTCCTTTTGATCTCCATCTTCGGGGCGCCATGATCATCATCGTCACCGGCATGACACCATGATCTCCATCATCATGATCTACATCATCGTGTCTTCATGAAGTAGTCACGCCAACGATTACTTCTACTACTATGGCTAACGGTTTTAGCAATAAAGTAAAGTAATTACATGGCGTTATTCAATGACACGCAGGTCATACAATAAATTAAGACAACTCCTATGGCTCCTGCTGGTTGTCATACATACTCATCGACATGCAAGTCGTGATTCCTATTACAAGAACATGATCAATCTCATACATCACATATATATCATTCATCACATCCTTTTGGCCATATCACATCACACGGCATATGCTGCAAAAACAAGTTAGACGTCCTCTAATTGTTGTTGCAAGTTTTTACGTGGCTGCTATAGGTTTCTAGCAAGAACGTTTCTTACTATGCCAAAACCACAACGTGATATGCCAATTTCTATTTACCCTTCATAAGGACCTTTTCATCGAATCTGATCCGACTAAAGTGGGAGAGACAGACACCCGCTAGCCACCTTATGCAACTAGTGCATGTCAGTCAGTGGAACCTGTCTCGCGTAAGCGTACGTGTAAGGTCGGTCCGGGCCGCTTCATCCCATGATGCCACTGAAACAAGATAAGACTAGTAGTGGAAAGTAAATTGACAAAATCGACGCCCACAACAATCTTGTGTTCTACTCGTGCATAGAAACTACGCATAGACCTAGCTCATGATGCCACTGTTGGGGATCGTTGCAGAAATAAATTTTTTTCTACGCATCACCAAGATCAATCTATGGAGTAACTAGCAACAAGGGAGAGGGGAGTGCATCTTCATACCCTTGAAGATCGTGATACGGAAGCATTGCAAGAACGTGGATGAAGGAGTTGTACTCGAAGCGATTCAGATCACGGTGGACTCCGATCTAAGCGCTGAACAATGGAAGCTCTGCGTTCAACACACGTGCAGCTCGGTGACGTCTCCCACGCCTTGATCCAGCAAGGAGGAGGGAGAGGTTATGGAAGAGGGCTCCAGCAGCAGCACGACGGCGTGGTGGTGATGGAGTGGCAGTTCTCCGGCAGGGCTTCGCCAAGCTCTTGCGGAGGAGGAGAGGTGTTGGGGAGGGGAGGGGCTGCGCCTTGGATGTGGTGCTGCACCCCTCCCTCCACCCCTCTATTAATAGGGAGAAGGGGGAAGGGGGGCGGCCCCTCTAGATGGGATCTAGAGGGGGGCGACGGCCAAGGGGGAGGGGGCTTGCCCCCCAAGCCAAGGGGCGCCCCCTTTAGGGTTCCCCCACCCAACCCTAGGCGCATGGGACCAAGGGGGGTGGCGCCCCAGCCGACTTGGGGCTGGTTCCCTTCCACCTACAGCCCATAAGGCCCTCCGGGGCAGGTGGACCCTCACGATGGACCCCCGAAACCCCTCCGGTGGTCTCGGTACAATACCGGTATACCCCTGAATATTTTCGGTGACTGTATGATGACTTCCCATATATAAATCTTCACCTCCGGACTATTCCGGAACTCCTCGTGACGTCCGGGATCTCATCCGGGACTCCGAACAACATTCGATAATCACATACATATCTTCCTTATAACCCTAGCGTCATCGAACCTTAAGTGTGTAGACCCTACGGCTTCGGGAATCATGCAGACATGACCCAGACAGCTCTCCAACCAATAACCAACAACGGGATCTGGATACCCATGTTGGCTCCCACATGTTCCACGATGATCTCATCGGATGAACCACGATGTCAAGGATTCAAGCAATCCTGTATACAATTCCCTTTGTCAATCGGTATGTTACTTGCCCGAGATTCGATCGTCGGTATCCCAATACCTCGTTCAATCTCGTACCGGCAAGTCACTTTACTCGTTCCATAATGCATGATCCCGTGACCAACTACTTAGTCACATTGAGCTCATTATGATGATGCATTACCGAGTGGGCCCAGAGATACCTCTCCGTCATACGGAGTGACAAATCCCAGTCCCGATTTTTGCCAACCCAAAAAACACTTTCGGAGATACCTGTAGTGCACCTTTACAGCCACCCAGTTACGTTGTGACATTTGGTACACCCAAAGCATTCCTACGGTATCCGGGAGTTGCACGATCTCATGGTCTAAGGAAATGATACATGAAATTAGAAAAGCTCTAGCAAACGAACTACACGATCTTGTGCTATGCTTAGGATTGGGTCTTGTCCATCACATCATTCTCCAAATGTTGTGATCCCGTTATCAATGACATCCAATGTCCATAGTCAGGAAACCATGACCATTTGTTGATCAACGAGCTAGTCAACTAGAGGCTCACTAGGGACATGGTGTGGTCTATGTATTCACACATGTATTACGGTTTCCGATCAATACAATTATAGCATGAACAATAGACAATTATCATGAACAAGGAAATATAATAATAACCATTTTATTATTGCCTCTAGGGCATATTTCCAACATCAATCACGCAGGTCTTCTACATTATCCTTACTGCACAACAAATGATGTGTGAGTAGTCTACCACAGACCCACGGGTCCATAGCTATTAGCTAGATGAATTCTTCTTTCTCTCTAATCTTCAATACAATGTTCTCCTCGAAGATCTATTCGATGTAATCTTCTTTTGCGGTGTGTTTGTTGGGATCTGATGAATTGTGTGTTTAGGATTAGATTATTCATTGAAAGTTATTGAGTCTTTGCTGAACTTTATTATGCATGATTGCTATAGCTTTGTATTTCTCTCTAATCTATCTATTTGGTTTGGCCAACTAGGTTGATTTATCTTCAGTGAGAGAGGTGCTTTGTAGTGGGTTAAATCTTGCGGTCTCCTCACCTCGTGATATAAGGGGTATCGAGGCACGTATTTGTATTGTTGCCAATAGGGGTAAAACAATATGGTTCAATCATATTGCTTGGTTTTATTCTGTCTACATTACGTCATCATACTTCATGCATTACTTTGTTTGTTATGAACTTAATACGTAGAGAAGCAAGCATAGAAGCGCTCTCGAAGTGGAGTAATAATAGTAGATGTAGAATCATTTGGTCTACTTCTCACAGACGTAATGCCTATATACATGATCGTTGTCATGAATAACATCATAACTATGCGCTTTTCTATCAATTGCCCAACAGTACTTTATCTACTCGCCGTGTGCTATCTTTATGAGAGAGAAGCCTCTAGAAAAAGCTATGGCCCCTGGGTCTACTTTTATCATATTACAAAAACCAAAAACCGGGCCTCGAGGGTGGTTCGCGGGATCGTTAATTGGCCGTACGAGGGTTACCAAGTACGATTTACACCGACTCATCTGCTTCTGCTACAACCAGGAGTTGGTAACGATCATGATCCAATCATCTAATGAACCTTCATATTCTTCTCGACAATGTTGAGGATATCGCTTATCGTTATCATCTCGGTCAGCTAGGGATTAGAGATTAATGGGAAATCGGCCAATTAATCAATTTTACCGGTCGACTATTAATCGGATATTATTTTGCAAATCTCAAGTTCCCAACACTAAAATACATTATATTCAACACCAAAACAATATTAGACATAAGAACCACCATGATTAGAAGCCTTTGAATCCTCGTATGATGACAAACAAATTAGGACAACAGTACATATTGTGTAACAAGGTCCACAAAAAATAAATAAACATAGTTTTCGCAAACATAGTGTTATGAATAGGTCCGATTTATCAGTAGATTCCTGATAAATCGCTTTTGAGAGCGATAAATTGGTCCAAAAGATAAATGATGAAGATAAGGCATAATCTTATTGGTCACCCCTGATTAACGATAAATTAGAAGATTAATCGAATCGGAAGATTTTTTGAACAGTGGTTCTCTATGTTTGTAGGCCGATTCTTTGGTTTTCTACTATGTTTCCCAAGACCATGAAGGATGCATCTCCTGGACAGAGGAAGGTCAGTATTCCACTATGCGTCCAGTCATTTCTCCCGGGCCGTCAGAGGCATCTTGTCCCTGTTTCATGGCCGCTTCATCAGGGGCTATGGGGTAGGATTCCTGGAACTTTCCGAGCCCAAGTGGTCTTGTAGCCACCTAGTTTGCCTCTGGTGTCCGCATGGAAATATAGGTGTCCGAAATGGAAGACCTACCTGTTGGTCGATCCCCTGCATCCCTGTAGTGGTACTAAAGACGACCGAGGGTTGGGCCTTGATTGGTAGTGTGCTTATGGGCGTCCGAGGCCAAACAAGCCATTGTGATATGCTTGGCCAGATCTGCGTGCACCATCCCCTACCTTGTGCGCCAACTATCCTGGTTTTGTGTGACATTTTCGTCGATGGATGACTATTTATCGATATGGGCAGACGATGACCGAATTAGGGCTTAGGGAGGGAACACACAAAGTTTACCCAGGTTTAGACCCTTCTGGGAGGAGGTAAGATCCTACTCCTACCTTTAGTATTGTAGTGGTTGCTACGTCTCGAGCTTGCGTTGGTTTTCCCCAAAGAGGAGAGGATGATGCAGCACAGTAGCGTAAGTATTTCCCTTAGTTTTTGAGAACCAAGGTATCAATCCAGTAGCAGGTCACGCGCAAGTCCCTTGTACCTGCACAACATGATAGCAACTCGCAACCAACGCTTAGGGGTTGTCAATCCCTTCATGGTCACTTACGAGAGTGAGATCTGATAGAGATAATATTTTTGGTATTTCTGATAGATAGATTGTCACGCCCAATATGCGACCCTATCCAAAAGGAACTCGAAGGTCCCACTAAGGATAGACCCGCATATTGAAATGCTTTTGCAAGGTGGATATCATTACATCAACATTACATAATAGATGGGAATACATACAGGAGGCATACAATGCCACACGAATACAACATCATCATACATAAGAGCACCATCCGTCTACGGATGAAACACAAACATAAACTCAAACGACATCCACCCTGCTAGCCCAGGCTGCCGACCTGGAACCTATCCCCTGATCGAAGAAGAAGCAGAAGAAGAACTCCAAAACAAGTAAACATCGCTCTCGCGTCATGATCATCGCATAAAGCTGTACCTGCAACTGTTGTTGTAGTAATCTGTGAGCCACGAGGACTCAGCAATCCCATTACCATGGGTATCAAGACTAGCAAAGCTTAATGGGAAAGGAAGGGGTAAAGTGGTGAGGTTGCAGCAGCGACTAAGCATATATGGTGGCTAACATACGCAAATAAGAGCGAGAAGAGAAGCAAAGGAATGGTCGTGAAGCTAGCAATGATCAGGA
This sequence comes from Aegilops speltoides, assembly GCA_021437245.1. Classification (NCBI taxonomy): domain Eukaryota; kingdom Viridiplantae; phylum Streptophyta; class Magnoliopsida; order Poales; family Poaceae; genus Aegilops; species Aegilops speltoides. Next base: position 414,764,574 of record CM038146.1, on the reverse strand, counting down.
GGTGATCCTGAACTCCTACTTACGTCAAACATAACCCAAAACCGTGTTCACTTTCCGGACTTCACCGAAAAGAGACCATCACGGCTACACACGCGGTTGATGCGTTTTAATTCGGATCTGGTGTCAAGTTATCTACAACCGGACATTAACAAATTCCCATCTGCCACATAACCGCGGGCACGGCTCTCGAAAGTTTATACCCTGCAGGGGTGTCCCAACTTAGCCCATGATAAGCTCTCGCGATCAACGAAGGATATACCTTCTCACAGGAAGACCCGATCAGTATCGGAATCCCGGTTTACAAGACATTTCGACAATGGTAAAACAAGACCAGCAAAGCCGCCCGATGTGCCGACAAATCCCGATAGGAGCTGCACATATCTCATTCTCAGGGCACACCGGATAGGTCAGCCTACGAGTAAAACCAGACCTCGAGTTGCCCTGAAGTGGCCCCACAGTCTGCCTGTTTCGGACCAACACTCGAAGGAGCACTGGCCCGGGGGGCTAAAATCAAGATGACCCTTGGGCTCCGGAAACCCAAGGGAAAAAGGGGTAGGTGAGGCAAATGATAAAACCAAGGTTGGGCCTTGCTGGAGGAGTTTTATTCAAAGCGAACTGTCAAGGGGGTCCCACAAATCACCCGACCGCGTAAGGAACGCAAAATCCGGGAACATAACACCGGTATGGCGGAAACTAGGGCGGCAAGAGTGGAACAAAACACCAGGCATAAGGCCGAGCCTTCCACCCTTTACCAAGTATATAGATGCATTAATTAAATAAGAGATATTGTGATATCCCAACATAAACCTGTCCACCATGGAGCAAACTTCAACTTCACCTGCAACTAACAACGCTATGAGAGGGGCTGAGCAAAGCGGTAACATAGCCAAGCAACGGTTTGCTAGAAAGGGTGAAAAGGTTAGAGGCTGACATGGAAATTTGGGAGGCTTGAAGACAAAGCAATAGGTAGCGCAGCATAGCGATACAACGAAGCAACTAGCATAGCAATGATAGTAATGAGATCCAAGGTGATAGTCATCTTGCCTGAAATCCCGCTAGGAAGAAGAACGAGTCCATGAAGAAGACGAAAAGGAGTAGTCGAACAAATCCTCACAATCGCAACATTAGCAGAACTAAGAAGCAACACCGGAAAGAAACAAACAACATGGTAAATGCACAAGCATAAACATGGCATGATGCACAAACAAGTATGATGCATGTCCGCTTTAATGAGGCATGGCATGGCAAAGTGCAACACACAATACTACAAATTAAGTGGAGCTCAATATGCAACGAATTGCATATTGACAAAACACCACATTGACATATTTAGTTTAATCTCGTTTAAGCTACCAAGCAATGTTAAATGTTGTTAAACATGGCAAGAGGTGAAGCATAATCAAGCTACCTATCTAGGCAAGTTTAAATGAGGCCAGAAACAACAAACAACAATTCCGAAAAATCCCCATGTTATTTAGCAATTTAACGCAAACAACAATTTTAAACATTTTAATTGTTGTTATCATGATGCGGATGACATATGCAAGTTTTAAGCAATTTTATGAAAACGTTGACATGAACATGTTATGAAGCATTTATCACCATGGCGGAACAAAAAGGGTGCCACGGCGGCGAAACGGAAATGGTGCCACGGCAACATTCCGATGATCCGTCAACTCATCAAGATGTCGATGCGAACGAAAGTGTGGATGTGCAGAACATGCAAAAGATGGTGAGGGTGATCCCGGTTACCGGGTTCCCACGGGTCGACGCATGGCAAAATGAGGAGGAATGTGCATGAAGCAAATGGGCACGGTGCAAACATACGGTTCATCTCAGACAACATGCATTCATCCATGAGTCATCGTCTCGGCGGTTATACCTTTGAAGCGTGCATTTCGGGCCGGTTCAAAATCGTCGAGGGAAGTAGTCGTACACGTTTCGCAGTTGTACACACTCCGTAGATGTTTGGGGACACGTCAAGGAACTTGACGTCCACGGGGCCTTCGAGGTCGATGGTAGTGGCACACACATCGTCGTGGAAGTAGTGGTTCATGTTTATGTAGTGGAAGTAGACGTTCACGGCGACGGTAGAGGTACTCGCGATCTTGGCGACGGTAGTTGTTCACGGGTCGTAGACGTTCGGGTAGAGGTACTTGGCGCATCGTCGGGGTACTTGGCAAAATCTTGGAGAAGATGCTTGATGGTCCGGGTACGGGTCTTGGCGGTCTTGGTGACTCCAAGTGGCACCAGGCACGCGACCACGGTCAACCCCAATGAGTGTACAGAGGCAAAACTTGGTGGTGCTGCACATACGCGGTTGCTAGAAGATGGATGACGCCGGGTCGAGGCTGCGTCTTGGCGGTTCAACGAGGGTGGAATAGGAGGGCGGAGCTCGTGATGGACGGGGAGCGCAGCCTGGAGGCAGCAGCAGTGGTTGGTAGCGTGTGCGGGCGGTGTGTGGAGGCGGAGCAGGGAACTTGGCACGGCCGTGGCTTCACCTTACAGAGGAGCTCGAGGTAGTCGGCCACCAGGGAGACAAAGGCGAGCTTGTTGACGAGGCAGCCATGGTCGTTGGCGCACGAGGAAGAGAAGAAGGAGGTGAGCGGGAGGTGGCTGTCGGAGGAGAGCATCTCACGCGCGGGAAGGAGGTGACAGAGGCGGGGCTTGCCGGCAGCGTTGCAGCACGAGGATGGCGGCATCTTCCTGCAGGCACCCATGGCGGTCGCGAGCAACAAGGGTGCAGCGGCGCGACACTGGAGCATGGGCTCGCCTGCCGGAGCGGCGGCGGGGTCGCGGGGCGAGGCAAGGTCGAAGAAGCAGGAGGGAGCAGGCAGGCGAAGGGGCCGGCTTGCGGGAGCTCCGACGAGTGGCGCGGGGGTGGAGGTGCGGGGCGACGTGGCCATGGCCGGAGCAAGACAGGCAGGGCGGCATGGTCGTCACTGATGCGAGGGGAGAAGGGCGACGGGTGATGCAGTGGGTCGAGGCGGTGGAGGGGAACACGATGGAGGCGCGAGGGGATTGGGGCGGCCCTTCACACAACAGCGGGCGTGCGTTGGCGGCGCTGGAGGAGGAACGAGGGGATCGATCGGGATGAGGCTAGGGTTTAAGAGGAGGCCAGCGGCTGGGCTGCTGGTTGGGCCTCGTGGCTCTTTGGGGCTGGGAGAATTGGGAACAAGGAGAGATGGGTTGGCCTGCCTTTGAAGCGGTTGCTTTTCCAAAAAAAGATAGAAACAAGACAGCGAGCAAGAGAAGAGAAAATATTTGGGGTTCCAAATATTTTCTAAATGAACAAAGAATTGGCATGCAACTACTTTGCTATATTGCAAAATGCCAGAACTTCAGATGGATTCAAAAGAGGAAAGAGCATGGATTTAGGATATGTGCAGACGGTAGGAGATTTAAAATGCAAGTGGGTTGTGGTTAATTCCAAATAAATGGAATATTTATTGTAGCTCCCTAAAATATTGAGAGGATATGTTATAAAGAGAAATCACCATGTGAATTCCCTCGATTTAAATGGACCGAAGATCCATACAATTTATTTAGATGAGTTGCAAAAATTAAATGAAATGATGGCATGATGACATGATGCAATGCAAGAGATGGCATGATGAATGCACAAACAAAACAAATCACACGACAAAACTCAGAATAGCTGGAAGTTTTCTGGAGCGTCGGTCTCGGGGCGTTACAACACTCCACCACTACAAGAGGATCTCGTCCCCAGATCTAGAATGGCATCGGAGAGAAACAGAAGAGGAAAAGAAGAGGTAAAACTAAGTTGCTTCTTTGACGAACGAGTGAAACCATGAATCTTGAGAGGTTGAGCAATTTAAAAGAAAGAGTACAACAGAGATGAACGAGATTGCAAACAATCCGTTAGAAAAGAGGAACAAGGAACATTACGAGAACTTGAAGGTTGCAAAGGCATGAATCCAGAGTTTAATGGACAAGATAGAATTCGAAACCACTCTGGTTAAAACAAGATGAGAGAGGAAGAATTCGGGCAGCACTCCGGTTGAACATGGAAGGAATAGAACATGAATTTGAGAAGATGGGATGATACTTGATGAAATCAACAACACACTGCCTCCGGAACGGAAGAATAGAAGCTAGATTGTTGGGATAAAGGGACGGAGAAGAAAATGACAACTTGTGCCACAAATGAACTTGGAAAGCATCCTTGCAAAGATGGTTAGAACGGAATTGTTGGAAAACCAACAGCGAAATGAATAAGCTTGTAGTGGGCTTATGGAAAACTTCTCAAAATTATGAGGTGACAACCAGCCACTAATGGAAACAATTGATTTGACTGAGAGCACCAAAGAGATGAACAACTTCTTCATCGAGATGAGAAGGAGAAAATTGGATCATTGATAAGCACCACAATAGCAACATTCCTTAGGGAAGGCTTTAGGTGAAATCTATACCAAGATAACTCCAGAGAAGAGATTGATGGATGATATAACACCACCTCAAAAGCTAAGGTAGAAAGAATTGCACTTTGAAATGCAAGAAGAAAAATACTTGAACGCCTCAAAACAAAACATGTGTTGGACACCATGTTTAATTTAGAGTATAGCTTGGCGGGTCATAACTTTGAGAGAAGTCTTGAAGAACAAATGAAGAATGAAAGGAATCCTTGACGAACCACCATGTAGAGCCTCCATGAAGAACTCTGGTAATAAAAGGGTGATAAAATAAGGAGAAGTTGAAAACACAAGGTGAAGCCTTGCAATGATTTAGATGGAGCTTCGCGGCGATAATGCGGAAAACTTGGAACTCCAGAAAAGAAAAGATGAAGCATCTCGAACCGTGAATTACTTCATCGTGAACAATCTCCGGAAGAAAATAATTGAATCACCTCGAGGAAATAAGAATAAGATTTATTGTATGCTTCTCCTTCATCAAATTAAATTGATGACAAGCAATGGATTTGGCATACTACTTATTTCCATTGAAAAAGGATTAAGAGAGATATAGCGTAAACCTGAGAAGGTATTGATGGAACCACCGGTGTGATTTGGAAACAACGAATATTTGATATGATAACGAAGGAAGTGAAATCTTGAACGAACCACCGTAAGAATTGAAAATGAAAGTAGCAAAGGCACAAATCATCGTGACGAATTGGAAAACGAATGAAGATACTTGAGGGGATTTAGATACATGAGAACGAAGAGATCATGAACTGATTAGAGGATATTTGAATGATGCACCGGAAGAATTCGAGAACGAGAGTTGAAAGCTGAGAATGGATAATTCTGAGATGATGGGCTACGGAGAATCAATCTGAAAAGACTCTTGAATTGCTCCGGATGGGTGAAAAGAATTTCCACAATCGAAAACAATTATGAGAGGATGGCATCAAACTTGAACTATGCATCTTTGGAACAACGGGTAAGGATTTAAGAGGAACTCTTCTTCGATCTTCAAATGACGACGAGGAACACCACCAAAATTACTGAAATACTCCGGTAGAATGGAAAGCAAATAAGTTGAGCCAACAATGAAAATGATTTGAAATCGATCTTGGAAAGGCATGTGACTGATGAAATTCATTCTTACGTCAAACTTCGAAATGAATTTGAGGATCGCTTCTGATAAATAAGAAGAGTCAGGTAAGATCCTGGGAAAAGACATGTGGGTTAGGGCCCACTCAAAAGAAAACACTGCTGAACAATTTTAAAGAGAGGTTGCACCAATTGAATTAAATGGCTTGAATGAGATAACAACCTCAAAATATCTTGAATGGATTGAGAATGGAAACACAAGTCTTCTGAGATATCTTCAACACTCTGGAACAAATGAATAGCAAGAGGTGAGTGATTGAGAGGTGCACCGGCATGAGAAAGCATTTGACATGAGGAAAGGAATCTGATCAACACTGAAAGCTTGAATTGGATCCACCGGAGAAGAAAAGAGAAAAAACGAAGGATGATGAACTTGAAGCTCGTGAGCATCTTCACGAGGGATCACCGGATCAGAACATTGATTGAAAAGAGTGAAGTGACTTCACATGAATAAATGGATACTTGATTAAAATAAATGAGTCCTTGAAGAAAAGGGTGGGAGGGTGGGGAGAAACAATGACAACTTGGGATGAACGAAACAAACACTGTTGAGAAAACTTAGAATTGATCTTGCGGATGGGGAGAATGATGGGATCATCTCGAAGAGAAGCGCACCGGTTGGAAAAGAATAACATGACAATCTCAATGATCAAAAAGGATTAGTATTCACATAGCAATATGAGAACACCGTTTAGGAAAGGTATGGATTCGACATTTGACTTCAAAGCAACTCGAATACCACAAATAAAACAAAACAAAGGATTTGGCTTGCAGAATAAGCCGGAACAAATACATATGATAGAGATTTACCCAATCCCATATCATGCATCTGTCGGAAAGATATTCTAGGAGCTACTTGAATTCCCACCTATAAAACTCCGAAACTTTCTGGTTATGCAATCTGGTGTTGGGGATACAGGGGAAGCAATATATCTCACCCAAACTAACAATCCCTACATCCAGTTGTATCCATCCGTCAACACATAACCAAGAAACCTTCGGAAATCGTGTACCTCAACCTTCGAAAAGCATCCGTTATACGAGTTATGGCAATAATCCCGAACTCCCCAGTACTGGGTGGCGTCGAGGTTATCTCACCAACAACTGCATAAAAGAGATTTTCGATGTCGGCAAAACTCAGGTATTCCAGAACTGCAACCATAAAATTATGACGACAACACCTCGGAGCTCAACTCCCCGGGACACTGCCACAACCCCTAAATGTCAGGAGGCACCAACAACAATGTTCTCGTCACAAGACTATCAGAACGATTCCAAGATACCCGCGTGATCCTAAAAAAATTTAGTGAAATTTGAGAAGAGGAAAGTCAAAACATCTACTTCAGGAGACCTCACCAGAGCGACGAAGGGACTGAGGAGTAAAAAGAATCCTACTCTCCGATATATATATATATATATAATCCTAAGACTCAAAATAGTTTTCTTCTAGACTCACTAACGGCCAACAAACAAGGGGGCTCCTATGGTCGGTCGAGGCTCCCTCGATTTAAATGGACCAAAGATCCATACAATTTATTTAGATGAGTTGCAAAAATTAAATGAAATGATGGCATGATGACATGATGCAATGCAAGAGATGGCATGATGAATGCACAAACAAAACAAATCACACGACAAAACTCGGAATAGCTGGAAGTTTTCTGGAGCGTCGGTCTCGGGGTTACATAGATGCAAAGTAAAAAGTAAAGGCAAAGTAAAAACAAAGCAAGTAAATAAAGTGATATAGATTGATATGATGAGAATAGACCCGGGGGCCATAGGTTTCACTAGTGGCTTCTCTCAAGAGCATAATTATTCTATGGTGGGTGAACAAATTACTGTTGAGCAATTGACAGAATTGAGCATAATTATGAGTATATCTAGGCAATGATCATGTATATAGGCATCACGTCCGTGACAAGTAGATCGAAACGATTACGCATCTACTACTATTACTCCACTCATCGACCGCTATCCAAATGCATCTAGAGTATTGAGTTAAAAAGAGTAACGCTTTAAGCAAGATGACATGATGTGACGGATAAATTCATGCAATATGATAAAAAACCCATCTTGTTATCCTAGATGGCAACAATACAATCGTGCCTTGCAACTCTTTACATCCTTGAGTAAGGACACATAAGATTGAACCCAAAGCCATGCACTTCTCCCATTGCAAGAACTACCAATCTAGTTGGCCAAACCAAGCGGATAATTGAAGAGACTTGCAAAGATAACTCAATCATACATAAAAGAATTCAGAGAAGAATCAAATATTTTCCATAGATAATACTGGATCATAAACCCACAATTCATCGGTCTCAACAAACACACCGCAAAAACAAGATTACATCGAATAGATCTCCACAAGAGAGGGGGAGAACATTGTATTGAGATCCAAAAAGAGAGAAGAATCCATCTAGCTACTAGCTATGGACCCGAAGGTCTGAAGTAAACTACTCACACTTCATCGGAGGGGCTATGGTGATGATGTAGAAGCCCTCCATTGTGGATGCCCCCTCCGGCGGAGCTCCGGAACAGGCCCCAAGATGGGATCTCGTGGATACAGAAGGTTGCGGTGGTGGAATTAGGTTTTTTGGCTCTCCTTTGATCATACGGGGATACGTAGGTATATATAGGAGGAAGGAGTACGTCAGTGGAGCTCCGAGGGGCCCACGAGGTAGGGGGCGCGCCCAGGGGGGCCCTCCACCCTCGTGACCTCCTCGGAAGCTTCTTGGAGTAGGGTCCAAGTCTCCTGGATCACGTTCGGTTGGAAAATCTTGATCCCGAAAGGTTTCATTCCGTTTGGACTCCGTTTGATATTCTGTTTCTTCGAAATACTGAAAAAGGCAAAAAACATCAATTCTGGGCTGGGCCTCCGGTTAATAGATTAGCCCCAAAAGTAATATAAAAGTGAAAAATAAAGCCCAATATAGTCCAAAACAGTAGATAAAGTAGCATGGAGCAATCAAAAATTATAGATACGTTGGAGACGCATCAAGCACCCCCAAGCTTAGTTCCTGCTCGTCCTCGAGTAGGTAAATGATAAAAAAATAATTTTTGATGCGGAGTGATACTTTGGCATAATTTTCAATGTAAATCTTCTTAATTGTGATATGAATATTCAGATCCGAAAGATTCAAGACAAAAGTTCATATTGACACAAAAATAATAATACTTCAAGCATACTAATCAAAACAATCATGTCTTCTCAAAATAACATGGCAAAAGAAAGTTCATCCCTACAAAATCATATAGTTAGGCTATGCTTCATTTTCGTCACACAAAGTTCATCCACGAGGTAGGGGGGCGCGCCCAGGGGGGCCCTCCACCCTCGTGACCTCCTCGGAAGCTTCTTGGAGTAGGGTCCAAGTCTCCTGGATCACGTTCGGTTGGAAAATCTTGATCCCGAAAGGTTTCATTCCGTTTGGACTCCGTTTGATATTCTGTTTCTTCGAAATACTGAAAAAGGCAAAAAACATCAATTCTGGGGTGGGCCTCCGGTTAATAGATTAGCCCCAAAAGTAATATAAAAGTGAAAAATAAAGCCCAATATAGTCCAAAACAGTAGATAAAGTAGCATGGAGCAATCAAAAATTATAGATACGTTGGAGACGTATCAAGCACCCCCAAGCTTAGTTCACCTTTCGTCCTCGAGTAGGTAAATGATAAAAAAAGAATTTTTGATGCGGAGTGATACTTTGGCATAATTTTCAATGTAAATCTTCTTAATTGTGATATGAATATTCAGATCCGAAAGATTCAAGACAAAAGTTCATATTGACACAAAAATAATAATACTTCAAGCATACTAATCAAAACAATCATGTCTTCTCAAAATAACATGGCAAAAGAAAGTTCATCCCTACAAAATCATATAGTTAGGCTATGCTTCATTTTCGTCACACAAAGATGTTCCCAACTTCTATACCCCCGATGACAAGCCAAGAAATTGTTTCATACTTAAATAATCTTAAATTTTTTCAACCTTCACGCAATACATGAGCATGAGCCATGGATATAGCACTATGGGTGGAATAGAATATGATGGTGGGGATTGTGTGGAGAAGACAAAAAAGGAGAAAGTCTCACATCAACGAGGCTAATCAATGAGCTATGGAGATGCCCATCGATTGATGTTAATGCAAGGAGTAGGGATTGCCATGCAACGGATGCACTAGAGCTATGAATGCTCAACAAAAGAAAACTAGTGGGTGTGCATCCAACTCGCTTGCTCACGAAGACCTAGGGCATTTGAGGAAGCCCATCGTAGGAATATACAAGCCAAGTTCTATAATGAAAAATTCCCACTAGTATAAAAAGACAACTTATGAGACTCACTTATATGAAAAACATGGTGCTACTTTGAAGCACAATATATGAGACTCACTATATGAAGAACAAGGTGCTACTTTGAAGCACAAGTGTGGAAAAAAAGATAGTAGCATTGCCCTTTTTATTATTTATTTATTTATTTTTTTGGGCCTTCCTTTTTTTGGCCTTTCTCTTTTTTTTGGGCAATGCTCTAATGATGATCATCACACTTTCATTACAACATATGAATTACAACTCGATACTAGAACAAGATATGACTCTATATGAATGCCTCCGGCGGTGTACCGGGCTGGTGCAATGAATCAACAGTGACATGTATGAAAAATAATGCATGGTGGCTTTGCCACAAATACGATGTCAACTACAAGATCATGCAATGGCAATATGACAAAAGTAATGCATGTCACGATGATGATGGTGGAAGTTGCATGGCAATATATCTCAGAACGGCTATGGAAATGCCATGATAGGTAGGTATGGTGGCTGTTTTGAGGAAGATATAAAGAGGTTTATGTGTGACAGAGCGTATCGTATCACGGGGTTTGGATGCACCGGCGAAGTTTGCACCAACTCTCAAGGTGAGAAAGGGCAATGCACGGTACCGAAGAGGCTAGCAAAGGCGGGAATATGAGAGTGTGTATAATCCATGGACTCAACATTAGTCAAAAGAACTCATATACTTATTGCAAAAATTTAGAAGTTATCAAAAATTCAAATACTACACGCATGCTCCTAGGGGGATAGATTGGTAGGAAAATACCATCGCTCGTCCCCGACCGCCACTCATAAGGATGCACAAGCCAGGTACACTTCATGTTTCAAATTTGTTACATAACTTTAACCATACGTGCATGCTATGGGACTTGCTAACTTCAACACAAGTATTTCTCAAATTCATAATCACCCAACTAGCACGACTATGATATTATTACCTCCACATCTCAAAACAATTATCAAGCATCAAACTTATCTTAGTATTCAACGCACTCAAAAGAAAGTTTCACATATCTTGAATACTAAGTATATTAACATTAAGCAAATTACCATGCTATTAAAGACTCTCAAAATAATCTAAGTGAAGCATGAGAGATCAAGTTTCTTTAAAACAAATCCACCACCGTGCTCAAAAAGATCTAAGTGAAGCACTAGAGCAAAAATTATCACGCTCAAAAAGATATAAGTGAAGCACTATGAGCAAAACTATCAAGCTCAAAAGATATAAGTGAAGAACATAGAGTATTCTAACAAATTTCAATTCATGTATGGCTCTCTCAAAAGGTGTGTACAGCAAAGATGATTGTGGTAAACTAACAAACAAAGACACAAATAATACAAGACGCTCCAAGCAAAACACATATCATGTTGGTGAATACAAATATAGCTCCAAGTAAATTACCGATGGAAGTGGACGAAAGAGGGGATGCCTTCCGGGGCATCCCCAAGCTTTGACTTTTTGGTGTCCTTAGATTATCTTGGGGGTGCCATGGGCATCCCCAAGCTTAGGCTCTTGCCACTCCTTGTTCCATAATCCATCAAAAGAATTCACCCAAAACTTGAAAACTTCACAACACAAAACTCAACAGAAATCTCGTGAGCTCCATTAGAGAAAGAAAACAAAAGACTACTTCAAGGTACTGTAATGAACTCATTATTTATTTATATTGGTGTTAAACCTACTGTATTCCAACTTCTCTATGGTTTATAAACTAATTTACTATCCATAGATTCATCAAAATAGGCAAACAACACACGAAAAACAGAATTTGTCAAAACCAGAACAGTCTGTAGTAATCTGTAACTAACTCAAACTTCTTGAACTCTAAAAATTCTACCAAAATAGGAAGTCCTGGAAATTTTTTTTATTGGTCAGCATCAAAAATAATCAACCTAAAAGCACTCTCCAGTAAAAATGGCAGCTAATCTCGTGAGCGCTAAAGTTTCTGTTTTTCAGCAGAATCAAATCAACTATCATCGTAGGTTATCCTATAGGTCCTACTTGGCACAAACACTAATTAAAACATAAAACCACATCCAAAGAAGAAGGTAGATGGATTATTTATTCCTAAACAGAAGCAAAAACAAAAAACACAAAATAAAATTGGGTTGCCTCCCAACATGCGCTATCGTTTAACGCCCCTAGCTAGGCATAAAAGCAAGGATAGATCTAGGTATTGCCATCTTTGGTAGGCAATCCATAAGTGGCTCTCATGATAGATTGATAAGGTAATTTTATTTTCTTTCTAGGGAAGTGTTCCATACCCTTCTTTAAGGGAAATTGGAATCTAATATTCCCTTCCTTCATATTAATAATTGCACCAATTGTTCTAAGGAAAGGTCTACCAAGAATAATAGGACATGAAGGATTGCAATCTATATCAAGAACGATAAAATCTACGGGCACATAATTCCTATTTGCAACAATAAGAACATAATTAATTCTTCCCATCGGCTTTTTAATAGTGGAATCCGCAAGATGCAAGTTTAGAGAGCAATCATCAAAATCACGGAAATCTAGCAAATCACATAAAGTTTTGGGAATAGTAGAGACACTAGCACCCAAATCACACAAAGCATGAAACTCAAAGTCTTTAATTTTAATTTTAATAGTAGTTTCCCACTCATCATAGAGTTTTCTAGGGATAGATACTTTCATCTCAAGTTTTTCTTCATAAGATTGCATCAAGGCATCAACAATGTGTTCGGTAAAGGCCTTATTTTGACTATAAGGATGAGGAGATTCTAGCACGGATTGCAACAAGGAAATACAACCAATCAAAGAGCAATTTTCATAGTTAAATTTCTTGAGATCCAAAATAGAAGGTTTAGCAACATCACGGTTTCTATTTATTTCAATCCCACTTTCATCAATTTCATCATCAAGATCTAGAAACTCTGAATTCTTAGAATGCCTTCTAGGTAAAGGAAGATAATCTTCAGATTCATTAAGATTAATATTGCAAAACAAAGATTTAATGGGGGACACATCAATAACTTTTAGATCTTCATCTTGATTTTCATAGGAATTCGGTTTAGCGGCCATCTTATTGACTAAGGTAGCTTGCATATCCGAAATTTCAGCGGTCATCTTTTCAAGACGAGCAATTTGGGCCCTTATACCATCAAATTCTTTAGACATATCATCGAGTTCTTTATTCATAAATCTCATAAAACTTTTTGGTTCCTTAAGTTCGTTTCTAAAGAAATTATTGTGCTCAAATTGCAAAACCATAAATTTTCTAACATTGCTTCCGATCTCCTCAAGCTTTAAAGGTGAAGGTCACCAATTCTAGGTAGAGCCATCGCAACAAATAGGCAAACTAACACACGAGCAAGCAAAAGGACGAGGAAAAGGCAACGGAAAAGAGAGGAGGAGATTGGGAAAGAGAGGGCGAATAAAATGGAAAGGGTGAAGTGGGGGAGAGGAAAATGAGAGGCAAATGGCAAATAATTTAATGCGAGAGATAGGGATTGTGATGGGTACTTGGTATGTTGACTTTTGCGTAAGCCTCCCCGGCAACGGCGTCAGAAATTCTTCTTGCTACGTCTCGAGCTTGCGTTGGTTTTCCCCGAAGAGGAGAGGATGATGCAGCACGATGGCGTAAGTATTTCCCTCGGTTTTGAGAACCAAGGTATCAATCCAAGAGGAGGTCACGCAAAGTCCCTCGTACCTACACAACACGATAGCAACTCACAACCAACGCTTAGGGGTTGTCAATCCCTTCACGGTCACTTACGAGTGAGATCGATAGAGATAATATTTTTGGTATTTTTGATAGATAGATGCAAAGTAAAAAGTAAAGGCAAAGTAAAAAACAAAGCAAGTAAATAAAGTGATATAGATTGATATGATGAGAATAGACCCGGGGGCCATAGGTTTCACTAGTGGCTTCTCTCAAGAGCATAAGTATTCTACGGTGGGTGAACAAATTACTGTTGAGCAATTAACAGAATTGAGCATAGTTATGAGTATATCTAGGCAATGATCATGTATATAGGCATCACGTCCGTGACAAATAGATTGAAACGATTCTGCATCTACTACTATTACTCCACTCATCGACCGCTATGCATCATGCATCTAGAGTATTAAGTTAAAAACAGAGTAACGCTTTAAGCAAGATGACATGGTGTAGAGGGATAAATTCATGCAATATGATAAAAAAAACCATCTTGTTATCCTCGATGGCAACAATACAATACGTGCCTTGCAACTCTTTACATCCTTGAGTAAGGACACATAAGATTGAACCCAAAGCCATGCACTTCTCCCATTGCAAGAACTACCAATCTAGTTGGCCAAACCAAACGGATAATTCAAAGAGACTTGCAAAGATAACTCAATCATACATAAAAAAATTCAGAGAAGAATCAAATATTTTCCATAGATAATACTGGATCATAAACCCACAATTCATCGGTCTCAACAAACACACCGCAAAAAGAAGATTACATCAAATAGATCTCCACAACAGAGGGGGAGAACATTGTATTGAGATCCAAAAAGAGAGAAGAAGCCATCTAGCTACTAGCTATGGACCCGAAGGTCTGAAGTAAACTACTCACACTTCATCGGAGGGGCTATGGTGATGATGTAGGAGCCCTCCATGGTGGATGCCCCCTCCGGCGGAGCTTCGGAACAGGCCCCAAGATGGGATCTCGTGGATACAGAAGGTTGCGGTGGTGGAATTAGGTTTTTTGGCTCTCCTTTGATCATACGGGGATACGTAGGTATATATAGGAGGAAGGAGTACGTCGGTGGAGCTTCGAGGGGCCCACGAGGTAGGGGGGCACACCCAGGGGGGGCGCGCCCTCCACCCTCGTGACCTCCTCGGAAGCTTCTTGAAGTAGGGTCCAAGTCTCCTGGATCTCGTTCGGTTGGAAAATCACGATCCCGAAGGTTTCATTCCGTTTGGACTCCGTTTGATATTCTGTTTCTTCGGAATACTGAAAAAGGCAAAAAACAGCAATTCTGGGCTGGGCCTCTGGTTAATAGGTTAGTCCCAAAAGTAATATAAAAGTGAAAAATAAAGCCCAATATAGTCCCAAACAGTAGATAAAGTAGCATGGAGCAATCAAAAATTATAGATACGTTGGAGACGTATCAGTGGTTGCTAAGGATCTAGAGGATCGTCTGTGAGATCTGTCCTAGCGATTACAACCAAACTTGCCTCGTGAAGGTGCATGGAGTTGTCCAGAAAAGTAGATATGTCATAGTTCTTTTTCCTTCTCTCCCTCAAGTGATCACTAGGTCCGCCTTATATATGGTTCGTCCTTAGGTCAATTTGCTTGCTATCCTTCTTAGGGGGGACTATATCCTAAGAAGCTCGCCAATGGGCGGACTCACCTATGAACCCTTTCCTTCTTCTCGCCCTTCCTTTCTTGGGTCATGGCAATCTTCCATTCTTGTTCCCGCATCACCCGGGCACCACCGGAGACTGGTACACAACCAGGGAGAGGGCTCCGTCATGGATGACACTTCGACTGTGGTCGTTAATGCGACATCCGTGTCATCGGATCTTCATTCTTTGCAAGCAAGGAGCCGATAAACCCCTCCTGTATCGGCGCTGCTCATGCCTGATCATTTCATGTCACTACATCATCCATGAGTGCTGGCACCTCAGTCACAAAGTACCCACGGGTGAGTGTGGTGCTCGAGAGATGCATAATGGAAAAAATGCCAAAAGGCCCCCCATCGACATTGTCATTGTTATTTTCAATATCAACGATGAGTGCCAAAATTTCCCCCTAGTCGCCTTTAACAAGCCTCCACTTTTCACTGTCATCTTTATGGTAGCTTCAGAGGCCCTATTTAAATAACCAAGCTTTGCCAATTTCTTCTATAAGGAGGGAAACCCCTAGCCTCTGCGCTAGCTGATGTACACAACCATAATTGAGTTTCGTCATGAGCTATCTTATTATTACTCTTTATCCACCTTTGCACATATGAGATATGAGCATTCATATTGCATCCATAGCTACTAAATATAGAGGAAAGTTAATCAACTTGATCCCAACAACCGAGGTTAGTAGAGTTGTTCCAACTAAAGTGATCGTCGTCAATAGCCATGCTTGGGATCCAATACATAGCATCACTAGCTGGTATAGCTACCATGGAATCTAAGGATTTGCTGCTATTAGACGCCATTGTAGCATTGGAAGTTGTTGTTCTAGATCCCAACTTGCCCAGATACTCAACACTTTGAGACCCTGAGCTGATGATGCTTTCATTACTCACTAGTGTACATGATGAACCAGGTTTTTCTCGAGGAAACGATAACCATCCTTCATATGTAACAAGTTCCGTATCATTTACCACCACTTCCTCTAGTTGATCCCATTGTTCGTATGCCATGGTGGCCAATTGCTTCACTTGGACCTGTAATTAAGAATAAAGCAGAATTAAGAAACTACCAAGTCCGGTCAGTTTTTCACAAATTGATGCACGAATGAGGTACCATTTGTTGCTGGTGTAGTTGTTGCAAAGAGCATGTTTGGCCTCCAATTCTTGCTGCTAAAATCTCTCCTATAGGGCTGAATATAACATCACACCCTTCAGATTTGAAGATGTAGCATTTTCGTCCCATATTACACATTTTTGCGTGATTCAGTGTTGTCCTCCATTGCCGATCTGACATGCCAACGAGCTAAAATATATGGAATAGATAATCAGAATTATTACCATGCAAATGAAGTATGCACATAATTTCTACTATGACATGGTTACATTTTTTAGCTTATCAGGATCTACGGTTTGAAGCTTCAGGAGGTCTTGAACGTTCTTGACCCCCTTGGACTCCAATCTCTTGTCAATCGGTCCATCTTTTCCGATGTTTTTGAGCCTCCATGTAT
Organism: Aegilops speltoides; assembly: GCA_021437245.1. Classification (NCBI taxonomy): domain Eukaryota; kingdom Viridiplantae; phylum Streptophyta; class Magnoliopsida; order Poales; family Poaceae; genus Aegilops; species Aegilops speltoides. The sequence continues at coordinate 414,747,814 of CM038146.1, read as the reverse complement.
TGTCAGTCAAGAGTGGAGGGTAATGCTTCTTGTACACTAGTAAACGAAGGAAATGTGGTTTAATGTAGTGTTTTACTACGTCACATATGTATGCCAAGGAATATGGTATGGAGGAAGAAACAAAAAGGCTAATGTAGCCATGGAACTCACATTCAACATATAACAATGATCTTAAAGGTTGATTAACTAAGAGCATCAAACTTACATTCACCTCGATGATCTTTCACTGTGAAGCTTTCACTCACTGCCTCCTGAATCCTTGGCCCATGATAGCTCGCTCCCATGACACGAACACCGATTCGGAACTTACGGCTCCTTATCCAGCTTGAATTATCAGTGAAAGCCACATCATTAATCACGGCCACTCCTTGATTGTTCATTGCTACATTGAGTGTACTACCCACAAGTAGTGGTCTCCTACCCTCTCTAGCCTTCACAATTGCAGCAGTAAACTGATCATCCGTCCACCCCATGCCATCTTCGCAACTGAAATCACCATCTAGGACAAGTACCTCCAGCTTCAGTGTTGAAGAGCCTTCGTTAGATTCTGTTTGAGTGATATGGTGGTTGGTTCTAGTATCCATGAGCCAGATCTCAATTTTGTTCTTGGTGACATCAACAAGCTTGTTGTTGGTGAAGATAGGTAGCATGAGCTTCTTTGCAAAGGAAATCTTCAACCTAGGCGAGACATCGACCTCTTGGGTGTGTAAAGGGAGAGACCTGATTAATAATGGTTGATTTTATCATATTGATATTGCATTCCTATATAGTTGAAGCAAATTGATGGAATTGATACATCCATAAAATTAACTTTGCTGAATAAAAAATATTTCATTGTCAAACAATAGTATTATTATTGTATATATGATGCCAAAGAATATATTTGAAATGTGTGTTGCTTCTTAACATGTAATATTTGAAAATAGGATGGTGCAAATGGTTAGGAAATATATGAACAGGTTGCAGATTATTATTTTAGAAAATCGGTCAGGCTGTAGACTGTTGACTGCAAAAGTATGAAGAAAAGACATATCGTGTCAACAATGGCAGTATATAAGCTATGTACCAGAATGCTAGTAGCGCCTGATGGAAAGGCAATAACTGTAATATACCTGTGTGGTAAGTGATCGTGCTGAGAAAAGATGTTCTGAATTTCCTCTCGTACCTAAATATTAACATCAAATAGACACTTAAACATTGCACTCAACGTCTTGCATGTGATGATCAGTAGTACAACTTTGGAAACAAAAGGAATGAGAATTTGTGCCAATTCATAAGCAGTTGCTCGCATAAATATTAGGGATCAACAGGGTGCAAACTGATTGGATAATGTGTTTTTATTTAGTCCGGCTTTAGTGTTACATTTATCTTTACTCTTAGTAAAGAGATATAAGTGAAGCTAGTTCGAATTGTAGCAGTACTAGCCTTAGCAATAGATGATTTAATCTATGTCACATGAATATATACGATCCTGGAGCTTACCACCCTACGAATAACCGGTTCCAAACTCATGGCAATTTGCTCGATAGTGTCTGCTGCCATGGCTCTTCCGACGACGCTGCAAAGATAGTCCAGAAATCCAAGTAAATTCGAAGTTAACTAACACTCCTAAAACACACATGTGCAAGCCACGAATATGGATTTTTAGAACTTCTGTGTAGAGCATATAATTGGTTACTAAGCTAAAGACATAGCTTATTAGAGGGTTATAATTCTTACTAGTTAGTACTCTCTCCGTCCCAAAATAAGTGACTCAACTTTGTACTAGTATTTGCTTTGATTTAGCTATATCTAAAATACGATTTCATTACTTTTACAAGAGTTGAGGCATGAGATGTTTGATTCAATGTAACCATGATATATGAGCTCTTTGTGACGCTGCCCACTTACAAGGCTAAGTTTGTCCATACGAGCTCTTTACTTATATATATATAGGTTAGTTATATTGTTTTAGAAAAGCAAATCTGTAAAACTAATACCTTCCATATATATCAGACCAAAACTCATTTCATGCCACATGAAACGGTGTGGAAGAAAAACATTGCTAGATATATGGTACAGGATCTGTTTAGCTTTTGCAAGCTCTTGGCTTGGATAAGAAATTTACACTTGTGTCGTACTTGCGTCTCACAGATCAAACATATCATCCTAAAGGGAAGGCTAATTAGTCTCACTTGTACCATCCTTAATTAGCATCCCAAATATTTGTGTGCATCTTTTGATGCAGAGGCCGAGGGCTTTTCTTCTAAAACAAAGTCCCAAATATTTATTTTCTTATTTGAATGTAGAGCAAGGTTCATCTTAACCTTATGTGACTTATTACCTGCTTTAAGGTAATATGAGTATATCATGCCAATATGTAGAACACACGAAATTAACGGCCCATGTCAATTGGGTGTACCTTAACAATTCTCAAGATATGAACTCATGTGATAATTTATTTTTATTTTTTTGCGGGGAAGTCATGTGATATTTCATCCCTTGACCCAAAGATTATGTTATTACACTTATCGAATCAGAAAATATATAAGGAGAACCAACGGCTAATCCAATTTATCGTTATGTATGCACTCCTATCGATCAAGAAGAAGTAAAGAAACAAAGATACATAGGCTGGGCTGAAAACCATTCCAAAAGCGAGAAGTTAAGTGAAGGGACTAACGATCTGAAGGAGAGTGGCGCGGTCGGCCGTATCCGCCTCGGGCCGTGCCGTTGCTGATGATAGTCGCCTCCGCTCCCCTGCTCGTCGTCTTCCTCTTCGCCCCGTGGCCTTCGCACCGACATCTTAATTTAGCAGATGAAATGGGAGAAATCAGGAAGAGCTAGCAGATTAATGGAGCTGACTCTGCAAGCTAGCTGCAGGTTGGGAAGGAAGCTACGCGCTACGCAGGCATAGGGCATCAATGGCCATGGGGATACTCGAAAGCAATCTAGCCTGAAGCCATATATATACTAGCTCTAAAGAAATGCAATCTAGCCATGAGTACTACAGCTAGCCAGGCCTACGTAGAGAAATCGCTGCAAGCTTTTGTCGTCGGCAGAAATAAAGAATTGCAGTGCCGCATCGGGACAGAATGTCCCTAGCAGGCTCCAGGAAGGTGGCCGGAAGCTGGCTAGCTAGCCACCCGGCGCATCGCACCGTTAATCTTGGGGTTAGTTTCAGTTTACAGCCATGGTTAATTACCAGCCTTCCGGAGGCAGTGGGCAATGCAAAGTCTTGCCTGGGTTGGTGCAGGGCAGCTTCTCAGGCATGACAAGGAAAGTTTGCGAGTCGTCAAATCGTCAGGCGGTCTCGGTCAGGCATGCTCATACGTGGCAATTAAGTACATACTCTCTCCCTCTGAAAAGATTTGTCCCTTAAATGAATGTATCTAGCATCAAATTAATGTTAAAGACATTCATTTAAAGGACAAGTTTAGGACAAGTTTTTTCGACCGGAAGGAGTACGCATCAATGACCGGATGGGAGTGAATTGCAAAAAACATCGACATTGAAGGCTAGAGTTGCAGAAATGACAAGTCTCTAGTTTTGTGCCCAAAAACACTAATTCCCAGGCTAATTTTTTGCAGATACCACTAGTCGGTGGCTTAGGCCGTTTTGAGCGCGATTATGACAGGTGGAGCCCACATTTGCTGACGTGGCATAACGGTTCATGATAGACAACGTTAGACAGGGATTTGTATAGATTTACAAAACAGTCCCTGTAATTTTGCAAGAACACCCTTCTTCAAAATGCAAGAAAGCAATCAGCCCCTCCCATCTTCCTCGCGGCAACCAGCCCGAGCGCTCGACTCCTGCCTCCATCTTCCCTTGTCGGCGCCGCCCTGACGCCCTCCCATCTTCCTCCGCCGGCGCCGGCCCACCCTGCCTTCTTCCGCCACAGACGAGTTGCTGGACGAGGTGACGGCCAGAGCACGCCGGAGGTGCGGCGACGCGCGCGGACGGCTGGACTAGGCGACGGCCAGAGCACGCAGCGGTGCAGTGAAGTGGACCAGCGGCTGGACAAGGCCGTGCCGGCGTCGCTCCACCCTGGCTTCTTCCGCCGCGGACGAGCTGTGGGACGAGGCGACGGCCAGAGCAACGGGAGGAGGCGTCGGCCAGAGCAATGGGATGGAGAGGAGGTCGGAGCTGGAGCCGCGCCTTGCGGGCCTCCCAGGCGGGCGCGTCCCGGAGCAGTGGAGGCCACGGCGGCGGCCAGATGTGACCGGAGCGCGACGGCCCGGTGAGGGGAGGGGGCAGCGGCGACGGGCGCGTCCCGGAGCAATGGTGGCCACGGTGGCGGCGCAGGCACATCCCGGAGGCCGGAGCCAGTGCGGGAATACTCGATCCGATCTGGATCGGGCTGGGCAGGGGAATTGTTTGGGAGGGGAGGAGTCTTTTTGAAAAAAGGCCTGGTCTAACGTCGTCCATTGCGAACCGGTACGCCACGTCGACAAAAGCCACTTAAAACGACCGAACAGAGCGACTTGTGGTTTCTGCAAAAAATTAGCCTGGGAATTAGTGTTTTTGGGCACAAAACTAGAGACTTGTCATTTCTGCAACTCTAGCCTTCAATGTCGATGTTTTTTGCAATTCACTCGACTGGATGGACTTGGAAATCAATGTGGCCCGAATTCCGTCTTCAGTTCGATGCCGGCTGTAGGCTGTAGCATGTTGCTACAAGTGAGGGGGAGACGAACGTGCTGCTATGCTTCCGTGAGCATTCCCTTGAGGCTTCGGAGAAATTAAGAGCATAGCAGCCGTCACCTTGTGCACACGCACGTACCCATCCAGCCCGGGAGGCGAAGCCACCTTCCAAAAAGTACCACCAAAGGACACCTTCCAAAACGTACCACCTTGTGACCTGATAGCATCGAAATTACGGCTCCTTAGGTACATTTATTAACTGCTTATTGAGCTGGTAATTAAGTAGTAAACTCTTGCTGGACCGACTGGAAGCAACTTTAGCAGCAAGCTTGACTTCATGCTGTTTTCTATGCACCTTCTCAACTGAAAGCGACTCGGTTCAGGCGACCCTTACCATTTTTCTTGAGAATACGCGTAGCATGTGTATCATATATTAAAACACAAGCACTCGCAAATATATACTGTATATATTATGACAGAAGGAGCAAAGAATCCCAACTAAATTTTCTCGCAAAGACAGTAACCATCCACTTAGAGAAAACATAAACATATTACTCGATGATCATTCGTAGATCGTCTCGTAGTTTGGGACAAAGACCTTGGTTTCGATTAAATGAAATCGAAGGAGGAGGCCCCTCTTTTCTCAAGGAAAAAGAAGAAGTAGGTAATCATCCTCCTATTCAAGGCTTTGAGCTCCCAATGAAGGAGTACCACACTCCGGCAAGCATCACCTTCCTAGTGCAATCGGGCGCAAGAACATCATCCCAAAGGGTGCAGCAGGTTGAGTACAATACCCAGTGGCGGAGCTATGTACAATCCTGGGGTGCTGTGCCCCCCCCCCCTCCCCCCCAACTTTGGACCAAACTGTGAACAAATTTTTTGGAGGAGGGCTTAGATGAGATTTTTTTCTAGCATTTTATACCCTCAAACACCCATGTTTTAGCCTTGGCCCCCCCAGCAGTTTTTACCTAGCTCCGCCACTGACAATACCATTTCTATGTCTCAAGGACTAACATGATGATGGAGTGCACATCTCACCACCGGCCATGGCTGGTAACTCTACAACTCCACTCATCGACCAAGCGATAATCCTCCAATGACGTCCAATTGGCCTGACCCCTTGCTCCAAATTGAACGTGCAAGCACGCCCTAGCAATAGGTGGTCGGTGGTTATTTGTGTTGTTTGTCGGCTCGGCTTACCGAGGCATCGTTGAGAACATCTTCGTCTTCTTCAACTGCCTCTTCTTTTGAGCCTTTGCGAGCTAGCAAGGTCGTCGGCCTTGTCTGGTGATAATACTTATGTTGTCTCCCTGGGTCGGGGTGATGTCCACACTACTATACCCGGCTCGATTGCCAGTCTCTTTCATGCACGGGGATCTACTTGTGGTGATTCAACGACAGTTGATCAGTATGTCTTTTTAGGTCCTTCAGTGACCGCTTTTCTTGATGTTGTCCACCGTTGGCAACATCAATGGTGGCGTAATGATAAGAAGTTCAGTTGCGGCTTCGACACGTATTTTGGGGCTTAGAGCATTGCTGTAATTGTTAAGAATTGTTTCTGTGTCTATGGGTTTGGTTACCATATTATCTAGTTGTATCTAATGTACTATTAATCTAATACAGACCATACATTGATTAAAAGAAAGTCAGTGCCTTGTATACACCATGCACACGTACGAGTTCCCAACTTAATAAGGGAGTCACCTTCCAAGTACCACTAGAATGGCACTCTCTTATGCTAAAGAAAAAGAATTGTACTCTGTTGCCATGTTAGTATCGAAATCAATGTTCTCTAGATACAATGATAGAAGCTGTGCTAATGATCACGTAGCTAGCTGGATGAAAGCACGACTGAAAGCAACTTACTTACCATTTAGCAAGCTGAATTCTTCGGTGCTTTCCAAAAGCTTAGTGGTCTCGTATGCACCAAACGGACTAATCATCCCACATGGCATTCATCGCTTTGTAGGAAAGAAAAACATCTTAAGAGAAAGACAACTCATTGTCGTTTATCTTGAAGAAGACAAAGATGACTCGGCGTTGAAATTAAGGGCCCGAGACACTAACGAACACCCGCGAAAGTACATAGAGCAGTCGTCCTTTCAGATGTTAATAACTCAACTACAGTCGACGTGCCCGCATGACATTAGCTCCTTGAAGAAGAAGAAAACCCATATTTAAACGAAGACAGCTCGTTGTTGTTTTCCTTGTAGTAGATGGAATAGACTAAGATGACTCGGCGTTGAAGTTAAGGGTCCGCTCCGAGAGAGTACTACATAGAACATCTTGCATGTGACCAGCGAAAGTACATAGAGCAATCGTCCTTTCAGATGTTAATAAGTTATTTGTGTTTATGTTCTTCTTTTTCTTCTTCTAGATATTTGCATGGTTAATTCTAGAGTGAGCCCGAGAGCTCGCACTTAACCTTGATGTTCACGACGTTCATCCCGGTGGCGCCCCTGGGCTCGAGTGGGCGTGGCATGCATGAATTCTCTGGTTACTCTCTCCTCGTCTACCGCTCATCCATTTTGTGTAGGCTCGTGTTGACAATGCAGACATAGACTGCAATCATGCATATTTGAGCTGCTTTTTACTCCCTCCGTCCCATAATATAAGAACGTTTTTTACACTATCATTAGTGTAAAAAATGTTCTTATATTATGGGACGGAGGTAGTAGAGAAGGATGAACCCCAGTCTGAACAAAGACCCTAGAAAATAATGCATTAGTAAGTCTGAAGCCACCATCTCGGCAACATCTGTCGCTACTTCTATCCACTTGATGAAGGGGCGCCGATAGTCCGAGCTGAATACCAAATAGACTTCACGCCAAAGCCTAACATCTAAAGCTGGAGACCCCAACCAAGCCACAATGCCAAGTACGGGGCACACACCGGTTCGGCGCACTCTCAGAGGCGACTGCCCCGTCTTCCGCCGCTCTATCTTCAGAACAGGAACTGACACATCAACCTTGCCAGGCCTGCCGTCGACGCCAGACAACCCGTCCTCCTGTGTGAGTCCATCAACCTGCATCTGACTCCGAGACTCTGTTGTGCCACGCCGCCAAGATCCACCATCGTTGATGCAGGTGATGAAACCCCACTCCACCTCTCGGCCCTTCCAGTTAGCACCAGCTCCAAAATGATGCCCACAGGAGGGATAAGAACATCGAAAATGTCGTCAACGTTTGATCCAAGAAGACCCGGATCAAGTGTTTCCCCCGGAGCATTCCGAGCATGGTGTCGGGACCTACAACAATGATGCTTTGAGAAGGGAACGACGTCACAGACGCCGCCATCGTCCGCCATAATCGTAGTGAGCACAATTATCACCGGAAGTCGCGCCCCCAATCTTCAAGCTGACAAGAACCGTACGGAGCCTCGCTGTGAAGACGGAAGTCGCCGTCGGCACGCCGGCAGGGAGCCTCCAGCTGCGCCTCATCAGCCCTCCTCGCGCCACTGGCCGCCCGAGGCCATACTGCGACGGATCTGGGCAGGACTCCAGATTTGTAGCCACCGTTACCACCCCTCTGCATGGGGAGCCGTCTCCCTCGTTGAATGGAGCGCCGCCGTCGCCACCACCCATCACAGGTCAACCACTCCGCCGACCATGGTGCTCCGACCGCCACCGCGCAGTAGGGGCGCTGCCCTATCTGCCGCCCCCGGCCTCCCCGCGTGAGGCGCCCCATCCACTTCATGGGAGATCCCGCCGCGACCACCCGCCCATGAGCCTATGGCGTTGGGCCCGACGCCATCGCGGCCCTTGCCGGCGACAGCGGCGGCAAGGGAAGGATCGAGGGAGGATGGTGGCTAGGGTTTGGGGGGGGGGGGCTGGCGACGCGAGGGGGTACGCGAGTTGTGACTATCTCCATATTTGAACTGTTACTATGTCATTGTCATCATGGAACATAGGATTAGCGGCTACCTGGGGTGGGGGGTGTTACTGTCGTGAGGTATTCGGCCTCCGGGTTTCTTTTCCGCTTTATTTCTGGGTGAAGATTGTTCGGCTGTTGGATTTTGCATTATTAATAATATATAGCTACATGCTTCATTCTGATGTAGATGCCAGGGCTTATCCTCCTTTTCAAAGGAAATTGTCGTCGTGGAACACAGGGTGAAGTATTCCGAGGGCATTTTAGGAATTTGCTAGTTGATGTACACTTGCTATAATAAGATGTTGTCCTAATTGCCATGGAAATTGATTGCATTATATTTTAATAAAATTTGGTTGTATGGTATGTGAATATTTGATTATTAAAAAATAAGAACTGAAAAAAATTGGTATTTAAATAATTTTTCTTTGTAAAATATTTGCCGAATACAACTTTTTTTTGAGGGAATATTTGCCGAATACAACTAGCATATGTAATAGAGGCAATTTCCCATGTTTGGTTGCATGATGCGGTTGGCTTTTTGTCATCTATGATTGCATATTGAGAGAAATATATTAGTTTGGTTCACCTATTTTGTATACTAGATGATACACCGCACACTGTTGTGTTGCAGGAACATTTTGTAGTGCTCCATAATAAAATTTAGTTGTATGAAAACATGAATATTTGAAGTAATATATGATACCCAAAAATAAAACTGCATATGATGATTTATTGTGTTTTGTTATTTTATACTTACAAAATATTTATTAAATACAAATATCATAATAGAATGAAAATTATCATGCATGTTTTATATTGAGGTAGATTTTACAATGCATGAGTGCATATTAAGGTGTCTTTTCCCATGCATGCTACATGATGAGATGTTATGCTTGCATATTAAAATAAATAAGTTAATTAGAGTGCAAAAATTAGAGAAAAGTGCACATGCACAAACACTCGCAAACATGTACATATATTCATCCCTCGGAGTAGTGGTTGTTTGGTGGTCTTGATGTAAGCATCCCCAAACGTGACGAACGGCGCAGCGGAAGCGTGCTACGTACACCTTTCCTGTTTCGAGGACCTAAATGTTTTGGGCTGGAACAAAAATCTCTCAACCCATTCTGCCAATGTAAGGGCTATGGGTGGATCAACTCAATAAATATATATTTTTCAGAAAAAACAATAAATATTTGAAAATACACTAACACTTTTTCTGAAAATGATGAATATTTATTGTTACACCATATCATTCTAAAAAAACTATGGATATTTTCAGCAAAAATGAGAACACTTTAATATTTTTGACATCTTTTTAAAATACTTTTTCCCAAAAAATTATAAATAGTTTTTGAAATTCATAAATATATTGTAAATCTATGAAAAAAATTGAAATTCCTGGACATTCTTTCAGAATATATATATATTCAAAAAAGTTGCAGGTACACATATATTATTAAACAGAAGAAAAAAACTACCAGAAAAAACCCGTGGTAAAACCGGACATGGACATGGGACAGAAGCGGAAACTACCTAGGTCTGGCCCAAACCTTCTTTATAGCTCCTATCCATGGCATATAGCAGTGAATAGGATCATCCCTCGGTCGTATGCCAACATAGAACACAACCAAGGTTCTTTTTTTATCTTCGATGGATCAAATCAAACTCTACACAACCTTTCAGGTAATATGCCACCACATGGCCATGCTCACAATTTTTTGAGTGAAATGGCATGTCTTTATCATATATCGATATTCCATGGTACAATAAAAACATTAAAAATGCCCTACAACGAAGATCTAGCAAGGAGGTGGACTTTGCCATTGGATGCACGTCCATCATGGATGAAAGCCGCCTCGTGAAAACTTCCTTTGCGCTTCGGGGATAGTCTTTGTATCAATGTTCATCAGTATCATAAAATGAAATTGGGTGTGGGGCACGAGATCCTATATTTAGGAAGTATAAAATTGAAATGATACATAAGCAATGATTGATAAAAGGTTAAAACTTCCTCGGTGTTAACATGGAATGTGAGTACACATCACCTTTTTTGTTTGACACACCTCCCAAAATTGGGATCCGGGTTCATTATATATCATGATGGAACAAAGGTTTGAAACAAAAGAAACGAAAAACAACCAAGGTTTTTCTAGCTACGTAAACCAGCAACCTAATCAATTTAACTCACACCACAGTGATTGCCCTGTTGGACGCCACCAAAATAAAATCAAGGCACGGCTAAAACACCGGGAAACCTGTACCACGAGACCGACTCCAATCGAGGACTTATTTACAACGCAAGCAACATGCATAACCAACCATGCCCCATCTACAACAAGTTTATCAAAGGAAATTAAGCATCGCCAGATTGGTGCAGGCATCACTTGCTCTTGTGTCGCCATGATCGTCAGTCTCATCCACCTTAGTATTGCGCAAGAGCCTGCCAGCAGACGTCGACTTCACGATGTTGTGAGCCCTGATTGCAGATTGTTGTAAAGTTGCTGAACCCTGTAGTAGGATGTCCTTGACACCGCCCTTCTACCAACATGCCCAATTCCAAATGAAAGCGCACTCATAACATATCAGCTCAATGGGGTTGATGGAAGTTTATGCTCAAAGCAAGTTGTATTATGAGTTTTCCAAAGAGCCCAGCAAAAGGCAACAATACCAATAACATGAATATTAGGTCCAAATGGGAGTTTATGAATCCAGCTAAAGTATTGAGTGAAACATGAGGCTATCATAGGCACCATTGGATATGCATATCGAGCTCCACATATACGATGTAGCATAACAAGAAAAAAATGATGAATATCCTTATCCTCATCATAGAATGTACAACTAAAATACCGCACCCACTTATTTTTTTCAAATCGGAGGTAAAAGATTTGCCTCATCAAATAATTAAGCGGAAGAGAATTGCCTAGTTAATTGACGAAAAACCGGGCAAAAAACGTTACAACATGGTGACATGTGGACTACTGCTAATGCTTAAATCTCCAAGACCACCCTACCAGACGAGCAAACGCCTCCAAGCACAAACCTCGGGTCCATGGATCACAACATCGCAAAAGAACCACCATCAAAAACACATCAACAAATACATCAGACACAACTACCCGAGAGAAGAGAACAATCCATCAAGCAGTCACACACGCCTTGCCTATGGCGCCATTCTTCTTGCTTTTGTTCCCAAATGATTTCTCTTTCAGGGTGTCAAAACGATGGCTAGTGCACACTCTCTTGCTCTTGTCCCTGATTGCCTTCTCCTTTAGGAGGCAATGGGTGATAAGGGCCAACATCAGACAAACCATTATAGAGAGTTTTAAAAGTAAATTTATTAGACTTTGTAAATTTTCAAAGATGGAGATCGGGGCTCTCGTTGAGAGCCACCCACATCATCATACTTCTCAAAGCATTTCATTGGTGTTGCAGGTCACGATGCTATTCCAACCATATCTTGAATCTGAAGGTCCGGCTCATCCCTAACATAGGAAACCCCCCCCCCCCCAGATTTCTATTAAAGAAACCATCCGGTTCAAGTTCAACCTAACAAACTACAACAAAAAAACCTTCCCAACCATATTAGACACATTACACTGTTGATTCAATTACACTGCATAATAAAGTTCCATAAACTTGTTATAAAGGGGCAAGTTCCCACACCAAAAGTCAGTTTGTTTTCCATCACCCACTAGCATCTTTATGCCTTGCACATAGAATTTCTTAACCCTGAGTAAAACATACCACATAGCTGGGTCACTTTGTTTATTAGAGACCATGGAGATGAGTGAGGATTTGTGGCTCTTGGTGCCACACATCCCTATATAAATATAGCATTAAAAAAGGTACTAGGAAATTTCAAATTGGACACATGTATTCAGTTTCATGGGGAATGGGTGCCCGTGGTAATCTCGATAAAATAGTAAAAAAATCCTACTATGTATAAAAAATATTTGGATAGATCGTATGTCAGACCGTATTTCCTTCGCCACGGATACTGATACGTATCCAACGTATCTATAATTTTTGATTGATCCATGCTATATTATCTACTATTTTAGGCAATATTGGGCTTTATTATCCACTTTTATATTATTTTTGGGACTAACCTATTAACCGAAGGCCCAGCCCAGATTTGCTGTTTTATGCCTATTTTAGTGTTTCGAGGAAAAGGAATATCAGACGAGTCAAAACGGAACGAAATCAACTGGAGAAGTTATTTTTGGAAGGAAATCCACCCGATGGACTTGGAGTGCACGTCAGGGAAGAAGGGAGGTGCCCACGACGGTGGGGGGCACGCCCACCCCCCTAGGGCGCGCCCCCTACCTCGTGGCCCCTCCTTCGGTCCACCGACGTACTTCTTTCACCCATATATACCTACGTACCCTAAAACTTCCAGAACAAAAGATAAATCGGGAGTTCCGCCGCCGCAAGCCTCTGTAGCCACCAAAAACCTCTCGGGAGCCAGTTCCGGCGCCCTGCCGTAGGGGGAACCCATCACCAGTGGCCATCTTCATCATCCCGGCGCTGTCCATGACGAGGAGGGAGTAGTTCACCCTCGGGGCTGAGGGTATGTACCAGTAGCTATGTGTTTGATTTATCTCTCTCGTGTTCTCTCTCGTGTTCCCTCTATGGCACGATCTTGATGTATCCCGAGCTTTGCTATTGTAGTTGGATCTTATGATGTTTCTCCCCCTCTACTTGTTGGAAATATGCCCTAGAGGCAATAATAAAAGTATTATTATATTTCCTTGTTCATGATAATTGTCTTTTATTCATGCTATAACTATATTATCCGGAAATCGTAATACACGTGTGAATACATAGACCACAATATGTCCCTAGTGAGCCTCTAGTTGACTAGATCGTTGATCAACAGATAGTCATGGTTTCCTGGCTATGGACATTGGATGTCGTTGATAACGGGATCACATCATTAGGAGAATGATGTGATGGACAAGACCCAATCCTAAGCATAGCATAAGATCGTGTAGTTCGTTTGCTAGAGCTTTTCCAATGTCAAGTATCTCTTCCTTAGACCATGAGATCGTGTAACTCCCGGATACCGTAGGAGTGCTTTGGGTGTATCAAACGTCACAACGTAATTGGGTGACTATAAAGGTGCACTACGGTATCTCCGAAAGTGTCATTGGGTTGACACGGATCGAGGCTGGATTTGTCACTCCGTATGACGGAGAGGTATCTCTGGGCCCACTCGGTAATGCATCATCATAATGAGCTCAAAGTGACCAAGTGGTTGGTCACGGGATCATGCATTACTGATGCAGTAAAGTGACTTGCCGTGTGAGGACCGAACAAGGTATTGGGATACCGACGATCGAGTCTCGGGCAAATAACGCACCGATTGACAAAGGGAATTGTATCACGGGTTTGATCGAATCCTCAACATCGTGGTTCAACCGATGAAATCATCGTGGAACATGTAGGAGCCAACATGGGTATCCAGATCCGCTGTTGGTTATTGACCGGAGAGTAGTCTCGGTCATATGCATGTCTCCCGAACCGTAGGGTCTACACATAAGGTTCGGTGGCGCTAGGGTTATTAGGAAGACTTGTATGTGATTACGAATGTTCTTCGGAGTCCCGGATGAGATCGCGGAAGTCACGAGGAGTTCCAGAATGGTCCAGAGGCGAAGTTTTATATATGGGAAGTTGTCATGCGGACACCGGAAAGTTTCGGGGGCTTATCGGTATTGTACGGGGCCACCAGAGAGGTTCCGGGGGTCCACCGGGAGGGGTCACCCCTCTCGGAGGGCCACATGGGCCGCAAGGGGCAGGGACCCAGCCCCTGGAGGGCTGGGCGCGCCCCCCACCTTAGGCCCATGCTCCTAGGGTTGGAAACCCTAGGGGCGCCCTTTGCTTGGGGGCAAGTCCCCCTTCACAGCCGCCCCCCCTCTAGATCCCATCTAGAGGTGTTGGCCCCCCTTGCCCCTTCCCCTATAAATAGAGGGGTGAGGGGAGGGCTGCTGTACCCATCCAAAGGCGCAGCCCCTCCCCTCCCCAACACCTCTCCTCCTCCATTACGTGCTTGGCGGCTCAGCCGAGATCTTCTTTGCACCAACACCACCACGCCGTTGTGCTGCTGTTGGAGCAATCTTCCTCAACCTCTCCTTCCTCCTTGCTGGATCAAGACGGAGGAGACGTCATCCGTTCCGTCGTGTGTTGAATGCGGAGGTGCTGTCCGTTCAGCACTTGGTCATCGGTGATCTGAATCACGGCGAGTACGACTCCATTATCACCCTTCCCTTGAACGCACTAGTAGAAAACGGAGCTTTAGCGCCGGTTCATAAGGGCCTTTAGTGCCGGTTCCATAACCAGCACTAAAAGGTGGTCACTAAAGGCCCCCCCCCCCTTTAGTACCGGTTCGGCACGAACCGGCGCTAAAGTGCCACCACGTGGGGTGAGCTCGCGCCCCGTTATGGGGGACCTTTAGTACCGGTTCGTGTAGAGGGGGGGCGGCGGCCAGGAAGGGGGGACTTGCCCCCCAAGCAAGGGGGGCGCCCCCTTAGGGTTTCCCCCCCAACCCTAGGAGGTGTTGGCCCCCCTTGCCCCTTCCCCTATAAATAGAGGGGTGAGGGGAGGGCTGCTGTACCCATCCAAAGGCGCAGCCCCTCCCCTCCCCAACACCTCTCCTCCTCCATTACGTGCTTGGCGAAGCTCTGTCGGAGTACTGCTGCACCAACACCACCACGCCGTTGTGCTGCTGTTGGAGCAATCTTCCTCAACCTCTCCTTCCTCCTTGCTGGATCAAGACGGAGGAGACGTCATCCGTTCCGTACTTGTGTTGAATGCGGAGGTGCTGTCCGTTCAGCACTTGGTCATCGGTGATCTGAATCACGGCGAGTACGACTCCATTATCACCCTTCCCTTGAACGCACTAGTAGAAAACGGAGCTTTAGCGCCGGTTCATAAGGGCCTTTAGTGCCGGTTCCATAACCAGCACTAAAAGGTGGTCACTAAAGGCCCCCCCCCTTTAGTACCGGTTCGGCACGAACCGGCGCTAAAGTGCCACCACGTGGGGTGAGCTCGCGCCCCGTTATGGGGGACCTTTAGTACCGGTTCGTGTTACCAACCGGCACTAAAGGTTTTTTTTGAATTTTTTTTGAAAATTTTGGAAAAATTTTTGATTTTTTTCGATTTTTAATTTTTTTGAATTATTTGATGATTTAGTCTCTAATCACCTCTCTTAATTGCTCAAGTGTGGATCATTCATTCCAAATCATCTAACTTCCCGACCGGTCACCCATCCTCTCACTACTCTAGCCCGAGCACGCTTAACTTTGGGTTCTATTCTCCTTCGTTTAAGTCGCACTTGTTGTTTTCGACAATAGTAAGATGTTAATCCTATTAACCCTCAGGAGTTTAGCTTGAGCATGAAGTCACACATTTCACCGTTTGAGTTTGAAACTATTATTCTAAAAAACAGTAATTATTTAGTAACGCTAATATTTCTTGAATAAGTTTGACCATAGCTTGACCCAGTTTGACCATAGTTTGACCAGATTTGACCAAAATTCAAAAAATTGAAATAATTATTTAGTAACACTAATATTCTTGAATAATTATGTAGTAAAATTAATACTTCTTGAATAAGTAGTTTGACCAGATTTAACCAATTTTTTTTTTAAAAAAAACTGAAATTATTTGACCAAAATTCAAAAAATTGAAATAATTTTTTCCTTTTGGAATTTGAGGATTCTAAATAATTCCAAATAGGCCGTAGGCTGTCTCCATCGGATGCGGATTTTCTTGCTGAATTTTTTTGATATATTATACGTTTTTTTCCGACATCGTATGCAAAAGTTATAGCCGTTTGACATTTTCCCATCGGATGCGAAAATTGCCCTATAGTGTCGGTTTGTGGCACGAACCGGCACTATAGGACAGACCCCTTTAGTACCGGTTCGTGGCACGAACCGGTACTAAAGGTCTAACCTTTAGTACCGGTACTAAAGGTGATCTTGGGGCTCCGGCCTGACACCAGCCTGCCACCACCCCTTTAGTACCGGTACTAAAGGTTCAATACGAACCGGCATTAATGCAAATCCGTTCGAACCGGTGCCGACTCTAATACAAACCGGCACTAATGTGCTGCACGTTTGACCCTTTTTCTACTAGTGACGCTTCCGCACGCAATCTACAAGTGGTATGTAGATGCAAACTCACTCCCTTGACTCGTTGCTTAGATGAACTCATAGATGAATCTTGGTGAAACCGTAGGAAAAATTTTAATTTTCTGCAACATTCCCCAACACTACTCTCTTGTGATGAATTGAGTTTCCCCTTTGAAGTTATCTTATCGGATTGAGTCTTTTATGAGAACACTTGATGTATGTCTTGCCGTGCTTATCTGTGGTGACAATGGGATATCATGTGCCACTTGATGTATGTTTTGGTGACCAACTTGCAGGTTCCGCCCATGAACCTATGCATAGGGGTTAGCACACGTTCTTGACTCTCCGATAGAAACTTTGGGGCACTCTTTGAAGTATTTTTATGTTGGTTGGATGAATCTGAGATTGTGTGATGCATATCGTAATCATGCCCACGGATACTTGAGGTGACAATGGAGTATCTCGGTGACATTAGGGTTTTCGTTGATTTGTGTCTTAAGGTGTTATTCTAGTACGAACTCTTTTATAGATTGATCCGAAAGAATAACTTTGAGGTGATTTCATACCCTACCATAATCTCTATGTTTGTTCTCCACTATTAGTGGATTTGGAATGACTCTTTGTTGCATGTTGAGGGATTGTTATATGATCTGTCTATGTTATTATTGTTGAGAGAACTTGCACTAGTGAAAGTATGATCCCTAGGCCTTATTTTCTATCATTGCAATACCGTTTACGCTCACTTTTATCATTACTTACCTTGCTGTTTTTATTATTTAAGATTACAAAAACATATATCTACTATCTATTTTGCACTTGTATCACCATCTCTTCACCGAACTAGTACACCTATACAATTTACCATTGTATTGGGTGTGTTGGGGACACAAGAGACTCTTTGTTATTTAGTTGCAGGGTTGTTTGAGAGAGACCATCTTCATCCTACGCCTCCTACAGATTGATAAACCTTAGGTCATCCACTTGAGGGAAATTTGCTACTGTCCTAAAAACCTGTGCACTTGCAGGCCCAACAACGTCTACACGAAGAAGGTTGTGTAGTAGACATCAGATACCATGGGTACCCATTCCCCACGAAATTGGACACATAGTGTACGATGGACATCCATGTTCGGGTTGCGCGAATGAGCCGAGCCGTTGTCTAAATTTTTGTCACGCACGACTGGTATACGAAAGTTCACACGGCAGCTGAAAAAGTTTTGCTATAGTGGAGAATGAATACGAACGCTGCACCCTTCGGCTGTTGGTTGTTCGTTTCATCTCCCTCTTTTTCTTCGCCCTCTCCAGAGATAAACACCAGAACATCATCTTCCTCTTTGAGGCCTCCGAAACCCCACCTCTTTGAGTCCTGTACGGGAGAAGGGTGATAAGGTTTTTGGGGAGCGCTCCGCGCGACTACTGACCTGTTCATCATGGACGCTCCGAACGCCGAAAACCACTTCCCCAACGACGACTTCTTTCCCGACGTCGACAACCTCTTCGACAACATGGCTGGCGAGGACGACGACCCCAAGACCAGTGGTTCTGCCACTTGCTCCGTACGTCTTCATGTTCTTTCTGTTTAAAATCCCGCCACAGTTTCTTGTTCTAGCCTTTCTTATTTTAGCATGTGTTCTACACATGTTCTGTTCTAGTTCACATGTGCCAATGCTATTTGCCTTCACTATGCTAGATTACCTGACTTGTTTCATCTCTACTATAATAGTCATGTTTTATCTACTATTTCTGTTAATAAAATCATATGGTAAATTGCTCATATTTCCAACAGCGCCTAGGAGCTCCAATGCATTTCCCCATGCAGATGCCAACGTGAAACTTATTTTGCCCTAAACAATTTGCTGCCAGGGGCCATCACTGCTCCCAAGCTTCCACCAGCTTTGCTCAGCAGGCTAATATTGAACAGTCTGAATTATTTACACCCAATCCTCCTTCATGTTTGGGTACGAGTCACCTGTAATACCAAGTCCGCTGGTCCATGTGATGCAACGCAATGCAATAAACTGGGCAACTAGGCCTCTCGCTCTAGACCAATCGAGCTTATAGTACGCTGAGAAAAAGACCAGTCGTCCTTGGGAAAAAACGTTCGTTGCACGAGGATCCTAGGAGAAAACGCCGGATCAGAAGCAGCAACGGCCATGCCAAATGGAACAGTAAATTATATTTGCACTAACAGATTTCGATTTAAATTGTACAGGGACAGCTCATGCTCAACAAACAAGACCCCAATAACACGGGGTGCAAATTGCATCTCGAAAAGAAGTATGAATACAAATCACGCTCGGTTAATTTCCAGCCTTCTTCGCCAGCTTAGCGAAGAGGCTGCCGTCGTAGACGGTGCGCACGGTGTCCTTCTGAAGGAAGCCGTCCTTGTCCTTGGCGAGGCTGTAGAGCATGCCCCACTCCGCCTTGGACGCCGCCCTGCAACCGCCGGCGGAGTTAGCACGGCGACACCTCGACCGTCGGCATGAATAAGATTTACTCCAGTAGAGATAAATTATTACCATCCTTTGAAGTCACCCTCCTTCCTGTTGGCAGTGCGCATCGCATCCAGCTCGTCCTCGTTCAGGGCGTTCGGCTTGACCTTGGCGTACTTGGTGAATATCTCGTTGAACTTGGCCGGAACAAACCTTCCTTGAGCGTCGTACGAGCCGCTGTCGCTCCCGTGGATCCCCTTCTGGATGTTCGCTATGTAGATGTCAAACCGCGATGTCGTAGCATTTTCCTGCATGTTATGTTTGTATCAGGTACTGCATCCACGGGTTCTGTACTCGTATCAGAGTAGGGTACACAGTTGTAGGTGCACACAAAAGGACGTGTTGGACGAGTGTGCTGCTGGCGTCGACAAGAAAAAAGCGTAAAGCGTTTGTTTAGGCCGCCAACCTTGCCATATATGCACCAAACTAACTGACTTTGAGATTGGAGCCGGCAGCACGCCGGACAAAAATGACCTTGTAAACTCGTAACCGTCGCTTCGAGGAGAAAGGGATGACGCCATTTACTCTGATTAACATCGAGCATGCTTGGTGATTTGACCTTAATCTTAGTATATTCTTATCTGAATTCTTGGTTAAGCTGGTGCACTATATACTTACTACTAGCACTGCACACGAACTACAAGTAACAACCCTGATGATATATGACATGGATTAAGCGCCCAAGGGAACATGGAAACGGCATGTAACTGTGTACGTGTGTTGGACAAGTGAAAGAAATTAGAGCATGGCCGTACAGGTCTGGTCTTGGGTCCGATGGCTCCGTTGATCAGGGTCGCGCTGGCCGTCGCCTCGAGAACTCCGAGACCGATGGCACGAAGCCCTGCATGCATGCACACAAAGGCCAAAATTAGAAGCCTGCGACGACGGCCAGCCGTCGATGCAAAAAAGAACCGAAGCCGATAAACGAGGGGGCGGAGAAGATGCGTGACCGATGGTCGTTTCCTCACCTTGCTCGGTCTCGGAGAAGGTGACGATGCCGTCATTGTCGGTGTCGAAGAACGCCACGTGCTTCTCCAGGTCCGTCGTCCAGGCCGGAGCCGCCGCCGCCGCCGTCTGGCTCCCTGTCAGAATCGAAGCGAATACGTTAACAACTCAAACAAAAATGGGCAATACATAAAAAAAAAAAAAGATCGTGCCCCGGCCGAAACCATCGACTTACAGGAGGACACGGCGAGCAGAAGCAGGAGAGGCGCGGCCGCCGCCGCGGGCAGAGATGACAGCCGACGCTGGCCGGTGGCGCCCATCGTGTCAGGCGATTCCTCCTCTCGACCCTCTCTCTCTCGCGCGAGCTGACTCCCGATCTATCCTTATCTTTCCCCTGGTCGAGGCTGCGTCTGCGTGCCTCTGTGCCTCGACGTGCGGCCCTATTTATAGGACGGCCTGCGCTCCGGGTAGGCGTGTGGCGGCCTCGCCATCACAGGCGGCCTGGGGAGACCTCACGCGAATTCATTACAGCACAGAAACGTGGACCGCTGCCTGCAACAGAACGACAGAGAAGCTTTGGGAACCCAGCACGATCGATCCCCAAACGGCAGGTGCGAAATCGCCAGATACGCTGCAAGTAAATGCGCGGGTGTAAATTTGGAGGAGAAAATAAATATCCACCAAAAATTCAGATTGCGCACAGGCTGTGAGTGCTGATTTTTTATAATTTTTTTAGGGAAGGCCGTGAATGTTGATTAATGGAGAATATCTATTTGTCGAGCACTGAAACATGCAAAACGGGAAATGCACATTTAACGTTACATATTTTCCATGCATGGGCCGAACAGATACTTCTAACCAGTTTAACAGGCCCACTACGACAAGACGGGCTCATTGCGACTAATAATCCAGCAATCTCAGAGATGGCCGGCCCAAGTCAAGCAGACGGTACAGTTCGGCGAAATCACTAGTTGAGGAGTACTCGTTGCAAAGATCACTCCAACCTTTTCAGGTTGCGACAAGTGGCGCACTGCATGTGCGTCACTCGTCGCAACCTGAGAGTTTTCCTTTTTTTTTTCTTAAATCTGTTTATTCAAAACGTTTTATCTATTAAACCGTGCGTCCAAATCTCGAACCGCGTCGAGATCTTAAAAAAACTAGATCCTATGTTGATAGGTTTTGACAAAAAAAATTCACGAAAAGTACCGAACTGGGAGCACGGGTTTTTTCCCTTTTAGAAAGAGGCACGTCCGTGCCTTTCACGAAATCACAACCGTGTCTCTCGCGGAAGCAAAACCATGACTCTCGCGGAAGGAAAAAAAAGAAAACGTGTTTTTTTTTCGTTTCCAAGGAGGCACGGCCGTGACTCCCCCGAAAGCACAATCGTGACTCTTGCGAAAGAAAAAAAATAGAAAACACATTCTTTTCATTTCTGAGAGGCACGGCCGTGACTCTCGCGAAAGCACAACAGTGCCTCTCGCGGTAGAAAAACCATGACTCTCACGAAAGGAGAAAAACAGAAAACGCGTTTTTTTCGTTTTCAAGAGGCACGGCCGTGACTCTCGCTAAAGCAAAACTGTGCCTCTCGCGGAAGCAAAACCGTGACTCTCGCGAATGGAAAAAAAAGAAAACGAATTTTTTGCGCAAAAAATTTATTTCCTGAAAAAAAATCGAAAAGCTAAGAAAGACCGGTGAAAAACCAAAACATCAGAAAAAACGCTAAAAAGGCTGAAAACGCGTGCAGAAAAATAAAAAAATAAAATCCAGAGGGAGCGTCAGAGCGCGACATGTGGTGAATGGCAGAGAACCCGCCAAGTGGCGTTGATCGTTGCGAGGCTCCCGAAGGAGCGCTCGTTAACTAGTTGCTCTCACAGTTCGGTCGGTTTTCTTGGAATCCTCGCTCAAGGGAGAGCGAGATGGGTCTACCCAGGCACGAGCTTTTTCAAAAAAATATTCCCATCTAAATAATTTGTTCGAGATTTTTCAAAAGATGTTTGTGTTTTAAAAATGGAATTTAAACAAAATTCCAGTATTTCAAATTGTCCAAATTCTGGAAATATTCAGCAGCTTCATAAATGTTCATTTTTTTAGAAAATTTGTTAAACATTTATAAACATGATTCATGATTCTCAAATTTTGATCACAAATTCAAATTTTGTTTCCAATTTTCAAAATGTGTTCACATTTTTCAAAACAAATGTAAATTCCAAAAGAAATCAGGGTTTCTCACAAGATCTTCAGAATTTTAAGAGAATATTTCAAATTTCAAGAATTTTTCTAAAAATATATACAGATATGCGGCTGCATTTAGTTCTAAAAAATAATTTGAGGCAAAGACAGTTCTAAAATGTGCACCCAGCCTACTAGAAACTAACAAACACTAACTCTGGTGGCTAGCTACCTGCGTTCACCAGCGGGTGTGGTCGCAAGTTTGATTTCTAGCTAGTACACTCCTATTTTGTGTATTTTTACACCGCTTGCTACGGTGCCATCTAATGGGCCGGCCAACTCGGGCTACCACACCTATGGGTGGTTTTCTTCTTTTCTTAGGACGTGTTTTCTCTTTTTTCTACTACCTCCGTTTCAGTTTACAAGTCCTACGCGTATACCTAGGTTGCCAATTTGATCATCTTAATATAAATTATATAACACAAAAAATATATCTTTTGAAAATAGAACATCTAAAGTTTATATTGATATATTTTTTGTAATATATGACTTGTATTAGGTTGGTCAAATTGACGACCTAGGGGTACGCGCACGCCCTGTAAACTGAGAGAGAGGTAGTATTCTCTTTTATGTTTCTTCATCAGGTTTTCTTTCGGTTTTCTCTTTTTTTCCTTTTTTGGCATGTGGTTTTGTTCTTTCCTTCTATTTTCCCTTTCTTAAAGTTCTGAATATATTTTATATTCAACTACATTTTTGAAAATCCATGAACATTTTAAAAAGGATTTTTTTTATATAAAAAGGTTCAGCAATATTTTTAGATTTTTGTGGAAATTTTAAAATTTGAAATATGTTTCTGCCCATTGTGTGTTCAGTTTAATGCACGGCGTTAGAGTTGCCTTAATACCAGTAGCCTGTTTTTTCAAAGCCTGGTGGCTAGAGCTACCGATATTTCTTAATAGTGCTACGATGTTTTTCTCAAGTGCGAGTGTGTCCTTCATGGGACGGCCCTTGTGCACATTTTGGTGACTGAGTGATGAATAAGAGAGAAGAGTGCATATGCATCGCTTCTTGCGTGGTAGGTAGGCCACGGATCACTAGGTTTACCTGGTTGTCACATTTGTCTCCTCGTGTACTAGGTTCGCTCGGTGGACCGTTTGACTATTGACTATTGAAAACAACTTTGGACCTCACTTTTTGTAACTTTGAAACATAGTTCAGATATTTGAAAAGGTTCCTAAATTAAAGAAAAAGTTCCTGAATTTTAAAAATCTCATGGTTTTGGGAAAAGTTCACAAAATATAAAAAAACAAATATTTTTTTAAGTTTGCCATTTTCTCAAAGTTTGCGAAATTAAAAAAATGTTTACATATTTCAACGAAGTTAACACAATTTTTAAAAATTAGGAATTTGAAAAAGAACCGCAAATTTAAATAAACATTTTTGAATTTGCAAAAAGATAACATATTTGATAAAAGGCTAGTGATTTAAAAAATGAATTTGTGAAGTTCGTGCATTTGAATAAAATCAAAAATAAACCAGAAAAATGACGAAACCCAATCACACACAAAACCAGAAAAAACCAAAGGGGTCCTTTTAGAAAGTTCCTAAAAAGGGTGGTGGGGAGAGGCTCGTTTTGTGCGGCTCGTTAGATATCAAGCTGAATAACGTATAAGTGCCAACTACCAACAGGCCTTTAAATGGCGTGTGAAACGGTATATAGGAATTGGCATAAAAGACGGAAAACCTATATCTCGCTTATAATGAGTTCACCATATCGCCTTAAAGCTTTTCCTCCACGAGTAGATACTGGGCCAGCCCATTTTCATCTTGTTTTTCGTTCTCTGAGGTTTAGTTCGATCGGGATGCTCAATGGTGGTTGTCTTCGCTCTGATTTTCTTCGGCTTTTCAGTTCATTTCTCAGGTTTCATTTTATCTCTCCAATGTTTTTTCTTAGGTTTTTTGCTTCTTCGTTTTTCACCGCTTTCATCGTTTCTTTCTCGGTTTTCATTGTTTTTTCTTCATTTTCCTTCACCTTTTTTATTTATTTTTCTGTTTTCTTTTATTTTTCTTTGCACTGGTTTGTCTCTGATTTCTTGATTCCTTTTTCTATTTTTTCAATTTCTTTTGTTTCTTCCTTGGGTTTTCTTTTTCGCACTGTTTTTCTTGAGTTTTCTTGTTCCCTTTTTGTATCTTTTCGGTTTCATGACGTTTCTTCGTTGGTTTTGCTTCTTTTTTTGCACTGTTTTTTCCGGTTTCTTCTGTTCTTTTCCTCTTTTGTTTCTTTCTTTATTTTTCTTTTCTTTTCTTTAACACGTGTTTAAATTTGTGTATATGTCAAATAAATTATTTTTATTACATGTTTAATATTTTAAATACAAGATTAACCTTTTTAAATAAAAAAATTCAATGTCTATTTTTTATACAGATTGTACATTTTGTGTGTGTGTGTGTGTGTGTGTGTGTACATATATAGGGCGCGGAGGACCTACACCCGAATATTGACAACATTTGAATATTGATGGAATTCGAAATATTGATAAGGTATTATAAATAATATGGGCGGGGTGGGCCCATACCCAAAAAACATTGCCAGCCATGGAATGCATGCCCGCACAAAGGAGCACAAGAGTATAGCTGGAGATTTCAGCAAAAAAGAGCAAAGACTACTAAAGAATGGCTCCAATGCGCACACAACAAGGCACACAAGGTGTGTTGGCTTGTATAACTTTGCTTGCAAGCATGGGCTGGTTTTTATACCCAGCCATGTCATAACAAAATTCAACGGGAAGCCGGACTCTGCCACGGCAAGGTCTTCTGTCTGGACAAAGTTCTCAGTTCGGACAAAGTTCTTAGTCTAGACAAAAATTTAAGTCTAGCATCGGAGGGCTGATTGTGCAAACATTGAGGCACTTCAGTAGCGCATAAGGCATGTCAAGCTACGGGATACTCGAGGCTCCAGCTATGACGCAGATGAATAAAGAAGGGAACATCTAGCATCCTGCGCGCACTATAAAAGGAGGAGGAATGAGCGCTGCAAACAAACACACATCACCGGACTCCAGAGCATCGCAGAATCCGAGCACCTTGGCCCTCACATTCCTCGGTATGTTCATGATCATTACAAAGTGACGCTCTGACTCCTCATGCATGAAATCTGGTGCCAATTGTCGGAAGTCAAGTGAAGGGATAGCAGAAACATCTCTTGGAGAGTACAAGAACTTGGTGTTGTCAAAGTAGTATGACATAGGGCACAAAATGGATGATAGGAAATAAAATGTGAAGCTCCTAATAAAACCATCTTCTGTCTCGTCACTAAGCATCACCTCCTCTATTTTTTTGAACCGAAACCGTAGAACAATCGTTCTACGGAAATTTCATTAAAATAAATAGTTTACAATATATACAAAATGACCCAAAGAAAGGCTCAACCCACTCTTGTTTTGTTAAACCCTGAAGCTAGCATTATCAAGTTAAATGTTGCTCAATCCAGCTAGAAATTGGTCTCTGAATTTAGTCTTTATTCTGTGCAACAGTAGCTTGAGGTCGGTCTTGAGTGAGGCCTTCCAGGCTTCGATTGTGGCCTGTTTTGCCTGGAAGATTTTGTCATTTCTTTGCATCCAGATATTCCAACATCCCATAATCATGATTTCCATAGCAAAAGCTGTTGGGGAACGTAGTAATTTCAAAAAAAATCCTACGCACACACAAGGTCATAGTGATGCATAGCAATGAGAAGGGAGACTGTGTCCACGTACCCTCGTAGACCGAAAGCGGAAGCGTTAGCACAACGCGGTTGATGTAGTCGTACGTCTTCACGATCCGACCGATCAAGTACCGAAAGCACGGTACCTCCGAGTTCTTGCACATGTTCAGCTCGATGACGTCCCTCGAACTCTGATCCAGCCGAGCTTCGAGGGAGAGTTCCGTCAGCACGACGGCGTGGTGACGATGATCATGTTCTACCGATGCAGGGCTTCGTCTAAGCACCACTACGATATTATCGAGGAGGACTATGGTGGAGGGGCGAACCGAACACGGCTAAGAGATCAATGATCAATTGTTGTGTCTCCAAGGGGTGCCCCCCTCCCCGTATATAAAGGAGTGGAGGAGGGGAGGGACGACCATCTCTAGGGCCCGCCCTAGGGGAGTCCTACTCCCATCGGGAGTAGGATTCCCCTTTTCCTAGTAGAACTAGGAGCACTTCCAAGTAGTAGGAGTAGGAGAGAAGGAAAGGGAAAAGAGAAGAGAAGGAAGGAGGGGGCGCCGCCCCTCCCCCTAGTCCAATCTGGACTAGGCCTTGGGGGGGTGTGCAGCCTCCTCTCTCTCTTTCCCCTAAAGCCCAATAAGGCCCATATACTCCCCTGCGAATTCAAGTAACTCCCCGGTACTCCGAAAAATACCCGAATCACTCGGAACCTTTCTGATAGCCGAATATAGTCGTCCAATATATCGGTATTTACGTCTCGACCATTTCGAGACTCCTCGTCATGTCCCCGATCTCATCCGGGACTCCGAACTACCTTCGGTACATCAAAACACATAACTCATAATATAACCGTCATCGAACTTTAAGCGTGCGGACCCTACGGGTTCGAGAACTATGTAGACATGACCGAGACACGTCTCGGTCAATAACCGATGTGAGAACACGGATGCTCATATTGGCTCCCACATATTCTCGAAGATCTTTATCGGTCAAACCGCATAACAACATACGCTGTTCCCTTTGTCATCGATATGTTACTTGCCCGAGATTCGATCGTCGGTATCTCAATACCTAGTTCAATATCGTTACTGGCAAGTCTCTTTACTCATTCCGTAATACATCATCCTGCAACTAACTCATTAGTTACAATGCTTGCAAGGCTTATAGTGATGTGCATTACCGAGTGGGCCCAGAGATACCTCTCCGACAATCGGAGTGACAAATCCTAATCTCGAAATACGCCAACCCAACAAGTACCTTCGGAGACACCAGAGAGCACCTTTATAATCACCCGATTACATTGTGATTTTTGGTAGCACACAAAGTGTTCCTCCGGTAAACGGGAGTTGCATAATCTCATAGTCATAGGAACATGTATAAGTCATGAAGAAAGCAATAGCAACATACTAAACGATCAAGTGCTAAACTAACGGAATGGGTCAAGTCAATCACATCATTCTCCTAATGATGTGATCCCGTTAATCAAATGACAACTCATGTCTATGGTTAGGAAACTTAACCATCTTTGATTAACGAGCTAGTCAAGTAGAGGCATACTAGTGACGCTATGTTTGTCTATGTATTCACACATGCATTATGTTTCCGGTTAATACAATTCTAGCATGAATAATAAACATTTATCATGAAATAAGGAAATAAATAATAAGTTTATTATTGCCTCTAGGGTATATTTCCTTCAGTCTCCCACTTGCACTAGAGTCAATAATCTAGTTCACATCACCATGTGATTTAACACCAATATTCATATCTGTATATGATTAACACCCATAGTTCACATCGTTATGTGACAACACCCAAAGGGTTTACTAGAGTCAATAATCTAGTTCACATTGCTATGTGATTAACACCCAAAGAGTACTAAGGTTTGATCATGTTTTGCTCGTGAGAGAAGTTTAGTCAACGGGTCTGTCACATTCAGAGCCATATGTATTTTGCAAATATTCTATGTCTACAATGCTCTGCATGGAGCTACTCTAGCTAATTGCTGCCACTTTGAATATGTATCCAGATTGATACTTAGAGTCATCTGGATCAGTGTCAAAACTTGCATTGACGTAACCCTTTACGACGAACCTCTTGTCACCTCCATAATTGAGAAACATATCCTTATTCCACTAAGGATAATTTTGACCAATGTCCAGTGATCTACTCCTAGATCACTATTGTACTCCCTTGCCAAACCAGGGCAAAGTATACAATAGGTCTGGTCCATAGCATGGAATACTTTTATAGAACCTATGACTGAGGCATAGGGAATGATTTTCATTCTCTTTCTATTTTCTACCGTGGTCGGGATTTGAGTCTTACTCAATTTCACACCTTTGCAACAAAGGCAAGAACTATTTCTTTGACTGTTCCACTTTGAACTACTTCAAAATCTTGTCAAGGTATGTACTAATTGAATATCTTATCAAGCGTCTTGATCTATCTTGATAGATCTTGATGCTCAATATGTAAGTAGCTTTACTGAGGTCTTTCTTTTGAAGAACTCCTTTCAAACACTCCTTTATGCTTTCCAGAAAATTTTTACATCATTTCTGATCAATAATATGTCACTCACATATACTTATCAGAAAGGCTGTAGTGCTCCCACTCACTTTATTGTAAATACAGGCTTCACCGCAAGTCCCTATAAAACTATATGCTTCGATCAACTTATCAAAGTGTATATTCCAACTCCGAGATGCTGGCACCAGTCCATACATGGATCACTGGAGCTTGCACATTTTGTTAGCACCTTTAGGATCGAAAAAACCTTCTGGTTGCATCATATACAACTTTTCTTTAAGAAATCCATTAAGGAATGTAGTTTTGCAATCCATTTGCCAGATTTCATAAAATGTGGCAATTTGCTAACATGATTCGGACAGACTTTTAAGCATCAATACAAGTGAGAAAAAACTCATCGTAGTCAACATCTTGAACTTTGTCAAAAACCTTTTTCGTCAAGTCTAGCTTTGTAGATAGTAACACTACTATCAGCGTCCGTCTTCCTCTTGAAGATCCATTTATTTTCTATGGCTTGCCGATCATCGGGCAAGTCAACCAAAGTCCACACACTGTTCCAATACATGGATCCCGTCTCAGATTTCATGGCCTCAAGCCATTTTTCGGAATCTAGGCCCATCATCACTTCCTCATAGTTTGTAGGTTCATCATGGTCAAGTAACATGACCTCCAGAACAAGATTACCGTACTACTCTGGTGCGGATCTTACTCTGGTTGTCCTACGAGGTTCAGTAGTAACTTGATCTGAAGTTACATGATCATCATCATTAGCTTCCTCACTAATTGGTGTAGGAGTCACACGAACTGATTTCTGTGATGAACTACTTTTCAATAAGGGAGCAGGTATAGTTACCTCATCAAGTTCTACTTTCCTCCCACTCACTTCTTTCGAGAGAAACTCCTTCTCTAGAAAGGATCCATTCTTATATCTTGCCTTTGGATCTGTGATAGAAGGTGTACCCAACAGTTTCCTTTGGGTATCCTATGAAGACACATTTCTCCGATTTGGGTTTGAGCTTATCAGGTTGAAACTTTTTCACATAAGCATCGCAACTCCAAACTTTAAGAAACGACAGCTTAGGTTTATTGCTAAACCATAGTTCATACGGTGTCATCTCAACGGATTTAGATGATGCCCTATTTTAACGTGAATGCGGCTATCTCTAATGCATAACCCCAAAACGATATTGGTAAATCGATAAGAGACATCATTCATCACACCATATCTAGTAAAGTACGATTACGACGTTCGGACACACCATTACGCTGTGGTGTTCCAGGTGGCAAGAGTTTGTGAAACTATTCCACATTGTTTTAACTAAAGGCCAAACTCGTAACTCAAATATTCATCTCCACGATCAGATCGCAGAAAATTTATTTTCTTGTTATGATGATTATCCACTTCACTCTGAAATTCTTTGAACCTTTCAACTATTTCAGACTTATGTTTCATCAAGTAGATATACCCATATCTACTCAAATCATCTGTGAAGGTCAGAAAATAACGATACCCGCCACGAGCCTTAATACTCATTGGAAGTATGTATTATTTCCAACAAGTCAGTAGCTCGTTCCATTGTTCTGGAGAACGGTGTTTTAGTCATCTTGCCCAAAAGGCACGGTTAGCAAGCATCAAATGATTCGTAACCAAGTGATTCCGAAAATCCATCTTTATGGAGTTTCTTCGTGCGCTTTACACCGATATGACCCAAAAGGCAGTGCCACAAATAAGTTGCACTATCATTATTAACTTTGCATCTTTTGGCATCAATATTATGTGTATCACTATGATCGAGATCCAACATACTATTTTCATTGGGTGTATGACCATTGAAGGTTTTATTCATGTAAACAGAACAACAATTATTCTCTGACTTTGAATAACCGTATTGCAATAAACATGATCAAATCATATTCATGCTCAACGCAAATGCCAAATAACATTTATTTAGGTTTAACACCAATCCCTAAAGTATAGGGAGTGTGTGATGATGATCATATCAATCTTGGAACTGCTTCCAACACTCATCGTCACTTCCCCTTCAACTAGTCTCTGTTTATTCTGTAACTCCTGTTTTCGAGTTACTAATCTTAGCAACCGAACAAGTATAAAATACTCATGGGCTACTATAAACACTAGTAAGGCACACATCAATAACATGTATATCAAATATACCCTTGTTCACTTTGCCATCCTTCTTATCAACCAAATATTCAGGGTATTTCCGCTTCCAGTGACCATTTCCTTTGCAGTGTAAGCACTCAGTTTCAAGCTTTGGTCCAGCTTTGGGATTCTTTGCGGGAGTGACAACTTGCTTGTCATTCTACTTGAAGTTCCCTTTCTTTCCCTTTGCCCTTTTTCTTGAAACTAGTGGTCTTGTCAATCATCAACACTTGATACTCTTTTCTTGATTTCTACCTTCGTTGATTTCAACATCACGAAGAGCTCGGGAATCATTTTTTGTCATCCCTTGCATACTATAGTTCATCACGAAGTTCTAGTAACTTGGTGATGGTGACTAGAGAACTCCGTCAATCACTATCTTATCTGGAAGATTAACTCCCACTTGATTCAAGCGATTGTAGTACCCAGACAATCTGAGCACATGCTCACTAATTGAGCAATTCTCCTCCATATTTTAGCTATAGAACTTGTTGGAGACTTCATATCTCTCAACTCGGGTATTTGCTTGTAATATTAACTTCAACTCCTGGAACATCTCATATGGTCCATGACGTTCAAAACGTCTTTGAAGTCCCGATTCTAAGCCGTTAAGCATGGTGCACTAAACTATCAAGTAGTCATCATATTGAGCTAGCCAAACATTCATAACGTCTCCATCTGCTTCGACAATAGGTCTGTCACCTAGCGGTGCATCAAGGACATAATTCTTCTGTGCAGCAATGAGGATAAACCTCAGATCACGGATCTAATCCGCATCATTGCTACTAATATCTTTCAACATAGTTTTTGTCTAGGATCATATCAAAAATAAACATAGGGAAACAACAACGCGAGTTGTTGATCTACAACATAATTTGCAAAATACTATCAAGACTAAGTTCATGATAAATTAAAGTTCAATTAATCATATTACTTAAGAACTCCCACTTAGATAGGCATCCCTCTAATCATCTAAGTGATCACGTGATCCAAATCAACCAAACCATAACCGATCATCATGTGAAATGGAGTAGTTTTCAATGGTGAACATCACTATGTTGATCATATCTACTATATGATTCATGCTCGACCTTTCGGTCTCAGTGTTCCGAGGCCATATCTGCATATGCTAGGCTCGTCAAGTTTATCTTGAGTATTCTGCATGTGCAAAACTAGCTTGCACCCGTTGTATATGGACGTAGAGCCTATCACACCCGATCATCACGAGGTGTCAGGGCACGACGAATTTTAGCAACGGTGCATACTCAGGGAGAACACTTTTATCTTGAAATTTAGTGAGAGATCATATTATAATGCTACTGTCAATCAAAGCAAAATAAGATGAATGAAAGATAAACATCACATGCAATCAATATAAGTGATATGATATGGCCATCATCATCTTGTGCTTGTGATCTCCATCTCCGAAGCACCGTCATGATCACCATTGTCACCGGCGCGGCACCTTGATCTCCATTGTAGCATCATTGTTGTCTTGCCAACTATTGCTTCTACGACTATCGCCACCGCTTAGTGATAAAGTAAAGCAAATACAGGGCGATTGCATTGCATACAATAAAGCGACAACCATATGGCTCCTGCCAGTTGCCGATAACTCGGTTACAAAACATGATCATCTCATACAATAAAATATAGCATCATGCCTTGACCATATCACATCACAACATGCCCTGCAAAAACAAGTTAGACGTCCTCTACTATGTTGTTGCAAGTTTTACGTGGCTGCTACAGGCTGAGCAAAAACCGTTCTTACCTACGCATCAACACCACAACGATAGTTTGTCAAGTTAGTGCTGTTTTAACCTTCTCAAGGACCGGGCTTAGCCACACTCGGTTCAACTAATGTTGGAGAAACTGACACCCGCCAGCCACCTATGTGCAAAGCACGTCGGTAGAACCAGTATCGCGTAAGCGTACGCGTAATGTCGGTCTGGGCCGCTTCATCCAACAATACCGTCGAAACAAAGTATGACATGCTGGTAAGCAGTATGACTTGTATTGCCAACAACTCACTTGTGTTCTACTCGTGCGTATAACATCAACGCATAAAACCTGGCTCGGATGCCACTGTTGGGGAACGTAGTAATTTCAAAAAAATTCCTACGCACACGCAAGATCATGGTGATGCATAGAAACGAGAGGGGAGAGTGTGTCCACGTACCCTCGTAGACCGAAAGCAGAAGCGTTAGCACAACGCGGTTGATGTAGTCGTACGTCTTCACGATCCGACCGATCAAGTACCGAAAGCACAGTACCTCCGAGTTCTTGCACACGTTCAGCTCGATGACGTCCCTCGAACTCCGATCCAGCCGAACTTCGAGGGAGAGTTCCGTCAGCACGACGGCGTGGTGACGATGATGATGTTCGACTGACGCAGGGCTTCATCTAAGCACCGCTACAATATTATCAAGGAGGACTATGGTGGAGGGGGGCACCGCACACGGTTAAGAGATCAATGATCAATTGTTGTGTCTCCAAGGGGTTCCCCCCTCCACGTATATAAAGGAGTGGAGGAGGGGGAGGCCCAGCCCTCTCTAGGGAGCGCCCTAGGGGAGTCCTACTCCCACCGGGAGTAGGATTCCCCCTTTCCTAGTAGAACTAGGAGCCCTTCCAAGTAGTAGGAGTAGGAGAGAAGGAAATGGAAAAGAGAAGAGAAGGAAGGAGGGGGCACCGCCCCTCCCCCTAGTCCAATTCGGACTAGGCCTTGGGGGCGCGCAGCCTCCTCTCTCTCTTTCCCCTAAAGCCCAATAAGGCCCGTATTGAAAGTGCAACTATCCCTAGGTGGTTTTGGTAATTCATAACAACATATAGCTCATTGAGCTAATGCTATTCCAAGACTATTATTTCAGGAAAGCTCAATGAATGGCATGGCATGGATGATGAAAGTGGATCCCTCAAAATTCTAATGACAAAGGATTGGCTCAAGCTCAAAAGCTCAAGACTCTTCATTTTATATTTTAGTGATCCAAGATCACATTGAGTCTATAGGAAAAGCCAATACTATCAAGGAGGGATGAGGTGTTGCTTAATGAGCCTCTTGCTTCATGTGCTTAGTGATATGCTCCAAAAACCCTCAGCTACTTTCTCACATCCACAAATGACCTAAACCTAAAGCCAAAATCGATCACACCAATTCTTTCTATCCGGCGCCACCAAGTTCAAATGTCATAGCCACTGCCACAAACCCTAGGCAAATTGGTCTTACCGAAAGGGATCTCGGTCTCACCGAGATGGGATTGTAATCTCTCTGTTTCCCTTCGTAACGTTTCGGTCTAACTGAAGTGAGCGATCGGTCCCACCGAGATTCTAATGTAAATTCTCTGTTTCCCGTTTGTAACATTTCGGTCTCACCGAAAAGAGCAAATCGGTCCCACCGAGTTTACCTGACCAACTCTCTGGAAAGCTTATTACCAAAATCGGTCTCACCGAGTTTGTGTAATCGGTCTTACCGAGATTACGTTATGCCCTAACCCTAACGAATCGGTCCTACCGAGTTGCATGTCAGCCGCACCGAAAATCCTAACGTCACTAGGTTTACTAAATCGGTCTGACCGAGTCTGTTGAATCGGTCCCATTGAGTTTGGTAAATTGTGTGTAACGGTTAGTTTTTGTGTGGAGGCTATATATACCCCTCCACCTCCTCTTCATTCATGGAGAGAGCCATCAGAACAAACCTACACTTCCAACTTACCATTTCTGAGAGAGAACCACCTACTCATGTGTTGAGGCCAAGATATTCCATTCCTACCATATGAATCTTGATCTCTAGCCTTCCCCAAGTTGCTTTCCACTCAAATCTTCTTTCCACCAGATCCAAATCCTATGAGAGAGAGTTGAGTGTTGGGGAGACTATCATTCGAAGCACAAGAGCAAGGAGTTCATCATCAACGCACCATTTGTTACTTCTTGGAGAGTGGTGTCTCCTAGATTGGCTAGGTGTCACTTGGGAGCCTCCGACAAGATTGTGGAGTTGAACCAAGGAGTTTGTAAGGGCAAGGAGATCGCCTACTTCGTGAAGATCTACCGCTAGTGAGGCAAGTCCTTCGTGGGCGACGGCCGTGGTGGGATAGACAAGGTTGCCTCTTCGTGGACCCTTCGTGGGTGGAGCCCTCTGTGGACTCGCGCAACCGGTACCCTTCATGGGTTGAAGTCTCCATCAACGTGGATGTACGATAGCACCACCTATCGGAACCATGCCAAAAACATCCGTGTCTCCAATTGCGTTTGAATCCTCCAAACCCTTCCCTTTACTTTCTTGCAAGTTGCATGCTTTAATTTCCGCTGCCTATATACTCTTTGCATGCTTGCTTGAATTGTGTGATGATTGCTTGACTTGTCCTAAGATAGCTAAAATCTGCCAAACTGTAAAATTGGGGTAAGGTTAAGTTTTAATTGGTCAAGTAGTCTAATCACCCCCCTCTAGACATACTTCAAGGTCCTACAAGTGGTATCAGAGCTTTGGTCTCCATTTGCTTTGATTTCCATAGCTTTTGGTGGTCATAGCCTTGGTTTCACAACCTAGGAGAGTATGGCATCTAGCGAGGGAAATTATCATCGTAGAGGTCCTTACTTTGATGGTACTAATTTTGCTAGTTGGAAGCATAAGATGAAAATGCATATTCTCGGACATAACCCCGCCGTTTGGGCAATTATTTGTATTGGCTTGCAAGGTGAATTATTTGATGGGAGAGAGCCGAACCGTGAAGCTAATGTGGAAGAATTGAAGATGCTGCAATACAACGCTCAAGCTTGTGATATCATCTTCAATGGATTGTGCCCCGAAGAATTCAACAAAATCAGCCGTCTTGAGAATGCAAAGGAAATTTGGGATACTTTGATTGATATGCATGAAGGTACCGACTCCGTCAAGGAATCCAAGTTGGATGTGCTCCAAAGTCAGCTTGACAAGTTCAAAATGAAGGATGGTGAAGGTGTCGCTGAAATGTACTCTAGGCTTGCACTTATCACAAATGAGATTGCCGGCTTAGGTAGTGAAGAGATGACCAACAAATTCATCATCAAGAAGATCCTAAGAGCATTGGATGGAAAGTATGATACCGTGTGCACATTGATCCAAATGATGCCAAACTACAAAGATCTCAAGCCAACGGAAGTCATTGGAAGAATTGTTGCTCATGAGATGTCACTCAAGGATAAGGAGGAACTTCACAACAAGTCAAGTGGTGCTTACAAAGCCTCAAGTGAAGCCCCCACATCATCAAGTGAGAAACAAACCTTCAATGAAGAACTGAACTTAATGGTGAAGAACTTCAACAAATTCTACAAGAGTAGAAGCAAAGAAAGAAGCTCTAAGTCAAGGTCTTACAATGACAAAAGATCTTCTAGTAGAGAGCGAAATTGCTACAATTGTGGGAGACCCGGACACTATTCCAATGAGTGTACGGCACCCTATAAAAGAAGATAAGATTCTCCAAAAAGAAGAAGCAAAAGAGAAGAATCACCATCGAGAGAGAGGAGGAGTAGAGATGGTCGTTATGAATGAAGACCCTCACGGAGAAATAGGGATTCGGAAAGGAAGGACAAGTCATCAAGGAGCTACACAAAACGAAGACATCAAGCTCATGTTGGTGAATGGGTATCCGGCTCCGACTCCGACAATCACTCCGAGAGAAGCTATCACTCCGACTCCGAATATTGTCGGTGTACTAAGGTAGGGGTACCTCAGTACCCCAACTTGTGCACGGGCAGCCCCAGACTCCCATGCAACGGATCCATCAAATGCTTGCGGAGACCATCTCCGCTCCACACCAAGCCGTTCAAGAACAAAGTATATAAGATAGAAACTCAAGACCCGGCAAGAGGAGCTTGCGGAAAGGCCATTCCAGGCTCAAGGCTACATTACTCCTGCAGATCCCCGGCGAGAGGAGCTCGTCGGGAGGACCAGAAGATCACATCACAGAAGACACGCCTCGGCGCCCCGCGCGCGCCCCGGCGAGGACCCGGGGGGCGGCAAGTCACAGAGCCTGACAAGCCCGGGCCCGCAAGATCAAGGCCCGGCAAGGTGCTTGCCGGGAGAGCTATGCTACGTGCCCGCACTCCAGCTCATTTGCCCACGTCGCCTCCAAATTCTCCAGAGAGGCGCGTGGCGGGTGGTCAGGCTTTGCATGAAGAATGCGGTGGCACTCCACGGTGGTGGCTTCGCCGCCGTGGCGAGAAAAGACGCAATGGCGGGAGCTTTTGGGGCGACGGCGACGGGCATTTAATGCCCTTGTCCCCCTCTGTCAAAAGTAGGTAGAAAGCACTGTAGCTGCACTGTTCCCGCACTGTTCCAACTACCACCTCTTTTACGTTTTTACCCCTCTACCTCACGTTGACACCTGTCGGTGACCCCTTGCCCTATAAAAGGAGGCCCATGCACAACGTAGAGGAGGGTCCGCGACTAGCTACTCTCGCGAGGGTTTCACACACCACTCCACCGTTTTGCTCGCATTCTTGAGCAAGATCAAATACAACACAATGCAGCAAAGAGGGTTTCTGCGACCATCGCGCCCGGCTGGGTAAAATCCCAGCGTGCATCGCCTCGATCTGCTCTCCGCGCAGCCTCCGCCCGTGCAACACACGAAGGGCCCTGCCCCATAGGTGCCGCGCCACCCATCGGCGCGACATCTCTCGGGCGCCCGGTAAAGCGTCGAGGTTGTGCGAACCTGATCCGGCGTTCGCGCGCCAGCACTCTTCATCAACCTCTCCAGCTTCGTCAGCAGCTTCATCGACAACTGCGTCATGGCCCCGAAGACGAGAGCTTCGAGGGTCGCAGACCCATCTCCGTCTTCCCCGCCGCCACCGGAGCCGACGGCAGGCGGAGGAGACGCCGGTGGAAGGGTGGACACCGGCGAGGGCGCTCGCGGTGCCACCAGATCCAGGGACAGGACGGAGGACCACGCCTCGGCCTCCGTAGACCCACGTCCATCTCAGCGCACGACGACCCAGCAGCGCCATACCACAGGAGGTGGTATCCGCTTGTTGGAACAAGGACACGTCGGGGGCTCGCGAGATGTTCCGGACCCCGCCCGAACACGGCAAAGCGGCGGCGCCGGACAGACCTGCTCCTTCCAACACCCGGAAGCCCGAGCGCGTCCGCTCCCGCGCCGCTTCGCTCCCGCTTCCCTCCACTCGCGAAGCGCCACGAGCGCAAATGCTCTCGACTTCCCTCGCGGCGGACAAGGTCGAGGACGGAGGGCTACCATCGAGCCTGGTCGCCGCCAACAACGACCGTCAACAGCAGCTCGCGGCCTCGCGCCGCTGCAAGCGGGAAGGCGAAGCTCGCGGCGACAAGACCGCCGGGTGCAACTACGCGCACTCCCGCGCCGCGAAGCGGAAGACGCCGCCCGCGGAATAACGCCGACGACGGCTCCACGGCATCGTCGGACCAGCTGGCTCGCCGAGATCAACGTCAGTCCTCGGCGAAGCGGCGGCAAGAAGATGCTCGGACCACGATCGGCGTCGCCGAGACTCGGCGACAATCGACCAGAGCTGGAGCACTGCGAAGTCGCGCGCCCGGCGAGCCAGCGACTTGCCAGTCTGCTGGCGGGCTGCCCGCGCTCACCGTGAATCGCGGCGGCGTCGATGGCCTAGCATGAAAAACTTCAAGCCCGACGCATCGGAGAAGTACGACGGCAAGACACACCCTCGGAGTTTCTCGATTTACACCATCGCGTGCAGGCTGCGGGGCGCGACGAGAAGATTCGGCGAACTACTTCCGCTCGTGCTTAGGCCGAACGCTCGTTCTTGGCTTATGCACTTGCCGGAGGGCTCCATTTCCTCTTAGGCGGATCTTTGTCATCGGTTTGTTGGTGCCTTCACCGGCGGCCACAAACCCCACGCCAAGAAAGTGATCTCCACATTTTGGCCCGTATGAAGGGGAATCCTGCGCAAGTACATCCAACGCTTCAGCCGTGTGCAACACAACATTCGATGTCCACCCGCCATGGTTATCGGCGCGTTCCACCGAACGTCGTAACCGCCGCATGCGTGAAGAGATGGCGATGACCAAGATCCGGGATGTCAGCGAGCTTTATGCCCTGGCTGACAAATGCGCACGCGCGGAAGAGGGGAGGAGGCTTCCCGGGGAGGACGCTGGCGCAGGAGGGAGCGACTCCGACGACGCCGCCCCGGCAAAGAAGCGCCGGCGACAGGTCTTCCAGAAGAAGAACAAGGAACATGTGCTTGCCGTCGAAAAGTCCGGCAAGGAAGCTCCCGCCAAGCAAACACAGATTAGCGATTCCGCAAGGAGCTTGCCTCGGCGCGGCAGCCGACAAGCAGGGCGCCCGGCAAGCAATACTGCAAAATCCACCGCACCAAAGGCCACGACCTCTACAACTGCAAGCGCGTCGATTATCTCGTCGAGCAGCAAAAGGCTGAGTACGAGAGGCGCGACAAGGAGAGGGCCCAAGGTGGCGGAGGAGAACCGAGCAAGAAGCGGCCGTTCGTCGGTCGGGGAGGACCTCCCGGCAAGGCCAAGCGGCGACAAGGTGACCGACCTTCTCGGAGCCGCGACAAGGACGAAGAAGACGGCGAAGAGGACGTGGAGGATGAGGACGACAGTGAGCAGGAATTTCGAAGGCCACGGAGGTCCCGTGTGCGTTGACGGTGGCGCCACACACACCTCTCACCGCCAACTAAAGCAAAGGGCACGTGAGGTGAATGCGGCAGAGCCGCCCATGGAGTCACGCAGACTCCTCAAATGGTCCAGTACGCCCATCATTTTCGATCTTGAGGATCACCCGGACCGCACCACGGCGGTCGGTTGCCTGCCGATGCTGGTCTCGCCCACCATCCGCAACCTCAAGGTCACCAAGATGTTGGTCGATGGCGGGCCGGGCTGAACTTGATTTCTCTGCTGTGATCAAGAAACTCCAAATCCTGCACGACGAGCTCAAGAGACCGCCCTTCCAAGGAATCAACCCGGGAGGAGCAAGCCCAAGGGAAAATCACCTTGCCGGTGACCTTTGGCGGGAGGTCAACTTCAGGACCGAAGGCGCACTTTCGACGTTGCCGATATTCCGCTTGCCATATAACGGGATACTCGAACCTCCCGCCTCGCCAAGTTCATGGCGGCTTCCCATTACGCCTAACGTGCTCAAGATGCCGGGTCCGATAAGCGTCATCACTGTCCGCAGCGACAAGAAAGACGCGCTTATCTGCACCGACCAGATTTACCGGGATGCGGCCGCGGCGGCCGACAAGGATGCACTTGCCGCTGAAGTTCCCAAAGGGAAAAAGACGAAGACCAAGTACGGCAAGCGCTCCGGGGCCCACTCCGGCAACTGCACCCCTTCGGAGTGTTGCGCTGCCAGCGAGGACGCCCCATCGAGCTCCACCGGCAAGGATAAAAAAGGAATGGCTGCTCCACCGGCAACCAAGAAGGTGTCCGCCAAGGAGGACGGCACTGGTGGTACCTTCACCATCGCCACGCTGACAACGAAATAGGAAAGCGCTCGTTGCTTTCTGCGGCGAATGTCGATGTGTTTGCATGGCAACCATCCGACATCCCCGTGTTCCTGTGAAGGTATTGAGCACAAGCTTGCCGCTTGCCCCCATGCGCGCCCGTCAAGCAAAAAGTGAGGAAACAAGCCGTGGAACGCCAAGAGTTCATCAATGAAGAAATCAAGAAACTAGAGGCAGCTGGCCTAGTCAGGGGTGTGATCCATCCGACGTGGCTAGCAAACCCGGTTGTCGTCGCGCAAGGCCAATGGGAAATGGAGACTATGTATAGACTTCACCGATGTGAATAAAGCATGTCCCAAGGACCCATTCCCTTGCCGCGCAGATCGACCAGATTGTTGACTCCACCGCCGGATGTGAGCTACTCGCTTTCTTGATGCGTACTCAGCTATCACCGATCTTCATGGCCAAAGAAGATGAAGAGAAACTGCGCTCATCACTCCATGTGGCACCTATTGCTTCATACGCATGCCATTTGGGCTGAAGAATGCAGGTCAACGTTATGCAGGGTAGTGTATACTGCTTTTGAGCCACGATCCACGTAAATGTAGAAGCTTACGTGGATGACATCGTGGTGAAGAGCAAGAGCAAGGATACACCGATTCAAGATTTAGAAGAGACATTCCAGAACCTCGCGCAGGATACAATTAAAATTGAACCCCGAGAAGTGCGCCTTTGGGGTCCCTCCGCAAGCTTCTCGGGTTCTTTGTGTCTCGAGAGGGGATCAAGCCAACCCCGACAAGATTAAAGCCATTGAGCAGATCCAAGCCCCAAGGCGGATCAAGGATGTCGAAGGCTCGCAGGTTGTGTGGCTGCCCTCAAGAGATTCATTTCAAAGTCGCTGAAGGCCTGCCTTCTTCAAAATCTTGAAGAAGGCGGGACCCATGAAGTGGACTCGAAGCGGAGACAATGCTGCAAGACTTGAAACATTACTCCGTCTCCACTCCAATACTTGTCGCACCTAAGCCACAGGAGAAATTGCTGCTATACCTAGCGGCAACCAACCAAGTGGTGAGTGCTGCGCTAGTAGCGGAGAGGAGTCCGACGAGGAGGCCGCACCACCGCAAGCCAGCCCAAATGACAAGCGGGGGCTGCTCCGCAAGCCAGCCCCTGCAAGGACAGCCTGGGCAGGAGCAAGGTGAGGTGCGAAAAAGATGGTGCAGCGTCCGGTGTATTTGTAAGCTCCTTCTCCAGGAGCCGATCAAGGTACTGTGTACAAAAGTTGCTTTTGGCCTTCTCATGGCCTCAAGAAAGCTGCGCCACTACTTCCAAGCACACGAGATAACAAGGGTCACTCGCTTCCCGCTGAAGAGGATATTGCACAACCCGTAAGCAACAGCAGGGATCGTTGAGTGGGCACCGGAATTGTCGAGCTTCGGACTCAAGTTTGAAAGTATTTCAACCATACAGAGCCGGCTCGCAGAATTTATAGCAGAGTGGACCCCACACCGATGAAGAAGTTCAAGAAACAAGTACACCCGCACAAGGAGCGGCGAGTGAATGGGTAATGTACTTGATGGTGCCTTCTCGCTATAAGGCGCCGGTGCGGCGTCGTACTCATCGCGCCAACCGGAGAGCACCTCAAGTATGTTATCCAGATGCACTTTCCAAGAGAGCAAGCGACAAACAACACCGCTGAATATGAGGGTTGCTTGCCGCCTCGGGATTGCGGCCGAGCTTGGGATCAAGAAGCTGATCGTATGGGGATTCCCAGCCAGGTCCGCAAGTTAACAAGAACTATCAGAGCCCTTTGATGGAAGCCTATGTAGATGAAGTAAGGAAGCTTGAGGAGCACTTTGAAGGTCTGCAGATGGAACACATTCCGAGAGCTCAGAATGAAATCGCAGACGGCCTTTCAAAGTGTGCTTCAATGAAGTTACCTGTGGAACCAGGGACCTTCTTGCTCAGGCTGACTCAACCTTCCGTGGCGCCATCAATTGGGCAGTCCAAGAAGAGAAAGTTGGTGTCCGGCGACTACTTGCCGGCGGACCTCCCTGAGGCCGCCGCCAAAGTCCCCAGGATTAACCTCCAGAACGCTGAGGAACAATCTGCTCCCGCCGATCATCAGATCTGTGCGATCGAAGCAAGTGTTCCCGACAAGACTTGCCCGACAAGCTTGTCGGGAACCTTCAGCTCGGCGAGCCGTAGATTCTTGCCGTAGAAGCGAAGGTTCCCGCAGCGCCCTCATGCCTTTAGTCCTTGTCGTCGAGCCCCGGGCTCCGGCATGGGCGCAGCAGATCGTCCGTTTCCTGCAAACTGGAGAACTTCCTGACGACCCTGAAGAGATAGAAAGGATAACCAGACAGTCAAGTATGTACCAGTTCGTGGACAACGAGCTATCTGTAAGAAGGCTCAATGGTGTCGATTGAAGTGCATCTCTAGGGAAGATGGACAACAGCTGTTGGCGAGAGGTTCACGGAGGCATCTGCGGCCACCACATTGGCGCAAGGGCGCTTGCGGAAAGGCTTTCCGCAAGGGTTCTTTGGCAAGAAGCTTCCAAGATGCAATCGCACTAGTAACCAAGTGTGAAGCGTGTCGGTTCCATGCAAAGCAAATTCATCACCAGCTCAAGCTCTCCAAACAATCCCTTTGTCCTGGCCCTTCGGTCTGGGGCTCGACATCCTCGGCCCCTTCCCGTGCCGTCGGGGCTTTGAGTACTTGTACGTAGCAATGACAAGTTCACAAAGTGGCCGAAGTGGAGCCAGTGAGAAGGTGACAACACGATCGGCGATCAAGTTCTTCGGTCGATTGTATGCCGCTTCGATCCCCAACCGGATTATCACCGACAACGGTACACAATTCACCAGCCGCACCTTCATGCGATATGTCCAAGACCTTGGCGCCAAGGTCTGTTAAACTCGTTGCTCACCCAAGGAGCAACGGTCAGCGAAAGGGCCAATCGGAAGTGCAAAGCGGACTCAAGACAAGAACTTTCGACGAGCTGCGCAAGTGCGGAAGAAATTGATAGAGGAGCTGCCGGCGGCTCTCGTCAATCGAACGACACCAAACCGAGCCACCGGCGGACACCCTTTGCTCTAGTCTATGGAGCGAAGCGCTTCTCCCCACGGAATCAGATACGGATCTCCTCGAGTGCTCGCTATGATGAGCTTGAGCAAGAGCAATCGCGACAAGATGACGATTGCTCCTCGAGGAGGGACGTCTCGAGTTGCTGACGAGCTGCTCGATACCAGCAAGCCTTGCGCCGCTACCATAGCCGCAAGGTCAAAGCCAGGAGCCTCGAGGAAGGCGACCTTGTTCTTCGGCGTGTTCAGTCCGCCAAGAATTCCAACAAGTTGACGCCGAAGTGGGAAGGCCCTTATCGGGTGAGACAAGTCACGAGACCCGGCGCCGTCCGGCTCGAGACCGAAGAAGGCTTGCCAGTGAGTAATTCCTGGAACATAGAGCATCTTCGCAAGTTCTACCCATAAGGCGCGGTCGCCGTGATCCGCTCCGGCAACCTCCTTTTGTACAAAAGCTTTGCCGCCGTTGCATGTAACCCTTTGTACAAAGCGGGCGCAGACCCGTGCAGCAATAAAGTTTCCGTGTCTTGCGTTATTTGCCTCTTTTCCATGCTCTTCTTTGCTATTTGCATGAGTTATTTGGCATCTTTTCGTATGGCACGCGTGTCCCATAAGCAATAGCGCGTCAAAAAGCCACGTGCCCGTTCTCTTCTTTTTTCTCCTTGTTTCTTAAGCAAAAGAAATGTTCCTCCCGCACAAGTTTGCCGGAGGGGGGAGGAAATGAAGGATGAACCAAGCACTCCAAGTGCTGTTCAAGAAAGGGGAACCTGCCGGAGAACGCGCAGGCCTCGAAAGCTAAGTTGCCGGGATTTGCGCAGCTCAAAATTTTAAATTTTGAGATTGCCTTCCTTGAACAACCACACCTTGTATGGAAAACCTGTGCTCGGAGGAACCTGCCGACGGACAGCCGTGCCCTTATCTTGCGTTCGAGTCGACTCTGCAAGTTAAGTGTGTTCGATGTTCATGGCAAGGTTGTTGTGCGGTAAGGCCTTGCCCTTGCCGCAAGTCTTTCCTAGAAGCGTAAGGTTGAAGCGTACAGAGTTGAGAATCAAAACAAGGGAATTGATTCTGCGATCATTGGTCGAAATAAAGGTAAATATCCTGCAAAGGATAACTTGTCGCGGTAACTAATAAGTTCGTAGCGACTTGTGCAGCAAAAAAAGGAAACAAAGATAAAAAAGAAGAAAGAGGGCCTAGTCTCGCGCCGCCCTCCATCTGAGGGATCTTGTTCACTTTGGCGATGATGTGGGCGACTTGCTCCTTCAAGGCC
This sequence comes from Aegilops speltoides, assembly GCA_021437245.1. Taxonomy (NCBI): domain Eukaryota; kingdom Viridiplantae; phylum Streptophyta; class Magnoliopsida; order Poales; family Poaceae; genus Aegilops; species Aegilops speltoides. Next base: position 414,703,397 of record CM038146.1, on the reverse strand, counting down.
TCCATGTCCGCCGGCGGCAAGCTGCGAAGGACGTTGGAGAGGTTTATACGGGGTTGCGCAACAAGAAGGAACCAAAAGATCGCACCAGCACTCGGGGCCGGCGAGTCGTGGTCGCCGGGCTGCGGATGCCAAGGTTCTTCTTGGCGAGCCAGCCTCCGGGGCTGCGAGCATCGAGATTCGCCTCCGGCGAGCTAGTGTCGCCGGGGCTGCGATTCAGATAAGTTTTCATCCTCATCATGCATCCTCTCATGGACCGAGATGCGGGACTGCGTCTTTGAACGATCGTGTCTTGTAAAAACCGTGCGTGGAGGAACCGAGTCGTGACCGACTTGCGTGCTTTGGTTTGTTTCGAGTCCGCCAACAAACCCAAGTGTGCCGCTGCACTCTATCTTGCTTCCGAGCCTGCTCAAGCAAGATAGGCGTCATAATCGCCCGACAAGGTTGCTTGCCGGGAGTGACACCACCAGCGGGCTGTCCCGCTGCGCTAAGCGTGTTCGCCCGCAAGCTCCCGATAAGCGTAAGAACACGCAAGGCACGCGGTCAAGTAAAGGACTCATCCGCAAGCTTTCCCCTCTTTTCATTAAAACATTCAATTTAGTACAAGTCCATAGAGGATGAAAAACATGATAGAGAGGATTACAAGTTCTTAAATGCAGCTAAATGCCCGAGGGCTTACAATCTGAAAAGATAAGGTGCCGTGATCCTCTCCTGTTTCTCTGTTCAGGAGTTCGGGAGGTAGGTCAGAGCCCCGGCAAGATAAGCTTGCCGGGAGAGGAGACCCGCAAGAGGAGCTTGTCGGGAAGGGCGAAGGGAGCGCCTAGGAGAGCGTGGCGGTGGCGCCGCCGTGCCGCAGAGCTGCAAGCAGTGACGGGCATGGGGAACGATGCCCGGGAGCCAGCGACAAGTCCTCAAGGCCACGGAGAGCCACGGGCGCGAAGACCCCAAGAGAACACCGGGGCCGCCAGAGCTTGGCGGAGACGAAGGCGTCGGAGGCGAGCTTGAAGACGGGTAGTGGGGCGTCGACGCTCTCGAGGGCTACTCGCTCTCGTCTTTGCGACGTGAACGCACCGCCACCACTCCCCTCTTCCTCTTCTGCTGCCTCTCGCCGACCGCCCAAGGAGACGGCCCGGGGAGTTCAGGAGACCGGCAACCCGAAGATGGGGTTGCGGTGGCGACGAGGCAGCGGTGTCCGACGCCTAGTCGGGCCCGCCATCCCCTCGCCGCCGCTGTCGCTCTCCTCCTCGCCACTTTCGCCGAGGAGGAGCCTTCGCTATCCGAGGAGCTGTCCACACAGCAGCGCCGCCGGTTCCATAGTCGCCAAGACCTTGACGGCGAGGAGGTCACCATCCAAGAACGAAATGGAGGGTGAACCCGCCGTCAAGCTATGGATCCGGCGAACGCTCTTCCACCCTCGGTCGAAGAACATCACGCCGGGCTGGGGACACGACACTCACCCGAGTGCCGCTGATCCCGCAGCCCCTCATCGCGTAGCTCCATCACGTCGGGCGGATCCGGCCCCATTGCGTCCGCGAACGGGGCCGGCAACCGAAGGCGACGACGAGGCGCCCGGCGAAGCTTGATGAAGAACTCCCAGGGGTCATCTCCGGTGTGGACCGCGCCGTGGTCAGGAGACGCCGGAGGAGACGGGGGAGGCTCCTCACCACGACCGCCTCTCCTCGACCGCCTCGGCCACGCCTCGGCCTCGATCATGCCACGCCCCTCCCTCTCCCTCTCGTGGCCGGCTCCACCGCCACGGGAGCGAGATGGGGAGCGGCGCGCTGCCTAGAAGCAACCCGCGCCGCCACCGTCGAGGAGCCGGGATTCCCTCCTTCCATGGCGGCAAGAAGAACAGAAGACGAAGGCGAAGGAAGAAATGGATGAGTATGGCCGTTGTGCACCCCTTCCGCCCTATTTAAAGGGGCGGGGTGGGGACTCAACCGCCCGCCAACCAATCAGGAAGCAAGGAGGCGAGAGGAGCGGGGCCGACTCGCCCTCTCCGCCCGTGGGCTCGGTCTCCCACCTTCGCCGCCCGACCCCCATGCGTGAGGGCAGCGTGGCAAAAAGCGAGCCGAGCGGCAGTGAAGCGACCCGCTCTGCGCCACGATCACGGGTGGGTGCCTTAAAGGCTGCATGCGCCCCCTCCTCCCACGACGCCGCAATCAACGCGTGCCGTTGCTATGGAGGGGAGACGACAGATGCAGCAGAGATTCGACGCGCCGTAGGCTTCAGCGCCGTGCAGCCTTTGTCTTGGGCTTGGCCCAACAGCGCTTCGGCACGTGTATGGCCCAGCCGGGGCTCTGTCGGTGTACTAAGGTAGGGGTACCTCGGTACCCCAACTTGTGCACGGGCAGCCCCAGCTCCCGCAACCAGATCCATCAAATGCTTGCGGAGACCATCTCCGCTCCACACCAAGCCGCTCAAGAACAAAGTATATAAGATAGAAACTCAAGACCCGGCAAGAGGAGCTTGCCGGAAGGCCATTCCAGCTCAAGGCTACATTACTCCTGCAGATCCCCAAATGAGAGGAGCTCGTCGGGAGGACCAAGATCACATCACAGAAGACACGCCTCGGCGCCCTGCGCGCGCCCCGGCGAGAGACCCGGGGGGCGGCAAGTCACAGAGCCCGACAAGCCCCCGGGCCCGGCAAGATCAAGGCCCCGGCAAGGTGCTTGCCGGGAGAGCTATGCTACGTGCCCGCACTCCAGCTCATTTGCCCACGCGTCGCCTCCAAATTTTCCAGAGACGCGTGGCGGGTGGTCAGTCTTTGCATGAAGAATGCGGTGGCACTCCACGGTGGTGGCTTCGCCGTGGCGAAAGAAGACGCAATGGCGGGAGCTTTTGGGCGGCGGCGACGGGCATTTAATGCCCTTGTCCCCTCTCACAAAAGTAGGTAGAAAGCACTTGTAGCTGCCTTGTTCCCTTGCTCCAACTACCACCTCTTTTACGTTTTACCCCTCTACCTCACGTTGACACTGTCGGTGACCCCTTGCCCTATAAAGGAGGCCCATGCACAACGTAGAGGAGGGTCCGCGACTAGCTACTCGCGAGGGTTTCACACACCACTCCACCGCTTTTGCTCGCATTCTTGAGCAAGATCAAATACAACACAATGCAGCAGAGGGTTTTACGCGACCATCGCGTCCGAAGCTGGGTAAAATCCCAGCGTGCATCGCCTCGATCGCTCTCCGCGCAGCCTCCGCCCCGTACCGAACACACGAAGGGGCCCCGGCCCCATAGGTGCCGCGCCACCCATCGGCCGCGACAAATATACTCAAGATGAAGGTGTTGCCGATCTAGCACTTGTGTCAACCAACTCCTATGACATATTTGATTCACCAAATGAAGGAATTGGAAGTTGCTTCATGGCCAAAGGTCCAAAGGTAACACATCCTGAGTATGTTGATTTCGATAGTGATGAAGATGACTTGCTTGTGGATGATGATTTACTTGTTGGCAACTCTAGTGATGGATACTACGATGAAACGTCAATTAATCATGCTAATCAAGATAAAACGAATGACAATGATAAGGAGAATATTGAGCTTCTAACTAAAGAACTAAAAACTCTTAAGTTAGCTCATGAAACTATCTTCGAAGATCATCGAGAACTTTTAAGGGCTCATGAGAAGTTACGCTTTGAAAAGCTCAATCTTGAGCAAGAGCATGAGTTCTTAAAGGCAATCAATGATGATCTCCGTAAGAAAAGTTCTTCTTACATTTTGCCAAGCGTTTACTCTTATCTACTTACATGCCTCAAGTCAAGTCTAGTAACAAGTACAAGAAAGATCCTTCCTCTAGTAGTAACAATAACAATGTCAAATACAATATTGTTGCTTCTAGTAGTTCTCTTGATTCCACTAATGATTCTCTTAGCCAAGTCACACTTGAGCAAGAAAATAGCTTATTGAAGGGAATTATAGAGAAAGGTGTTTACAAGAGCCTTGCCGGGAGTAAGCAATTCGAGGAAATTGTACGCAAGCAAGGAAGGCACTGGAAGAATCAAGGTGTTGGTTTTGAACGAAAGTTCAATGCCAATGGAGTTGAGTGGGAAGAAGATCAATACCCCAAGACGAAGTTTGTTCCTCAACAAGAGAAGTATGATCCTACTTCCTTCAAAGGAACACAAGCACAAGATGATCTTCCACCACAAGACCACAATAACAAAGGCAAGGACAAGCTTCAAGAAGAGATCGATGCATTTGAAGAAGCACCTAAGGCCTCGGTCAAGTGGGTTCCCAATACTACGTCAAGTTCTACTTCATCAAGTACAACTACAACTCCAAGGATTCCCATCAAGATGATGTGGATCCCGAAGAAGAAGAACTAGAGAGTTCTTGAGGGTGACTCCGCCAACATTCTTCACTCATATCATTATGGCAAGAACAAGTGCAATCAACTTCCACATCTTGCACTAGTTCAAGGAGTCACAAACCCTCATGTTGGTAAGGCAAGGCACAAGGTAACCTAATGATTTCATGGACATCATCTTGTGTGTGCATCACTCTATGTCTATGGATATTCTTGTTTGTTCCTTGTGGGACTAACCCATGTAGGTATGTTGAAAGTGCAACTCACTCCAAAGGATTGCTCCAAATGATCTACATCAACATTGAGCATCCACATCTTCAACACCTACATGAAGTCATCATCGACAAAACCCAAGGTTAGTTCATCCCTCTAAAAGGGGATCTCACATCTAGGGGGAGCTTAACTCTAAGAATCGAGTCAAAGCAACTCTAATGGTGTGAACACATCAATGCATTATGTAAAAGTGGTAACCCCACATGAGCTTAAACGATGAGTATGACCTATGATCAAATGTTTTCATTTGACTCCTAAGTCAATATACTCATATATAGATGACCTAGTCATCACCAATTGTTTGATAGATGCTAGAATTGGTTATGCATGTTTTGCCACATATTTCATTTGCCATCTTATTGTGTGAGCATGTTGGTGCATATTTTACTCATTCAAGGACATCCACTTGTTGTTTTGATTGATTGGCTTCTTTTCTTTTTGCCAAGTGGATGGACAAGAATGCCTAAGAACCTTCTCTAGCTATCTATGCTTTTCTCGTCTCAAACTCTATTCATGCTACATCATAAAATTTGATCAAGTTAGATTCGAACCACTCTGTGTGAGGAGCACTCGGAGTCCCCGATTCGTCATAGACTTAAACTTCCAAAACTTCTTTGTGATTCTCGGTCTGACCGACTCCTCCATTTCGGTCCTACCAAGATCACTAAGTCGATCTAGGTTTTCAATCTCGGTGCAACCGATTTGAACTTTTCGGTCACACCGAGTTGCTGTAACTGTACACAGTTATGCATCTCGGTGCCACCGAGTTGTTCCACTCGGTCACACCGATAGGGTCGGGCTATATATAGTCACGGGCAAAAATTTGGAAATTTCTCTGAACCTCTTCGCCCGCGCAATAGCTCGCTCTGCCTCCAGGGTCTCCGGATCGTCTCCTCGTCGCCAGCCGCCTCCTGTCGCTGGTCTCCGCCGCCGTCAACGTTCATCGCCAAGCTAGGGTATGGACTCGATCACTGTGCTATCCTCGTCCGATTCCTAGCACATTGTGTTCTTATTGATTCTTGCCACGATTGAAACACTCCTATCCAGCCAATGCAATCCTTAGCTTAGATGAGATTCGAAATTTTAGGGTTAGGTTTCCGCCGAAACCATCTCGGACCCACCGAGTTGAAAAACTCGGTCCCACCGATTTGGCTAACGCCATTGCACTAGTAACTCTCGGTCTGACCGAGAATTGCTAATCGGTGAGACCGATTTTAGGACTTTGTGAAACCCTAGCAGTCTCGGTGCCACCGAACTGTGACTCAATCCGACCGAGTTCATCAGTTTAGGTTCCAAAACTGCTTCGGTATCACCGAGTTTGAAAATCGGTTGATCCAAAATGCTTTCTGTGGAAAACTAAAACTGAATTTTTGAATCATTCTTTTGCAAAAATCTCTACATTTTGTGATGCTCATCCACTCTATCTCATCTATAACTCTTCACAGGGTCAGCAGTCAGTGTTTGCAGCATGTCAGACCAAAGTGATAGCCAGAACAGGGAAGAGGAGCAGGTTCAGATGAGTGAGGGCACTAGTCCCTCTAGCACTTCAGATGAAGGCAGCAGGAGCACCCCAAGTAATCTGCCTAAAGCTGCCACCAGGACAAGGAAGAAGAGAACCTCATATTCTGAAGATGAGGATTATAGAGCTGAAGAGGATGAGGCTACCTCCAAGAAGGTAGTGCTCAAAAAGGAGTATGGATCAGCAAAGAACACTAAACCTGGACTCAATAGGAAGGTTCCTGCCAAGAGGACACCTATGCCGAAGGTCATAAGATCTACTCAAGTGCCATAAAAGTCAGAACCCAAAGAGGCACCTGAAAAGAGAGCCACAACTTCCAAACCCAAGAAAGTTCCCACTGGAGAAACTATGAAGTTTACCATGGAATCAGAAGATGAAGCTGCTTAGGATAAGAAGAAAAAGAGAGTCAGAACCACCACTGCCCAGGTTCTTGGAAATCCCTCAATGAGGAGAGACTCTGAAGAGGAAGAAGAGGTTGTTGCACCAGCACCCAAGGCACAAAAGCTTATGGGTGATGCTATTAGATCAGGGGCTGCAACATCAAAGCCCAAGGAAGCACCCAATGCTGCTCCCAAGCCCAAGCTTGCACCAAAGAGGAATACCAGGAGTATTCCAGCTGCTGAGAAGAACAAGGCCCCAGTGCCTAATCTTGCTGATGAAGAAGATGAAGAAGGACAAGTTCTAAGGAAGCTCAAGCCCAAGATACCAGACCACAATGATGCCCATCCTGTGGCTGAGGACATGAGGATCGAAAAAAGACTCGTGGTTGAGGCTGTGGAGGATGATGATCCATATGCCTCAAGGATAAGAACTGCTGTTGATTACAGTGTTCCATACAAAGGAACAAAGCAGGACTTCGTGAGACAATCTTGTTGGACAAGAAGCCCATAGTGTGTGATATGAGGTGGGTCGACTGGACCTACATGAAAGACAATGAAGAACACAATCCTGGAGTGCAAGACAGTTTTGTTGCTTGTGGAGTTGCAGATTTTGTTGGGCAAAAGCTCACCAACTGGAATGATGAACTCATTATGCAATTCTACTCCACAGCACACTTCTATCCAGATGGGAGGATAGTTTGGATGTCTGAAGGTACAAGGTACCAGTCAACTGTTGAGGAGTGGGCAAATCTAATCAATGCCCCAAAGGAGAGTGAAGATGACTTGGATATCTATGCCAAGAAGAAGATGGACCACAATTCCATGGCACACATGTACAAGGAGATCCCAGACAAAGCTGTTGAGACACATAAGTTTGGATCAGTCCCCTTTCTTCTGTCAGGGCTACCAACTATCAACTGGATCCTAAGGCCCACTCTGTTGCCTAAGTCTGGTGACCACAACATGATCAGAGGGCATGCAATCAACATGTTGCATTTGTTTGATGTGCCACAAAAGTTCAAGGTCATGAGCCTTATGGTAGAGACCATTAAGAGGACTGCAGCAGACCAGAAGAGGAGTTGTGGATATGCCCCTCAGATTCAGGAGTTGATAAACTCAAATATGGGCATAGGCAAATATCTATTGGATAAGGAACATTTTCCTCTCTATCCAGACTTTGAGGACAATCAGGTTGTCATGAATGAGAATGATCCATCATCAGTACAAGCTCAAGAGAAGAAGGAGAAGGCAAGGAAAGAGAAGGCTGCCAAGATGCCAACTCAAGAGGAGGCATCTGAGTATTTCTTGAAGAACAAGCAGGAGCAGCTTGGTTACTTGATAGCATCAACTCTGAGGATTGAGAAGGGATTGGCCACCCTCACTCAAAATCAGGAGAGCTTGGAAAGAATCATGGAACTAAAATTCCATGATCTAGATGTCAAAGTAACTGAGATTCAGTCAGTTGTGGAGCAGCTCCAGGATGACATGCAGGAGAGGCAGGGCAAGACTACCACTAATGTATTTGCCAGAGTGCCTAGAGCCCAGAGGTCAACCAGCAGTGCTCGTGATGTACACCGAGCCACATCATCTGCACCAGCTACAGCTCCTACAGCTCCAGTGCAACCAGCTCCAGCATCAACTCCTCCAGCTCCATCCACTTCAACTGAAGCCTTCGTTCTTGGAGTTATCCGGACACCACCACCTGAAGATCAAGCCTGAGAGTCGGTCTAGCACTATGCATTTTCTATGAACTTTTTGGTAACTTGTTGCCAAAGGGGGAGAAAAATGTATAGATCATAGGCTTCGAGAGAGAGTGTGTTGCTTTTGTTCTCTCTTGTTTTGCTTTGGTGGTTAAACTTGTTTGCTTTTGATTGCTTGAGATACTATGCTATTTTTGTGAGACATTGATGATCATGTGTTTGATCATAAGCTACACTTATGCATGTTTGATGATATTATCTTATCCTATCCATATGTGATCATTCACTTTGCTTGGTGATGAGTGCATGTATTCAATCTTTATCATTTTGAGTGCTCCACCAAGATGTATGTGACATGGAAGAGTAACCCATGAGCCTAATTCATTGTGCATTTGCAGTCCAAAGCAAATCTTAAACTATGCACAAATTTAGGGGGAGCTCTTGCTTATCACATACTTCTCAAAGCGACGATGTTGTTAAATCTTATTATCATTTGTCGAAGCTTTGATCTATATGTTGTCATCAATTACCAAAAAGTGGGAGATTGAAAGTGCAACTATCCCTAGGTGGTTTTCGTAATTCATAACAACATATAGCTCATTGTGCTAATGCTATTCCAAGACTATTATTTCAGGAAAGCGCAATGAATGGCATGGCATGGATGATGAAAGTGGATCCCTCAAAATGCTAATGAAAAAGGATTGGCTCAAGCTCAAAAGCTCAAGACTCTTCATTTTATATTTTAGTGATCCAAGATCACATTGAGTCTATAGGAAAAGCCAATACTATCAAGGAGGGATGAGGCGTTGCTTAATGAGCCTCTTGCTTCATGTGCTTAGTGATATGCTCCAAAAACCCTTAGCTACTTTCTCACATCCACAAATGAACTAAACCTAAAGCCAAAATCGGTCACACCGATTCTCCGTATCCGGCGCCACCGAGTTCAAATGTCATAGCCACTGCCACAAACCCTAGGCAAATCGGTCTTACCGATAGCGATCTCGGTATCACCGAGATGGGATTGTAATCTCTATGTTTCCCTTCGTAACATTTCGGTCTAGCCGAAGTGAGCGATCGGTCCCACCGAGATTGCAACGTAAATTCTCTGTTTCCCTTTTGTAACATTTCGGTCTCACCGAAAAGAGTAAATCGGTCCCACCGAGTTTACCTGACCAACTCTCTGGAAAGCTTATTACCAAAATCGGTCTCACCGAGTTTGTGTAATCGGTCTTACCGAGATTACATTATGCCCTAACCCTAACCGAATCGGTCCTACCGAGTTGCATGTCAGCCCCACCGAAAATCCTAACGGTCACTCGGTTTACTAAATCGGTCTGACCGAGTCTGTTGAATCGGTCCCACCGAGTTTGGTAAATTGTGTGTAATGGTTAATTTTTGTGTGGAGGCTATATATACCCCTCCACCTCCTCTTCATTCGTGGAGAGAGCCATCAGAACAAACCTACACTTCCAACTTACCATTTCTGAGAGAGAACCACCTACTCATGTGTTGAGGCCAAGATATTCCATTCCTACCATATGAATCTTGATCTCTAGCCTTCCCTGTTGCTTTCCACTCAAATCTTCTTTCCACCAGATCCAAATCCTATGAGAGAGAGTTGAGTGTTGGGGAGACTATCATTTGAAGCACAAGAGCAAGGAGTTCATCATCAACGCACCATTTGTTACTTCTTGGAGAGTGGTGTCTCCTAGATTGTCTAGGTGTCACTTGGGAGCCTCCGACAAGATTGTGGAGTTGAACCAAGGAGTTTGTAAGGGCAAGGAGATCGCCTACTTCGTGAAGATCTACCGCTAGTGAGGCAAGTCCTTCGTGGGCGACGGCCGTGGTGGGATAGACAAGGTTGCTTCTTCGTCGACCCTTCATGGGTGGAGCCCTCCTTGGACTCACGCAACCGTTACCCTTCGTGGGTTGAAGTCTCCATCAACGTGGATGTACGATAGCACCACCTATCGGAACCACGCCAAAAACATCCGTGTCTCCAATTGCATTTGAATCCTCCAATCCCTTCCCTTTACTTTCTTGCAAGTTGCATGCTTTAATTTCCGCTGCCTATATACTCTTTGCATGCTTGCTTGAATAGTGTGATGATTGCTTGACTTGTCCTAAGATAGCTAAAATCTGCCAAACTCTAAAATTGGGAAAAGGTTAAGTTTTTAGTTGGTCAAGTAGTCTAATCGAACCCCCCCCCCTCTAGACATACTTCAAGGTCCTACACATATACTCCCCGGCGAATTCCCGTAACTCTCCGGTACTCCGAAAAATACCCGAATCACTCGGAACCTTTCCGATATCCGAATATAGTCGTCCAATAAATCGATCTTTACGTCTCGACCATTTCGAGACTCCTCGTCATGTCCCCGATCTCAACCGGGACTCCGAACTACCTTCGATACATCAAAACACATAACTCATAATATAACCGTCGTCGAACTTTAAGCGTGCGGACCCTACGGGTTCGTGAACTATGTAGACATGACCGATACGCGTGTCCGGTCAATAACCAATAGCGGAACCTGGATGCTCTTATTGGCTCCCACATATTCTACGAAGATCTTTATCGGTCAAACCGCATAACAACATATGTTGTTCCCTTTGTCATTGGTATGTTACTTGCCCGAGATTCGATCGTCGGTATCTCAATACCTAGTTCAATCTCGTTACCGGCAAGTCTCTTTACTCGTTCCGTAATACATCATCCTACAACTAACTCATTAGTTACAATGCTTGCAACGCTTATAGTGATGTGCATTACCGAGTGGGCCCAGAGATACCTCTCTGACAATCGGAGTGACAAATCCTAATCTCAAAATATGCCAACCCAACAAGTACCTTTGGAGACACCTGTAGAGCACCTTTATAATCACCCAGTTACATTGTGACGTTTGGTAGCACACAAAGTGTTCCTCCGGTAAACAGGTGTTGCATAATCTCATAGTCATAGGAACATGTATAAGTCATGAAGAAAGCAATAGAAACATACTAAACGATCAAGTGCTAAGCTAACGGAATGGGTCAAGTCAATCACATCATTCCCCTAATGATGTGATCCCGTTAATGAAATGACAACTCATGTCTATGGTTAGGAAACTTAACCATATTTGACTAACGAGCTAGTCAAGTAGAGGCATACTAGTGACACTATGTTTGTCTATGTATTCACACATGCATTATGTTTCCTGTTAATACAATTCTAGCATGAATAATAAACATTTATCATAAAATAAGGAAATAAATAATAACTTTATTATTGCCTCTAGGGCATATTTCCTTCAAAAGCAGTAGGCAAGGTCTGAATGGAAAATGAGACTTCATCAAAGATGGAGAATCCTCTGTGTCTGGGACCCAAAAGGGATTGCCAACAAGAAAAAGGAAAGTCACAATCCCAAAATAGATGCTGAGATGTTTCCTCCGTGCTCATTTGACAAAGTGCACAATTATAGGCAGGCAGGTGAAATGATCTTCTTTGAAGCATGTTTCTGGTATTGACCCTGTCATCCAGTAATAGCCAGAAAAGATCTTGTATCGAAGCATGGTTGCATTCTTCCAGAGTTGTTTGAAAAGTGGTGCAGCTTGTTGACCCATTGTCAGTTGTTTATACATCTTGATATAGGAATAATGTGTAACCCAAGGATATATCCATCGACCTCCTCTATTTTGTTGATTGGCATTTTGCTTCGATGATCAACATACTTGTTCCTTAACTGTGTAACCTCTGCCTTCACTTGGGGATCATCACTACTGAATACAAAAGGCTCGGTGCCACCACGGAAATCAAAAATTGTGTCGACCATATCTTTAGTAATCTTGATAACTTTATTCTTATGCTTGAAACAGGGGTTTTACTTCCAAACATATGTTGATCTATCCATTCAAGCAGATTCATAGGAATTTTAAGCTTCTTTGGCATATGAAGCAGAGATTCCATTTTGTACTTTCTCACATGGCCTAACTGAATCTCACTAAACTTCTTCACAGTTTTTTCCCAACTCTTGAAAGATGGTCTAGTAATGTAAGTAGGCTTGCATAACTTCCTAGGGAACACCCGGGCTACGAAAAGAAAATAACAACAACTGATAAGACGGTGCAAAAAATAGAGAATAAATAAAGATGGAATATGAAAAAAGCATAGCCTGATAGTGAAGGAAATATGCCCTAGAGGCAATAATAAAGTTATTATTTATTTCCTTATTTCATGATAAATGTTTATCATTCATGCTAGAATTGTATTAACCGGAAACATGATACATGTGTGAATGTATAGACAAAACGACATGTCACTAGTATGCCTCTACTAGACTAGCTTGTTAATCAAAGATGGTTATGTTTCCTAACCATGAACAAGGAGTTGTTATTTGATTAATGAGGTCACATCATTAGTAGAATGATCTGATTGACATGACCCATTCCCTTAGCTTAGCACACGATCGCTTAGTATGTTGCTACCGCTTTTATCCATGACATATACATGTTCCTGTAACTATGAGATTATGCAACTCCGCTTACGGAGGAACACTTTGGTGCTACCAAACGTCACAACGAATCGGGTGATTATAAAGGAGTACTACAGTGTCTCCAAAGGCGATGTTGGGTTGGCGATTTCGAGATTAGGTTTTGTCACTCCGATTGTCTGGAGAGGTATCTCTGGGCCCTCTCGGTAATACACATCACTTAAGCCTTGCAAGCACTACAACTAATGAGTTAGTTGTGAGATGATGTATTACGGAACGAGTAAAGAGACTTGCCGGTAACGAGATTGAACTAGGTATTGGATACCGACGATCGAATCTCGGCAAGTAACATACCGATGACAAAGGGAACAACGATGTTGTTATGCGGTCCGACCGATAAAAGATCTTCGAGAATATGTAGGAACCAATATGGGCATCCAGGTCCCGCTGTTGGTTATTGACCGTGAATAGTTCTAGGTCATGTCTACATTGTTCTCGAACCGTAGGGTCCGCACGCTTAAGGTTTCGATGATGCTTATTATGAGTTTATGTATTTTGATGTACCGAAGAAGTTCGAGTCCCGATGTGATCCCGGACATGACGAGGAGTCTCAAATGGTCGAGACATAAAGATTGATATATTGAAGCCTATGTTTGGAGTTCGAATGGTTCCAAGTAAAACAGAATTTACTGAGTACCGGAGGTTACCGGAACCCCCCGGGAGGTAAATGGGCCATAGTGGGCCTTAGTGGAAAAAGAGAAGGGGCTGCCCTAGATGGGCTGCGCGCCTCCCCCTTCCCCTAGTCCTATTAGGACTAGGAGAGGTGGCCGGCCCCCTCCTCCTCTTTTCCCCCTCCGGGGAATCCTAATTGGAATAGGATTGGAGGGGAGTCCTACTCCCGAAGGAGTAGGACTCCTCCTGCGCCTCCCTCTCTGGCCGGCGCCCCTCCCCTTGGCTCCTTTATATACTGAGGTAGAGGCACCCCAAGACACACAAGTTGATCGTGAGATCGTTCCTTAGCCGTGTGCGGTGCCCCCCTCCACCATATTCCACCTCGGTTATACCGTCGCGAAGCTTAGGCGAAGCCCTGCGCCGGTGAAACATCAAGATCGTCACCACGCCGTCGTCTTGACGGAACTCTCCTCGACACTCGGCTGGATCGAGTACGAGGGACGCCATCGAGCTGTACGTGTGTCAAGAACTCGGGCGTCGGAGTAACGGCGCCGGATCGGTCGGATCGCGAGGAGAACGTCGACTACTTCCTCTACGCCAGATCGCTTCCGCCTGGGTCTACAAGGGTATGTGGACAACACTCTCCCTCTCGTTGCTATACATCACCATGATCTTGCGTGTGCGTAGGAAATTTTTGAAATTACTACGTTCCCCAACAAAGGCATCCGAGCCTAGGTTTTTCTATGGTTTGATGTTTTGCACGAGTAGAACACAAGTGAGTTGTGGGCGATACAAGTCATACTACCTACCAGCATGTCATACTTTGGTTCAGCAGTATTGTGAGATGAAGCGCCCCGCACCGACATTACGCCAGACGCTTACGCGAGACTGGTTTCACCGCCACGAGCACTCGTTGCTTAAAGGTGACCGTGGGTGTCTGTCTCTCTCACTTTAGTTGAACCGAGTATGGCTACGCCCGGTCCTTGAGAAGGTTAAACGGAGTCTATTTGACGAAGTATCGTTGTGGTTTTGATGCGTAGGTGAGACTGGTTCTTGCTTAAGCCCGTAGCAGCCACGTAAAATTTGCAACAACAAAGTAGAGGACGTCTAACTTGTTTTTGCAGGGCATGTTGTGATGTGATATGGTCAAGACGTGATGCTATATTTTATTGTATGAGATGATCATGTTTTGTAACCGGTTATCGGCAATGGCAGGAGCCATATGGTTGTCGCTTATTGTATGCAATGCAATCGCCCTGTAATGCTTTACTTTATCACTAAGCGGTAGCGATAGTCGTAGAAGCATAAGTTTGGCGAGACAACAACGATGCTACGATGGAGATCAAGGTGTCGCGCCGGTGACGATGGTGATCATGGTGGTGCTCCAAGATGGAGATCGTGAAGCACAAGATGATGATGACCATATCATATCACTTATATTGATTTGCATGTGATGTTTATCCTTTTATGCATCTTATCTTGCTTTGATCGACGGTAGCATTATAAGATGATCTCTCACTAAATTATCAAGAAGTGTTCTCCCCGAGTATGCACCGCTGCCAAAGTTCGTCGTGCCCGCACACCACGTGATGATCGGGTGTGATAAGCTCTCGTCCATCTACAACGGGTGCAAGCCAGTTTTGCACACGCAGAATACTCGGGTTATACTTGACGAGCCTAGCATATGCAGATATGGCCTCGGAACACGGAGACCGAAAGGTCGAGCGTGAATCATATAGTAGATATGATCAACATAAGATGTTCACCATTGAAAACTACTCCATTTCACGTGATGATCGGTTATGGTTTAGTTGATTTGGATCACGTGATCACTTAGATGACTAGAGAGATGTCTTTCTAAGTGGGAGTTCTTAAGTAATATGATTAATTGAACTTAAATTTATCATGAACTTAGTCCTGGTAGTATTCTGCAAATTATGTTGTAAGATCAATAGCTCGCATTGTTGCTTTCATATGTTTATTTTGATATGTTCCTAGAGAAAATTGTGTTGAAAATGTTAGTAGCAATGATGCGGATTTGATCCGTGATCTGAGGTTTATCCTCATTGCTGCACAGAAGAATTATGTCCTTAATGCACCGCTAGGTGACAGACCTATTGCAGAGCGTATGCGACGTTATGAACGCTTGGCTAGCTCAAGATGATGACTACTTGATAGTTTTGTGCACCATGCTTTATGGCTTAGAATCGGGACTTCAAAGATGTTTTGAACATCATGGACCATATGAGATGTTCCAGGAATTGAAGTTAATATTTCAAGCAAATACCCGAGTTGAGAGATATGAAGTCTCCAACAAGTTCTATAGCTAAAAGATGGAGGAGAATCGCTCAACTAGTGAGCATGTGCTCAGATTGTGCGGGTACTTCAATCGCTTGAATCAAGTGGGAGTTAATCTTCCGGATAAGATAGTGATTGATGAATTCTCTAGTCACCATCACCAAGTTAGTAGAACTTCGTGATGAACTATAGTATGCAAGGGATGACGAAAATGATTCCCGAGCTCTTCGTGATGTTGAAATCGACGAAGGTAGAAATCAAGAAAGAGCATCAAGTGTTGATGGTTGACAAGATCACTAGTTTCAAAAAAAGGGCAAAGGGAAAGATAGAAGGGAACTTCAAGAAGAACGGCAAGCAAGTTGCTGCTCAAGTGAAGAAGCCCAAGTCTGGACCTAAGCCTGAGACTAAGTGCTTCTACTGCAAAGGGACTGGTCATCGGAAGCGAACTACCCCAAGTATTTGGCGGATAAGAAGGATGGCAAAGTAAACAAAAGTATATTTGATATACATGTTATTGATGTGTACTTTACTAGTGTTTATAGCAACCCCTCGGTATTTGGTACTGGTTCAGTTGCTAAGAGTAGTAACTCGAAACAGGAGTTGCGTATAAAATGTAAACTAGTTAAGGGTAAAGTGACGATGTGTGTTGAAAGTAGTTTCAAGATTGATGTGATCATCATCGCACACTCCCTATACTTTCGGGATTAGTGTTGAACCTAAATAAATGTTATTCAGTGTTTCGTTGAGCATGAATATGATTTGATCATGTTTATTGCAATACGGTTATTCATTTAAGTAAGAGAATAAACTGTTGTTCGCTTACATGAATAAAACCTTATATGGTTACACACCCAATGAAAATGGTTCATTGGATCTCGATCGTAGTGATACACATATTCATAATATTGAAACCAAAAGATGCAAAGTTAATAATGATAGTGCAACTTATTTGTGGCAATCGCCGTTTAGGTCATATTGGTGTAAAGAAGAAACTCCATGCTGATGGGATTTTGGAATCACTTGATTATGAATCACTTGATGCTTGCGAACCGTGCCTTTTGGGCAAGATGACTAAAACACCGCTTCTCCGGAACAATGGAGCGAGCAACAGATTTGTTGGAAATCATACATCTTGATGTATGTCATCCGATGAATATTAAGGCTCATGACAAGTATCATTATTTTCTGACCTTCACGGTTGATTTAAAGCAGATATGGGTATATCTACTTGATGAAACATAAGTCTGAAATAGTTGAAAGGTTCAAAGAATTTCAGAGTGAAGTGGAAAATCATCGTGACAAGAAAATAAGGTTTCTACGATCGATCGCAGAGATAAATACTTGAGTTACGAGTTTGGTCTTCAATTAAAACAATGTGGAATAGTTTCACAAATTCATGCCACCGAACACCACATCATAATGGTGTGTCCGAACGTCATAACCGTATTTTATTGGATATAGTACAATCTATGATGTTTCTTACCAATTTACCAATATCGCTTTTGGGATCATGCATTAGAGACAAATGCATTCACGTTAAATAGGGCACCATCTAAATTCGTTGAGACGACACTTTATGAACTATGGTTTAGCAAGAAACCAAAGTTGTCGTTTCTTAAAGTTTGGGGCTGCGATGCTTATGTGAAAAAGTTTCATCCTGATAAGCTCAAACCCAAATCGGAGAAGTGCGTCTTCATAGAATACCCAAAGGAAATTGTTGGGTACACCTTCTATCACAGATCCTAAAGCAAGATTTTCGTTGCTGAAAATGGATCCTTTCTAGAGAAGAAGTTTCTCTCGAAAGAAGTGAGTGGGAGGAAAGTGGAACTTGATGAGGTAATAGTACCTTCTCCCTTACTTGAAAGTAGTTCGTCAGAAACCGGTTTCGAGACACCTACACCAAGTAGTGAGGAAGTTAATGATGTTGATCATGAAACTTCAGATCAAGTTACTGCAGAACCTCGTAGATCAACCAGAGTAAGATCCGCACTGAGTGGTACGGTAATCCTGCTCGAAATCATGCTACTAGATCATGATGAACCTACGAACTATGAAGAAGCGATGGTGAGCCCAGATTCCGCAAAGTGGCTTGAGGCCATGAAATCGAGATGAGATCCATGTATGAGAACAAAGTGTGGACTTTTGTGGCGTTGCCCAATGATCGGCAAGCCATAGAAAATAAATGGATCTTCAAGAGGAAGACGGACGATGATAGTAGTGTTACTATCTACAAAGCTCGACTTGTCGCAAAAAGGTTTTGACAAGTTCAAGGTGTTGACTACAATGAGTTTTTCTCAACTCAGTAGCGATGCTTAAGTCTGTCCAAATCATGTTAGCAATTGCCACAATTTATGAAATTTGGCAAATGGATGTAAAACTGCATTCTGAATGGGTTTTAGGAGGAAGAGTTGTATATGATGCAACCGAAGGTTTTATCGATCCAAAGGAGCTAACAAAGTGTGCAAGCTCCAATGATCCATCTATGGACTGGTGCAAGCATCTCGAGTTGGAATATACGCTTTGATGAGTTGATCAAAGCATATAGTTTTATATGCACTTACGGTGAAGCCTGTATTTACTGAAAAGTGAGTGGGAGCACTACAGCATTTCTGATAAGTATATGTGAATGACATATTGTAGATCGGAAATAATGTATAATTATTCTGCAAAGCATAAAGGAGTGTTTGAAAGGAAGTTTTTCAAAAAGACCTCGGTGAAGCTGCTTACATATTGAGCATCAAGATCTATAGAGATAGATCAAGACGCTTGATAAGTTTTTTCAATGAAGTACATACCTTGACAAGATTTTGAAGTAGTTCAAAATGGAACACCAAAGAAAGAGTTCTTGCCTGTGTTACAAGGTGTGAAATTGAGTAAGACTCAAAACCCGACCACGGCAGAAGATAGAAAGAGAATGAAAGTCATTCCCTATGCCTTGGCCATAGGTTCTATAAAGTATGCCATGTCAGGTACCGATCTATTGTATACCCCCTTTGAGTTTGGCAAGGAGTACAATAGTGATCTAGGAGTAGATCATCGACAGCGGTCAAAATTATCCTTAGTGGAGTAAGGATATATTTCTCGATTATGGAGGTGACAAAAGGGTTCGTCAGTAAAGGTTACGCCGATGCAAGTTTTGACACCGATCCGACGACTCTAAGTCTCTATCTAGATACATATTGAAAGTGGGAGCAATTAGCTAGAGTAGCTCCGTGCGAGCATTGTAGACATAGAAAATTGCAAAATACATAACGGATCTGAATGTGAAAGACCCGTTGACTAAGATTCTCTCACAAGCAAAACATGATCACACCTTAGTACTCTTTGGGTGTTAATCACATAGCGATGTGAACTAGATTACTGAATCTAGTAAACCCTTTGGGTGTTGGTCACATAATGATGTGAACTATGGGTGTTAATCACATGATGATGTGAACTATCGATGTTAATCACATGGTGATGTGATCTAGATTATTGACTCTAGTGCAAGTGGGAGATCTGAAGGAAATATGCCCTAGAGGCAATAATAAAGTTATTATTTATTTCCTTATTTCATGATAAATGTTTATCATTCATGCTAGAATTGTATTAACCGAAACATGATACATGTGTGAATGTATAGACAAAACGACATGTCACTAGTATGCCTCTACTAGACTAGCTTGTTAATCAAAGATGGTTATGTTTCCTAACCATGAACAAGGAGTTGTTATTTGATTAATGAGGTCACATCATTAGTAGAATGATCGATTGACATGACCCATTCCCTTAGCTTAGCACACGATCGCTTTAGTATGTTGCTACTGCTTTTATCCATGACATATACATGTTCCTGTAACTATGAGATTATGCAACTCCGCTTACGGAGGAACACTTTGGTGCTACCAAACGTCACAACGTAATCGGGTGATTATAAAGGAGTACTACAGTGTCTCCAAAGGCGAGATGTTGGGTTGGCGTATTTCGAGATTAGGTTTTGTCACTCCGATTGTCGGAGAGGTATCTCTGGGCCCTCTCGGTAATACACATCACTTAAGCCTTGCAAGCACTACAACTAATGAGTTAGTTGTGAGATGATGTATTACGGAACGAGTAAAGAGACTTGCGTAACGAGATTGAACTAGGTATTGGATACCGACGATCGAATCTCGGGCAAGTAACATACCGATGACAAAGGGAACAACGATGTTGTTATGCGGTCCGACCGATAAAAGATCTTCGAGAATATGTAGGAACCAATATGGGCATCCAGGTCCCGCTGTTGGTTATTGACCGTGAATAGTTCTAGGTCATGTCTACATTGTTCTCGAACCGTAGGGTCCGCACGCTTAAGGTTTCGATGATGCTTATTATGAGTTTATGTATTTTGATGTACCGAAGAAGTTCGAGTCCCTGATGTGATCCCGGACATGACGAGGAGTCTCAAATGGTCGAGACATAAAGATTGATATATTGGAAGCCTATGTTTGGAGTTGGAATGGTTCCGGCGAAACAGGAATTTACTGAGTACCGGAGGTTACCGGAACCCCCCGGGAGGTAAATGGGCCATAGTGGGCCTTAGTGGAAAAAGAGAAGGGGCTGCCCTAGATGGGCTGCGCGCCTCCCCCTTTCCCTAGTCCTATTAGGACTAGGAGAGGTGGCCGGCCCCCTCCTCCTCTTTCCCCTCCGGGGAATCCTAATTGGAATAGGATTGGAGGGGAGTCCTACTCCCGGAAGGAGTAGGACTCCTCCTGCGCCTCCCTCTCTGGCCGCGCCCCTCCCCTTGGCTCCTTTATATACTGAGGTAGAGGCACCCCAAGACACACAAGTTGATCGTGAGATCGTTCCTTAGCCGTGTCGGTGCCCCCTCCACCATATTCCACCTCGGTTATACTGTCATGCTTAAGGCGAAGCCCTGCGCCGTGAAACATCAAGATCGTCACCACGCCGTCGTCTTGACGGAACTCTCCCTCGACACTCGGCTGGATCGAGTACGAGGGACGCCATCGAGCTGTCGTGTGTCAAGAACTCGGGCGTCGGAGTAACGGCGCGGGATCGGTCGGATCGCGAGGAGAACGTCGACTACTTCCTCTACGTTGTGATCGCTTCGCCGGGTCTACAAGGGTATGTGGACAACACTCTCCCCTCTCGTTGCTATACATCACCATGATCTTGCGTGTGCGTAGGAAAATTTTTGAAATTACTACGTTCCCCAACAGATAGAGTATCACAAGAAACACTAGAGGACCAGCAAAACTAGCAGCTATATTGAACTATATGAAAACACACATGAAAAAGCATTTAGATAAAAATGATTAGTTGAACATGGATTTCAAGAAAAAATATGAGAAGAAAACATGTTACTACAGAGAAGGAAAATATGTGATCTACACATAAATAAATAAAAGACATAGACTAGACATTCAAACAAGACAACTTACAAATGAATAGACAAACATCTGGTAAGACCAAAAACTGACAAAGAAATTGTTTTCCCAACAATTTGATCTACTTTCGAACTATACCAAATTTTAAAGGTACAAAATTGAAAGGAGAAAAACTAACATACCATCTGAGTCATTGTGGAGACCTCGTGGAGGATATTCAGTTGGTTCCTCCCCTTCTGGTTCTTCAACTTGGGCAATCCCACCTCCTTCTTGTGCTGCAAATACAGATTTAACAACAACTATTAACAAACTAACACCACTTATGAATCTATAATATTGCAGATAATATAGAAAACCATAACATACTAAAGGGATTGGACAAGAAACCATAGACTACGAGGAAATTTTCTACAAATTGAAGTTCTAGTTGAAAAACAAAAAACGTTAATGCTAAAACACATCTTCATGTGCCATAAGTATACCTCATTCTAAAAGTTCTAGGCCATTGTTTTTATGTGAAGATTTGAGCGGGTATCTTTTTGTTTTTTGTTTTTGCTATGATTGAATAACTAAGATGTGCAATAACTAGGGCACATCTAGATGTGCCTTAGACAACAACTACTACAGACATAAACACGAACTATCAAACAGTAACATACTAAGGGGAATTTGCCAACAAACCATGACATACTAAATGTCTCAAGTTGAAGTTAACTAACTAAAAATATGATGTAAACACACTTATGGTACTTAATAAACAATTGAACTATACCCTCAAAATTATCACATTACACCCCTGTTGGGGAATGTAGTAATTTCAAAAAAATTCCTACGCACACGCAAGATCATGGTGATGCATAGCAATGAGAGGTGAGAGTGTGTCCACATACCCTCGTAGACCGACAGCGGAAGCGTTAGCACAACGGGGTTAATGTAGTTGTACGTCTTCACGATCCGACCAATCAAGTACCAAACGCATGGCACCTCCGAGTTCAGCACACGTTCAGCTCGATGACGTCCCTTGAACTCCGATCCAGCCGAGCTTGGAGGGAGAGTTCCGTCAGCACGATGGCGTAGGGACGATGATGATGTTCTACCGACGCAGGGCTTTGCCTAAGCACCGCTACGATATTATCGAGGTGGATTATGGTGGAGGGGGCACCACACACGGCTAAGATTTCCATGGGATCAATTGTTGTGTCTAGAGGTGCCCCCCTGCCCCCGTATATAAAGGATTAAGGGGGAGGGGGCGGCCTGCCTCCTTTCCTAGTTGGAGTAGGAGGCGGAAGGAAGGGAGAGAGGAGAGGAAGGAAAATGGGGGGCCCTCCTTGTCCTATTCGGACTAGAGGGGGAGGGGGCGTGTGGCCTGCCCTAGCCGCCCCTCCTCTTCTCCACTTAGGGCCCATGAGGCCCACTATCCCCCCGGGGGGTTCCGGTAACCCCCCCCCCCCCCCCCGTACTCTGGTATATGCCCGAAACTATCTGAAACTATTCTAGTGTCTGAACATAGTCATACAATATATCGATCTTTAGGTCTCGACCATTTCGAGACTCCTCGTCATGTCCGTGATCATATCTGGGACTCCGAACTACCTTCGGTATATCAAAACATATAAACTCATAATATAACCGTCATCTAACTTTAAGCGTGCGGACCCTACGGGTTCGAGAACTATGTAGACATGACTGAGACACGTCTTCGGTCAATAACCAATAGCGGAACCTGGATGCTCATATTGTTTCCTACATATTCTACGAAGATCTTTATCGGTCAAACCGCATAACAACATATGTTGTTCCCTTTGTCTTCGGTATATTACTTGCATGAGATTCGATCGTCGGTATCTTAATACCTAGTTCAATCTCATTACCGGCAAGTCTCTTTACTCGTTATGTAATGCATCATCCTGCAACTAACTCATTAGCTACATTGCTTGCAAGGCTTAAAGTGATGTACATTACCGAGAGGGCCCAGAGATACCTCTCCGACAATCGGAGTGACAAATCCTAATCTCGAAATACGCCGACTCAACATGTACCTTCGGAGACACTTGTAGAGCTCCTTTATAATCACCCAGTTACGTTGTGACGTTTGGTAGCACACAAAGTATTCCTCCGGTAAACGGGAGTTGCATAATCTCATAGTTGTAGGAACATGTATAAGTCATGAAGAAGTAAATCACATCATTCTCCTAATGATATGATCCCGTTAATCAAATGACAACTCATGTCTATGGTTTAGGAAACACAACCATCTTTGATCAACGAGCTAGTCAAGTAGAGGCATGCTAGTGACACTATGTTTGTCTATGTATTCACACATGTATTATGTTTCCGGTTAATACAATTCTAGCATGAATAATAAACATTTATCATGATATAAGGAAATAAATAATAACTTTATTATTGCCTCTAGGGCATATTTCCTTCAGTATCCCACTTGCACTAGAGTCAATAATCTAGATTACACAGTAATGATTCTAACACCCGTGGAGCCTTGGTGCTGATCATGTTTTGCTCGTGGAAGAGGCTTAGTCAATGGGTCTGCAACATTCAGATCTGTATGTATCTTGCAAATCTTTATGTTTCCCACCTGGACTTGGTCCCAGATGGAATTGAAGCGTCTCTTGATGTGCTTCGTTCTCTTGTGAAATCTGGATTCCTTTGCCAAGGCAATTGCACCAGTATTGTCACAGAAGATTTTCATTGGACCCGATGCACTAGGTATGACACCGAGATCGGATATGAACTGCTTCATCCAGTCTCCTTCATTTGCTGCTTCCGAAGCAGCTATGTACTCCGCTTCACATGTAGATCCCGCCACGACACTTTGTT
This sequence comes from Aegilops speltoides, assembly GCA_021437245.1. NCBI lineage: Eukaryota > Viridiplantae > Streptophyta > Magnoliopsida > Poales > Poaceae > Aegilops > Aegilops speltoides. The sequence continues at coordinate 414,679,577 of CM038146.1, read as the reverse complement.
TAGAACTTTACCAACTGACAGCTCCACCGTTCAATATAAACACATATCCGGTTTGCGATTTAGAATCGTCCCAATCAGTGTCAAAGCTTGCATCGACGTAACCATTTACGACTAGCTCTTTGTCACCTCCATAAACGAGAAACATATCATTCGTCCTTTTCAGGTATTTCAGGATATTCTTGGCCGGTGTCCAGTGATCCACTCCTGGATTACTTTGGTACCTCCCTGCTAAACTTATTGCTAAGCATACATCAGGTCTAGTACACAACATTGCATACATGATAGTGTTGGGGAACATTGCAGAAAATTAAAATTTTTCCTACGGTTTCACCAAGATCCATCTATGAGTTCATCTAAGCAAGGAGTCAAGGGAGTGAGTTTGCATCTACATACTACTTGTAGATCGTGTGCGGAAGCGTTCCAGGGAAGGGTGATGATGGAGTCGTACTCACCGTGATTCAGATCACCGATGACCAAGTGCTGAACGGACAGCACCTCCGCGTTCAACACACGTACGGTACGGGAGACGTCTCCTCCTTCTTGATCCAGCAAGGGGGGAAGGTGAGGTTGATGATGATCTAGCAGCACGACGGCGTGGTGGTGGATGCAGCAGAACTCCGGCAGGGCTTCGCCAAGCTGCTGCGGGAGGAGGACGAGGTGTAGCAGGGGGAGGGAGGCGCCAATGCAGAGGGTGCGGCTGCCCTCCCCCTGCCCTCCTTTATATAGGCCCCCAGGGGGGCATCGGCCCTGGGAGATCCAATCTCCCAAGGGGGCGGCGGCCAGGGGGGTGGAGTGCCCCCCAAGGCATGTGGTGTGCCCCCCACTCTAGGGTTTCAACCCAAGGCGCAGGGGGTGGGCCTAGGGGGGCGCACCAGCCCACTATGGGCTGGTTCCCCTCCCACTTCAGCCCATGGGGCCCTCCGAGATGGGTGGCCCCACCCGCTGGACCCCCGGGACCCCTCCGGTGGTCCCGGTACAATACCGGGTGACCCCGAAACTTTCCCGATGGCCGAAATACCACTTCCTATATATAATTCTTTACCTCCGGACCATTCCGAAACTCCTCGTGACGTCCGGGATCTCATACGGGACTCCGAACAACATTCGGTATGCTGCATACTCATATTCATACAACCCTAGCGTCACCGAACCTTAAGTGTGTAGATCCTACGGGTTCGGGAGACACGTAGACATGACCGAGACGACTCTCGGGCAATAACCAACAGCGGGATCTGGATACCCATGTTGCCTCCCACATGCTCCTCGATGATTTCATCGGATGAACCACGATGTCGAGGATTAAACAACCCCGTATACAATTCCCTTTGTCAATCGGTACGTTACTTGCCCGAGACTCGATCATCGGTATCCCAATACCTCGTTCAGTCTCGTTACCGGCAAGTCACTTTACTCGTACCGTAATGCATGATCCCGTGATCAACCACTTGGTCACTTTGAGCTCATCATGATGATGCATTACCGAGTGGGCCCAGAGATACCTCTCCGTCATACGGAGTGACAAATCCCAGTCTCGATCCGTGTCAACCCAACAGACACTTTCGGAGATACCTATAGTGCACCTTTATCGTCACCCAGTTACGTTGTGACGTTTGATACACCCAAAGCACTCCTACGGTATCTGGGAGTTACACGATCTCATGGTCTAAGGAAGAGATACTTGACATTGGAAAAGCTCTAGCAAACGAACTACACGATCTTGTGCTATGCTTAGGATTGGGTCTTGTCCATCACATCATTCTCCTAATGATGTGATCCCGTTATCAATGACATCCAATGTCCATAGCCAGGAAACCATGACTATCTGTTGATCAATGAGCTAGTCAACTAGAGGCTTACTAGGGACATATTATGGTCTATGTATTCACACGTGTATTACGATTTCCAGATAATACAGTTATAGCATGAATAAAGACAATTATCATGACCAAAGAAATATAATAATACTTTTATTATTGTCTCTAGGGCATATTTCCAACAGTCTCCCACTTGCACTAGAGTCAATAATCTAGTTACATTGTGATGAATCGCACATCCATAGAGTTCTGGTGTTGATCATGTTTCGCTCGCGAGAGAGGTTTAGTCAACGGATCTACGACATTCAGATCCGTATGTACTTTGCAAATTTCTGTGTCTCCATCTTGAACATTTTCACGGATGGAGTTGAAGCGACGCTTGATGTGCCTGGTCTTCTTGTGAAACCTGGGCTCCTTGGCAAGGGCAATAGCTCCAGTGTTGTCACTGAAGAGTTTGATCGGCCCTGACGCATTGGGTATGACTCCTAGGTCGGTGATGAACTCCTTCACCCAAATTGCTTCATGTGCTGCCTCCGAGGCTGCCATGTACTCTGCTTCACATGTAGATCCCGCCACGACGCTCGCTTGCGGTGCACCGCACTCAGCCATGCTCCACCATTCAACATATACATGTATCCGGTTTGTGACTTAGAGTCATCGGATCGTGTCGAAGCTAGCATCGACGTAACCCTTCTGACGAGCTCTTCGTCACCTCCATAAACGAGAAACATGTCCTTTGTCCTTTTCGGTACTTCAGATATTCTTGACCGTTGTCCGGTGTTCCTTGCGGGATTACTTTGGTACCTTCCTACCAAACTTACGGCAAGGTTTACATCAGGTCTGGTACACAGCATGGCATACATAATAGATCCTATGGCTGAAGCATAGGGGATGACACTCATCTTTCTTTATCTTTTGCCGTGGTCAGGGACTGAGCCGAGCTAAATCTCACACCTTGCAAAACAGGCAAGAACCCCTTCTTGGACTGATCCATTTTGAACTTCTTCAAAATCTTATCAAGGTATGTGCTTTGTGAAAGACCTATGAGGCGTCTCGATCTATCTCTATAGATCTTGATGCCTAATATATAAGCAGCTTCTCCAAGGTCCTTCATTGAAAAACACTTATTCAAGTAGGCCTTAATGCTGTCCAAAAGTTCTATATCATTTCCCATCAAGAGTATGTCATCTACATATAATATGAGAAATGCTACAGAGCTCCCACTCACTTTCTTGTACACGCAGCTTCTCCATAAGTCTCAAGATAAACCCAAACGCTTTGATCATCTCATCAAAGCGAATGTTCCAACTCCGAGATGCTTGCACCAGCCCATAAATGGATCGCTGGAGCTTGCATACTTTGTTAGCATTGTTAGGATCGACAAAACCTTCCGGCTGCATCATATACAACTCTTCCTTAAGATGTCCGTTAAGGAATGCTGTTTTGACGTCCATCTGCCATATCTCATAATCATAGTATGCGGCAATGCTAACATGATTCGGACGGACTTCAGCTTCGCTACGGGAGAGAATATCTCGTCGTAGTCAATCCCTTGAACTTGTCGATAACCCTTAGCGACAAGTCGAGCTTTATAGATGGTAACATTTCCATCCGCGTCCGTCTTCTTCTTAAAGATCCATTTGTTTTCTATCGCTCGCCGATCATCGGGCAAGTCTGTCAAAGTCCATACTTTGTTTTCATACATGGATTCTATCTCGGATTTCATGGCTTCAAGCCATTTGTTGGAATCTGGGCCCGCCATTGCTTCTTCATAGTTCGAAGGTTCACCGTTGTCTAACAACATGATTTCCAGGACAGGGTTGCCATACCACTCTGGTGCGGAACATGTCCTTGTGGACCTACGAAGTTCAGTAGCAACTTGATCCAAAGTACCTTGATCATCATCATTATTTTCCTCTTCAGTTGGTGTAGGCATCATAGGAACATTTTCCTGAGCTGCACTACTTTCCCGTTCGAGAGGTAGTACTTCATCGAGTTCTACTTTCCTCCCACTTACTTCTTTCGAGAGAAACTCTTTTTCCAGAAAGCATCCGTTCTTGGCAACAAAGATCTTGCCCTCGGATCTTAAGTAAAAGGTATACCCAACGGTTTCCTTAGGGTATCCTATGAAAATGCATTTTTCCGACTTGGGTTTGAGCTTTTCAGGTTGAAGTTTCTTGACATAAGCATCGCATCCCCAAACTTTTAGAAACAATAGCTTAAGTTTCTTCCCAAACCATAATTCATACGGTGTTGTCTCAATGGATTTAGACGGTGCCCTATTTAAAGTGAATGTAGCTGTCTCTAGAGCATATCCCCAAAATGATAGCGATAAATCGGTAAGAGACATCATAGTCCGCACCATATCTAATAGAGTGCGATTACGATGTTCGGACACACCGTTACGCTGAGGTGTTCCAGGCGGCGTGAGTTGTGAAACGATTCCACATTTCCTTAAGTGTGTACCAAATTCGTGACTTAAATATTCTCCTCCACGATCTGATCGTAGGAACTTTACCTTTCGGTCACGTTGATTCTCTACCTCATTCTGAAATTCCTTGAACTTTTCAAAGGTCTTTGAGTTGTGTTTCATTAAGTAGACATACCCATATCTACTCAAGTCATCAGTGAGAGTGAGAACATAACGATATCCTCCGCGAGCCTCAACTCTCATTGGACCGCACACATCGGTATGTATGATTTCCAACAGGTTGGTTGCTCGCTCCATTGTTCCAGAGAACGGAGTCTTGGTCATTTTGCCCATGAGGCATGGTTCGCATGTGTCAAATGATTCATAATCGAGAGACTCTAAAAGTCCATCAGCATGGAGCTTCTTCATGCGCTTGACACCAATGTGACCAAGGCGGCAGAGCCACAAGTATGTGGGACTATCGTTATCAACTTTACATCTTTTGGTATTCACACTATGAATATGTGTAATATTACGCTCGAGATTCATTAAGAATAAACCATTGACCATAGGGGCATGACCACAAAACATATCCATATAAATAGAACAACCATTATTCTCGGATTTAAATGAGTAGCCATCTTGCATCAAACGAGATCCAGATACAATTTTCATGCTAAAACTTGGCACCAAATAACAATTATTAAGGTTTATAACTAATCCCGTAGGTAAATGTAGAGGTAGTGTGCCGATGGCGATCACATCGACCTTGGAACAATTCCCAACGCGCATCGTCACCTCGTCCTTCGCCAGTCTCCGCTTATTCCGCAGCTCCTGCTGTGAGTTACAAATATGAGCAACGACACCGGTATCAAATACCCAAGAGTTACTACGAGTACTGGTAAGGTACACATCAATTACATGTATATCAAATATACCTTTAGTGTTGCCGGCCTTCTTATCCGCTAAGTATTTGGGGCAGTTCCGCTTCGAAGACCCTTCCCTTGCAATAAAAGCACTCGCCTCGTGCTTGGGTCCATTCTTTGACTTCTTCCCAGAATCGGCTTACGGGCGCTTTAACATCCTTGTCGTCCTTCTTGAAGTTCTTCTTGCCCTTGCCCTTCTTGAACTTAGTGGTCTTATTGACCATCAACACTTGATGTTCTTTCTTGATCTCAACCTCTGCTGACTTCACATTGAAAATACTTCAGAATGGTCTTCACCATCCCCGCATATTGTAGTTCATCACAAAGCTCTTGTAGCTTGGTGGGAGCGATCAAGGATTCTGTCAATGACCGCCTCATCGGGGAGGTTAATGCTCACCGAGTCGGCGGTTGTGCAACCTGACATTTTGAGTATGTGCTCACCGACGTAACTGTTTTCCTCCATCTTACAACTATAGAACTTGTCGGAGACATCATATCTCTCGACCCGGGCATGAGCTTGGAAAACTAGTTTCAGCTCTTCGAACATCTCATATGCTCCGTGATGCTCAAAACGCTTTTGGAGCCCTGGTTCTAAGCTGTAAAGCATGCCGCACTGAACGAGGGAGTAATCATCAGCACGAGACAACCAAGCGTTCATAACGTCTTGGTTCTCTGGGACGGGAGCGTCACCTAGCGGTCCTTCTAGGACATATTGTTTCCTGACAGCTATGAGGATGATCCTCAGGTTCCGGACCCAGTCCGTATAGTTGCTGCCATCATCTTTTAGCTTGGTTTTCTCTAGGAACGCGTTGAAGTTCATGTTGACATGAGAGTTGGCCATTTGATCTACAAGACATATTTGCAAAGGTTTTAGACTAAGTTCATGATAATTAAGTTCATCTAATCAAATTATTACAATGAACTCCCACTCAGATTAGACATCCCTCTAGTCATCTAAGTGTTACATGATCCGAGTCGACTAGGTCGTGTCCGATCATCACGTGAGACGGACTAGTCATTGTCGGTGAACATCTTCATGTTGATCGTATCTTCCATATGACTCATGTTCGACCTTTCGGTCTCTGTGTTCCGAGGCCATGTCTGTACATGCTAGGCTCGTCAAGTTAACCCTAAGTGTTTTTGCATGTGTAAAACTATCTTACACCCGTTGTATGTGAACGTAAGGATCTATCACACCCGATCATCACGTGGTGCTTCGAAACGACGAACTTTAGCAACGGTGCACAGTTAGGGGAGAACACTTCTTGAAATTGTTGTAAGGGATCATCTTATTTACTATCGTCGTTCTAAGTAAACAAGATGCATAAACATAATAAACATCACATGCAATTATATAGTAGTGACATGATATGGCCAACATCATATAGCTCCATTGATCTCCATCTTCGGGGCTCCATGATCATCTTGTCACCGGCATGACACCATGATCTCCATCATCATGATCTCCATCATCGTTTCTTCATGAAGTTGTCACGCCAACGACTACTTCTACTTCTATGGCTAACGCGTTTAGCAATAAAGTAAAGTAATTTACTTGGCATTCTTCAATGACACGCAGGTCATACAAAAATAAATACAACTCCTATGGCTCCTGCCGGTTGTCATACTCATCGACATGCAAGTCGTGATTCCTATTACAAGAACATGATCTCATACATCACAATATATCATTCATCATTCATCACAACTTCTGGCCATATCACATCACATGACAATTGCTGCAAAAACAAGTTAGACGTCCTCTAATTGTTGTTGCATCTTTTATGTGGCTGCAATTGGGTTCTAGCAAGAACGTTTTCTTACCTACGAATAACCACAGCGTGATTTTGTCAACTTCTATTTATCCTTCATAAGGACCCTTTTCATCGAATCCGCTCCAACTAAAGTGGGAGAGACAGACACCCGCCAGCCACCTTATGCAACTAGTGCATGTCTGTCGGTGGAACCGGTCTCACGTAAGCATACGTGTAAGGTTGGTCCGGGCCGCTTCATCCCACAATACCACTGAAGCAAGAAAAGACTAGTAGTGGCAAGCAAGTTGACAAGATCCACGCCCACAACAAAATTGTGTTCTACTCGCGCAATAGAGAACTACGTATAAACCTAGCTCATGATGCCACTGTTGGGGAACGTTGCAGAAAATTAAAAAATTTCCTACGGTTTCACCAAGATCCATCTATGAGTTCATCTAAGCAACGAGTCAAGGGAGTGAGTTTGCATCTACATACCACTTGTAGATCGCGTGCGGAAGCGTTCAAGGGAAGGGTGATGATGGAGTCGTACTCGCCGTGATTCAGATCACCGATGACCAAGTGCTGAACGGACAGCACCTCCGCGTTCAACACACGTACAGGACGGGAGATGTCTCCTCCTTCTTGATCCAGCAAGGGGGAAGGAGAGGTTGATGATGATCCAGCAGCACGACGGCGTGGTGGTGGATGCAGCAGAACTCCGGCAGGGCTTCGCCAAGCTGCTACGGGAGGAGGACGAGGTGTAGCAGGGGGAGGGAGGCGCCAATGCACAGGGTGTGGCTGCCCTCCCCCCTGCCCTCCTTTATATAGGCCCCCAGCGGGGCGCCGGCCCTGGGAAATCCAATCTCCCAAGGGGGCGCCGGCCCTGGGGGTGGAGTGCCCCCCAAGGCATGTGGTGCGCCCCCCCACTCTAGGGTTTCAACCCTAGGCGCAGGGGGTGGGCCTAGGGGGGTGCACCAGCCCACTATGGGCTGGTTCCCATCCCACTTCAGCCCATGGGGCCCTCCGGGATGGGTGGCCCCACCCGATGGACCCCCGGGACCCTTCCGGTGGTCCCGGTACAATACCGGGTGACCCCGAAACTTTCCCGATGGCCGAAATACCACTTCCTATATATAATTATTTACCTCCGGACCATTCCGAAACTCCTCGTGACGTTTGGGATCTCATTCGGGACTCCGAACAACATTCGGTATGCTGCATACTCATATTCATACAACCCTAGCGTCACCGAACCTTAAGTGTGTAGACCCTACGGGTTCGGGAGACACGTAGACATGACCGAGACGACTCTCGGGCAATAACCAACAGCGGGATCTGGATACCCATGTTGGCTCCCACATGCTCCTCGATGATTTCATCGGATGAACCACGATGTCGAGGATTAAACAACCCCGTATACAATTCCCTTTGTCAATCGGTATGTTACTTGCCCGAGACTCGATCGTCGGTATCCCAATACCTTGTTCAGTCTCGTTACCGGCAAGTCACTTTACTCGTACCGTAATGCATGATCCCATGATCAACCACTTGGTCACTTTGAGCTCATTATGATGATGCATTACCGAGTGGGCCCAGAGATACCTCTCCGTCATACGGAGTGACAAATCCCAGTCTCGATCCGTGTCAACCCAACAGACACTTTCGGAGATACCTGTAGTGCACCTTTATAGTCACCCGATTCGCTGTGACGTTTGATACACCCAAAGCACTCCTACGGTATCCGAGAGTTACACGATCTCATGGTCTAAGGAAGAGATACTTGACATTGAAAAAGCTCTAGCAAACGAACTACACGATCTTGTGCTATGTTTAGGATTGGGTCTTGTCCATCACATCATTCTCCTAATGATGTGATCCCGTTATCAATGACATCCAATGTCCATAGCCAGGAAACCATGACTATCTGTTGATCAACGAGCTAGTCATCTAGAGGCTTACTAGGGACATATTATGGTCTATGTATTCACATGTGTATTACGATTTCTGGATAATACAGTAATAGCATGAATAAAGACAATTATCATGAACAAAGAAATATAATAATACTTTTATTATTGCCTCTAGGGCATATTTCCAACAGATAGAGCCTATGGCTGCAGCATAGGGAACATCTTTCATTTTCTCTCTATCTTCTGTTGTGGTCGGGCATTGAGTCTGACTCAACTTCACACCTTGTAATACAGGCAAGAACCCTTTCTTTGCTTGATCCATTTTGAACTTTTTCAAAACTTTATCAAGGTATGTGCTTTGTGAAAATCCAATTAAGCATATTGATCTATCTCTATAGATCTTGATGCCCAATATATAAGCAGCATCACCGAGGTCTTTCATTGAAAAACTTTTATTCAAGTATCCTTTTATGCTATCCAGAAATTCTATATCATTTCCAATCAACAATATGTCGTCTACATATAATATCAGAAATGCTACAGAGCTCCCACTCACTTTCTTGTAAATACAGGCTTCTCCAAAAGTATGTATAAAACCATATGCTTTGATCACACTATCAAAGTGTTTATTCCAACTCCGAGAGGCTTGCACCGGTCCGTAAATGGATCGCTGGAGCTTGCACACTTTGTTAGCACCTTTTGGATTGACAAAACCTTCTGGTTGCATCATATACAACTCTTCTTCTAGAAATCCATTCAGGAATGCCGTTTTGACATCCATTTTCCATATTTCATAATCATAAAATGCGGCAATTGCTAACATGATTCGGACAGACTTAAGCATCGCTTCGGTGAGAAAGCCTCATCGTAGTCAACCCCTTAAACTTGTTGAAAACCTTTCGCAACAAGTCGAGCTTTGTAGACAGTAACATTACCATCAGCGTCAGTCTTCTTCTTGAAGATCCATTTATTCTCGATGGCTTGCCGATCATCGGGCAAGTCAACCAAAGTCCATACTTTGTTTTCAAACATGGATCCCATCTCAGAATTCGTGGCTTCAAGCCATTTTGCGGAATCTGGGCTCATCATCGCTTCCTCATAGTTCGTAGGCTCGCCATGGTCAAGTAACATGACCTCCAGAATAGGACTACCGTACCACTCTGGTGCGGATCTTACTATGGTTGACCTACGAGGTTCGGTAGTAACTTGATCTGAAGTTTCATGATCAATATCATTAGCTTCCTCACTAATTGGTGTAGTCGTTATAGGAACCAGTTTCTGCGATGAACTACTTTCCAATAAGGGAGCAGGTACAGTTACGTCATCAAGTTCTACTTTCCTCCCACTCACTTCTTTCGAGAGAAACTCCTTCTCTAGAAAGGATCCAAATTTAGCAACAAAAGTCTAGCCTTCAGATCTGTGATAGAAGGTGTACCCAATAGTATCCTTTGGGTATCCTATGAAGACACATTTCTCCGATTTGAGTTCGAGCTTATCAGGTTGAAGTTTTTTCACATAAGCATCGCAGCCCCAAACTTTAAGAAATGACAACTTTGGTTTCTTGCCAAACCACAGTTCATAAGGCATCGTCACAACAGATTTTGATGGTGCCCTATTTAACGTGAATGCGGCCGTCTCTAAAGCATAACCCCAAAACGATAGCGGTAAATCAGTAAGAGACATCATAGATCGCACCATATATAGTAAAGCACGATTCGACGTTCGACACACCATTACGCCAGGTGTTCCGGTGGCGTGAGTTGCGAAACTATTTCGCGTTGTTTCAAATGTAAACCAAACTCAGAACTCAAATATTCTCCTCCACGATCGATCGTAGAAACTTTATTTTCTTGTTACGATGATTTTCCACTTCACTCTGAAATTCTTTGAACTTTTCAAATGTTTCAGACTTATGTTTCATTAAGTAGATATACCCATATCTGCTCAAATCATCTATGAAGGTGAGAAAATAACGATACCCGCTGCGAGCCTCAATGTTCATTGGACCACATACATCAGTATGTATGATTTCCAACAAATCTGTTGCTAGCTCCATAGTTCCGGAGAACGGCGTTTTAGTCATCTTGCCCATGAGGCACGGTTCGTAAGTACCAAGTGATTCATAATCAAGTAATTCCAGAAGTCCATCAGTATGGAGTTTCTTCATGCGCTTTACACCAATATTTCCCAAACGGCAGTGCCACAAATAAGTTGCACTATCATTATCAACTCTGCATCTTTTGGCTTCAACATTATGAATATGTGTATCACTACTATCGAGATTCAATAAAAATAGACCACTCTTCAAGGGTGCATGACCACAAAAGATATTACTCATATAAATAGAACAACCATTATTCTCTGATTTAAATGAATAACCGTCTCGCATCAAACAAGATCCAGATATAATGTTCATGCTTAACGCTGGCACCAAATAACAATTATTTAGGTCTAAAACTAATCCCAAGGTAGATGTAGAGGTAGCATGCCGACCGCGATCACATCGACTTTGGAACCATTTCCCACGCATCGCCACCTCGTCCTTAGCCAATCTTCGCTAATCCATAGTCCTGCTTTGAGTTGCAAATTTAGCAATAGAACCAGTATCAAATACCAGTGCTATGCGAGCATTAGTAAGGTACACATCAATAACATGTATATCACATATACCTTTGTTCACCTTGACATCCTTCTTATCCGCCAAATACTTGGGGCAGTTCCGCTTCCAAAGACTATCGCTTGCGGAGAAACACTCGGCCTCAGGCTTAGGTCCAGACTTGGGTTTCTTCTCTTGAGCAGCAACTTGTTTGCTGTTCTTCTTGAAGTTCCCCTTCTTCTTTCCTTTACCCTTTTTCTTGAAACTGGTGGTCTTGTTGACCATCAACACTTGATGCTCCTTTTTGATTTCTACCTCCGTAGCTTTTAGCATTGTGAAGAGCTTGGGCATAATCTTGTTCATCCCTTGCATATTATAGTTCATCATGAAGCTCTTGTAGCTTGGTGGCAGTGATTGAAGAATTTTGTCAATGACACTATCATCAGGAAGATTAACTCCCAGTTGAATCGAGTGATTATTATACCCAGACATTTTGAGTATATGTTCACTGACAGAACTATTCTCTTCCATCTTGCAGCTATAGAACTTATTGGAGACTTCATATCTCTTAGTCCGGGCATTTGCTTCAAATATTAACTTCAACTCTTGGAACATCTCATATGCTCCATGACGTTCAAAACATCGTTGAAGTCCCGGTTCTAAGCCGGAAAGCATGGCACACTGAACTATCGAGTAGTCATCAGCTTTGCTCTGCCAGACGTTCTTAACATTGTTAGTTGCATCTGCAGCAGGCCTGGCACCCAGCGGTGCTTCCAGGACGTAATTCTTCTGTGCAGCAATGACAATAATCCTCAAGTTACGGACCCAGTCCGTGTAATTGCTACCATCATCTTTCAACTTAGCTTTCTCAAGGAACGCATTAAAATTCAATGGAACAACAGCACGAGCCATCTATCTACAACAAACATAGACAAGCAAAATACTATCAGGTACTAAGTTCATGATAAATTTAAGTTCATTTAATCATATTACTTAAGAACTCCCACTTAGATAGACATCCCTCTAATCATCTAAGTGATAACGTGATCCAAATCAACTAAACCATGTCCGATCATCACGTGAGATGGAGTAGTTTTCAATGGTGAAGATCATTATGTTGATCATATCTACTATATGATACACGCTCGACCTTTAGGTCTCAATGTTCCGAGGCCATATCTGTATATGCTAGGATCGTCAAGTTTAACCCGAGTATTCTGCGTTTGCAACTGTTTTGCACCCGTTGTATTTGAACGTAGAGCCTATCACACCCGATCATCACGTGGTGTCTCAGCACGAAGAACTTTCACAACGGTGCATACTCAGGGAGAACACTTATACCTTGAAATTTAGTGAGAGATCATCTTATAATGCTACGTCAATCAAAGCAAAATAAGATGCATAAAGGATAAACATCAAATGCAATCAATTGAGTGATATGATATGGCCATCATCATCTTGTGCTTGTGATCTCCATCTCCGAAGCACCGTCATGATCACCATCGTCACCGGCGCGACACCTTGATCTCCATCATAGCATCGTTGTTGTTTCGCCACCTATTGCTTCTATGACTATCGCTACCGCTTAGTGATAAATTAAAGCAATTACAGGGCGATTGCATTGCATACAATAAAGCGACAACCATATGGCTCCTGCCAGTTGCCGATAACTCGGTTACAAAACATGATCATCTCATACAATAAAATATAGCATCACGTCTTGACCATATCACATCACAACATGCCCTGCAAAAACAAGTTAGACATCCTCTACTTTGTTGTTGCAAGTTTTACGTGGCTGCTACGAGCTGAGCAAGAACCGTTCTTACCTACGCATCAAAACCACAACGATAGTTCGTCAAGTTAGTGTTGTTTTAACCTTCTCAAGGACTGGGCGTAGCCACACTCGGTTCAACTAAAGTTGGAGAAACTGACACCCGCCAGCCACCTATGTGGAAAGCACGTCGGTAGAACCAGTCTCGCGTAAGCGTACACGTAATGTCGGACCGGGCCGCTTCATCCAACAATATCTCCGAACCAAAGTATGACATGCTGGTAAGCAGTATGACTTGTATCGCCCACAACTCACTTGTGTTCTACTCGTGCATATAACATCTACGCATAAAACCAGGCTCGGATGCCACTGTTGGGGAACGTAGTAATTTCAAAAAAATCCTACGCACACGCAAGATCATGGTGCTGCATGGCAACGAGAGGGGAGAGTGTGTCCACATACCCTCGTAGACCAAAAGCGGAACCGTTAGCACAACACGGTTGATGTAGTCGTACGTCTTCACGATCTGACCGATCAAGTACCGAACGCACGGCACCTCCGAGTTCAGCACACGTTCAGCTCGATGACGTCCCTCGAACTCTGATCCAGCCGAACTTTGAGGGAGAGTTCTGTCAGCACGACGACGTGGTGACGATGATGATGTTCTACCGACGCAGGGCTTCGCCTAATGTAACATCCCAAATTTTCAATTTGGAATGTTATACACTAGTTCATCAATGCATATCATATTTTATTTGCTTTTGCTTTGATCCTAGAAATTCTACGCAACTCAAGGACCCTCGGAGAGAGTTGGGGAATTCGTTATTTTCATATATGAGTTTTCTCAAATTTTGAAAATAGGATCATTTGATTTTATTTATTTTATCTTCAATTATTTCTATTATAAAAATATAGAAGAGGGAATAAAATGACTTTCATAAAATAAAGGAATATTGAGGATTTAATAAAAAAATCAAATAAGATTTATTTTGGAGTTTGTGCTATTTTATTTGAAGTTAGGAAAAATTGCACGTTTTAAAAACTGCATTTTAGGGCCAAAAAATGTTCATCTCGTTCTAAATATTTTATTTAGACGGTGAAATTTTGTTTTGGCATTTTTAGATTTTTATTTATTTTCTAGAATTTTTCTTATTTCGGCGGAACAGTCTTAAAAAAACTTCGCAGGCCGACCGGGCAGGCAGCTCAGCCGAGCAGACCGCCCGCCTCCCCGCCGCCGCCTCCCGGCTGAGAGAGATCGCCCGCCGCCGCCGACCCGGACTCCTCCCCGCCTTGCGCCCCCCAAGCCCCTCTTAAATATCGATGCCGCCGCCCCGCCCGCCGCCGCCTTGCGCCGTTGCCGCTAGAGCCACCGCCGCCGCCTCCCCGCCGTCGCAGCAGCCCCGCCACCCCACGCCGTCCCGTCGCCGCACCGGAGCCCCGCTGGAACCGAGCCGAGGTAGCCACCCTAGTTTTCAATTATTTTATATATATAGATCGGTTTATTTTATTTTTTCGGTTTATTTATTTAGCGAGCGTTCGCCCGTTCGTTCGTTTTAGCGGACGAATTCACTGTTTAGTTTCAGTTAATGAACGTTCGTTCGTTAATCTGTTCGTCAGTTTTTCTTTTTTCGGATTTTTCTGCAGTTATTTCTAATCGCGATTTCTGATCCGATCTTCGTTCTAGTATAACTTTTTGCTCGTTTATCAGAATCAGGCGATTCAAGCGCCTAGAGTTTCATCTCGAAACGCTCTTTCCGTTTAACCAACTCAAACAAGATTTTGCTTCTGTAAAATTTGACTTAGATCCAGATTAGTAAACGAAGCTTGTTTCTTTCGCCGTTTGACTTTCGTTGCTTCGTTCGATTTGATTCTTTTTGCAAACCAGAGTTCTTAAGTTGAACTTTCTGGTTAGATCTCTTATTTAAGTTTTACCCGTGCATTAGATGAGTACTTATTGTATGCTTGTTTGTTTTCGTTAGAGTACCCGGAGTGCGCCGCTTGCTACTTCGAATCTCTAGGTTTCACGGATCATCAGTAAGGCAAGTAACACTTTGATCATACCTCTTTACTACCCAGTTTTATTGCATTAGATCAATCCTCAAACAATTGCATGATTAGGATCTGATTAATATGTGTGTTTTGGGAAGTAGATGAGGTAGTACCTATTACCTGTTTTATTATCAAACCCTTGGGAGTTACTTCTATATTTGCTTATATTGCCATGCTATGCTAGTAGACGTGGATTGGGTGAGTGTATCCATGACAGATGTGAGATTGCTATTTAATGGTTTATTTAAGGTGGCAACTTAAACACACATCTGGGTGGACTGAGGCACCTGGGTAATCGAGCGATTGCCTGTTTTTCTTTATGGACCGCCACCCAGGCTCAAAGGGATCATGAGAATATTCATGCTAGAAACTTCCGTGTGCAGCCACAAGCTACTATGGGCTCTAGCATAGTTGACTAAGTCGTGCGAACTCTTACAGTGGTAGACTAGCAGATGTAGGGGATGTAGGTTGGTACTGTCTACCCGATCGTAAGGTGTTAGCGCTTCTAAAAGACTATGTCTCGGTCATCCGTTTCTCAAACTTCATGTAGTGCGAGAATCCCAACGGAGGAGATCGAGTCTTGTGGGGAAAAGTGCGCAAACCTCTACAGAGTGTATAAACTAATCATGGTTAGCCGTGTCCCCGGTTATGGACATCTTGAGTATCTAGTTCTTGGATTATCATATGAATCTCATCATGTTACTTTAATTAATACTATTGGGTTTAATGATGATGCTTAATTGGAATTAAGAGGATGTCTATCTTCTCAATGTTTAACAACCACCATGATAGTTAAATAAAATTTATTCCTTTGCAGTAGGGAAAAATTGGCTTTATGCAAAAAAACTGTAACCACAGAGCTTACCACCAGCCATATATGCATGTAGTATAGCATACTTCTGTTCATTACACTCTATGTGTTACATTGCCAGCATACTCCATGTGCTGACCAGTTTTCGGGCTGCAACGTTCATGTTGTGGACTTTTCAGACGACGAGTAAGGTGCCTTAGGTCGTGGTTCTATACTCAGTGATGCCATTGGAGTTGATGGACTCACTTATCTTCCAAGCCTTCCGTTGTTATCGTTATTAGATGGCCTTAAGCCATATTTATTGTAATAAGTTCTCCTTTGAGACATTCGATGTAATAAGTGTGAGATTGGTACTCTGTTATAAATCCTTCAAGTACTGTGCGTGTCAGCATTACTGATCCAGGGATGACACTAAAGCACAGAAATCAGACAGTTTGAGGTCTGGTCGCTACAAGATGGTATCAGAGCACACACTGACTGTAGGACACGACCACTAAGCTAAAAGCTCTAGATCACTACTCACTCTTCTCATTTCTGACTCCTCATCTTTTCTACTCTTTTAGGATGGCGGATTTAAGGAACAAGTTCACGCAACCGGATGAAGATACACCTTTTGGACGCCACTTGAAGGAAGTCACAAGGTACCTGAACATCGGAGTACCAAGCTTCACCGGGACCTACAACGCCACTTTACCTAAAGTGGAGCGCTGGATGATTCAAGTTCAAGTTCCAGGAAGGACGTTCATGCCTGTCACTGAGCCCATAGAGTTTTCCTTTGATGCACCAACCTGGAGTCTAGGAAAGAGCATGGCAGCCCACATCACAATGGGACGCATTGGAGAAGTTTACCAAAAGGATCTCAAGGATACTGTTTACCAGATTTGTGGGCGCCGAGATGAGCAATGGGAGATGATCAGCACCAGGAAGGATAGATCCATTGCAGCTTTCATCCAGGAGCTAAACCAGCACATTCGACGCCAGGAGAACCAGATGTGCGCAGGCATGATAGATCTAAAGAAGGCCATGACCAAGATCCCAGAGCCGGAGGAAGAACTCAAGTCTGCACGTGATGGATATGAGGAGGAAATAGCAACACTGGTGGAGAAGAATGATGATCTGAAGAAGAAGCTGAAAGTATTCATGGAATTTCCCGCGACTCGAGGAGAAGATGATTGCACTTGTCCAGAGAACTACATCATCATCGACGACACCGACTCGGACCCAGACGATAGCGATGATGACTATGTTGATGAAGCTGGAGCAGATATCATGGAATCTTCATCGGAGCAGTTTTTCTAGTCGACCACCATAATAGTAGTAGTATTCCCCCATGTATCTAGTATAGTCCGAGCACTTTTATAACGATAGTTAGACCGTTGTATGCCCTTGTTTGATTGAATGAAGTGATTTTGTTTACATTTGTCTCATGTGCATATGGGTAGTGTTTTCTCTCTAGACCCCATTCAATTCTATATTCTCATCTTTTTCTAAACCCTCAGATGCCTCCGAGACGTCACAATGGATTTGCCTTCCCACCAGAGCTCACTCAGTTGAGCCGGCAGCAGAATGTGTTGATGCAGTTGCTAGTCCATAATCAGAATCAGGGGAACAACAACAACAAACCACCACCTCCACCACCTGTTGATCACTTAACCCGTTTCCTTAGATTGAATCCGCCAGTGTTCTCCAGTAGCACCGAGCCGATAGTTGCAGATGATTGGCTCCGCAAGACAGGAAGGGTGTTTACCACTGCAGGATGCACTGATGTGGAAAAGGTGCATTTTGCCGTACATTAGCTTGAAGGACCCGCAGCATGATGGTGGGAGAATTTCACAGACACTTATCCTATCGACACTGTCACATGGGATCAGTTTCAGCAGGCTTTCCGTACTGCCCATGTCTCGGCAGGAGCTATGGCCATGAAGAAGCGGAGTTTCGCAACTTGCGCCAAGGAGGACGGACGGTTGGCCAATATGTGGATGACTTAAGTAAGCTAGCACGTTATGCCCCAGATGACGTTGCTACGGACGCAGCTAAGCAGGAGAAGTTTCTGGAAGGATTGAATGATGAGCTGAGCATGCAGTTGATGGTAGCAAGCTTCAACAACTACCAGGGGTTGGTAGATCGTGCTCTTATGATTGAAGGGAAGCAGCGGCAGATTGAAAACCGCAAGAGGAAGTATGGACAAGGGAAGTACAATTCTGGAGCTCAGGAGAAGCCACATTTTACCCCTAAACCGGGAGGACATTTTCAGCATACCCATGGAGGAGGGAGTTCGCATAATCATAATGGCTCCAAGAATGGTAACGGGAATGGAGGAAGCAACGGCCAGAACCATACCAACCCGTCAACCCCAGCCAAGAGAGACCTGAGCCAAGTCACTTGCTATAAGTGTCAGAAGACTAGACATTATGCCAATGAATGTCCTGAAGCCCAGAATGGAAATGGCAATGGAAGCTCTGGAAAGAAGCCAAACCTTTTCAATAGGGGATAGGTGAACCACGTTAACGTGGAGGAGGTTGAAGCTCAGCCTGATGCAATAATAGGTAAGTTTTTGGTTAAGTCATTTACTGCACTCGTTCTTTTTGATACTTGTGCATCGCATTCATACATCTCAAGGGGATTTGTGGATAGGTATAAACTGCCTACCCAAGCCCTTAGGTCACCCATGTTAGTAACCTCGCCTGGAGCAGAGTATATGGCTAGTTTATGGTGTGATCGGTTACCATTAAGGATTGGTAACTACGTGTTTCCCTCAGACCTAATAGTATTGGAATCGCAAGGATTGGATGTGATATTAGGCATGGATTGGTTATCGAAGTTTGCAGGGAACAATGAATGCGCTAGTAAGACGATTTTGCTTACCACGCCAGAAGGAAGAAGGATCAAGTATGTATCCCGGCATGTGCCGAAGAGGACTCAAGTAAATTCCTTATCAGGAGTTGTGCAGGAGGAAGTACCAGTGGTGAAGGAATTTCCTGACGTATTTCCAGAAGAGTTGCCAGGCATGCCACCGGATAGAGACATTGAGTTTTCTATTGAGCTTTTGCCAAGCATAGGGCCAATATCTAAGAGACCATACAGGATGCCCGCAAAAGATTTGGAGGAGATTAAGAAGCAGATTAAGGAGTTACTGGATAAAGGTTATATTCGCCCAAGCTCTTCCCCTTGGGGATCGCCAGTACTTCAAGTGGAGAAGAAGGATGGATCATTAAGGATGGTTGTTGATTATCAAGAATTTAATGAAGTGACCATCAAGAACAAGTTCCCACTGCTGATGATCAATGATCTGTTTGACCGATTGCAAGGAGGTACAGTATTTTCCAAGATCGATTTGCGATCAGGATACCGTCAGTTGAAGATTCGAGAGCAGGATATACCTAAGACGGCTTTTACCGCCAGGTATGGGCTATACGAGTATACCGTTATGTCATTCGGTGTGACTAACACACTTGCATATTTCATGAACATGATGAACAAGGTGTTTATGGAGTTTCTAGATAAGTTCGTCGTGGTGTTCATTGATGATATTTTGGTCTACTCAAAGAATGAAGAAGAACATAAGGAGCATTTGCACTTGGTACTTGAGAATCTCAGAGAACATCAGTTGTATGCCAAGTTCAGCAAATGTGAGTTTTGGTTGAAGGAAGTTGGATTCCTCAGACATGTTATATCCGGAGAAGGAATTGCAGTAGACCCCACCAAGGTAGTCACTGTGACAAACTAGGAATCACCCACGTCAGTTGGAGAGATCCGGAGTTTTCTTGGACTCGCAGGATACTACCGGAGGTTCATTGAGAATTTCTCGAAAATTGCGAAGCCCATGATGGAGTTTTTGAAAAAGGATACCAAGTTCAAATGGACTGAGGAATGTGAGGCCAGTTTCCAGGAGTTGAAGAAACATTTGGTTACATCACCAGTGTTGATTCTGCCAGATCAGCGCAAGGATTACGAGATGTATTGCGACGCTTCTCGTCGAGGACTTGGAGCAGTGCTTATGCAGGAGGGAAGAGTTCAGTGCTTATGCAGGAGGGAAGAGTTGTTTCGTATGCCTCACGACAGCTTAAACCCCATGAGTTAAATTACACTACGCATGATTTGGGGTTAGCAGCCATAGTGCATGCTTTCAATACGTGGAGACATTTTCTCATCGGAAACCACTGTGAGGTGTATACGGATCACAAGAGTTTGAAGTACATCTTCACACAGAAGGAGCTAAATCTCAAGCAAAGGAGATGGTCGGAGCTCATCAAGGATTATGATATAAGATTGCATTATCACCCTGGAAAGGCTAACGTAGTAGCCGATGCGTTGAGCCGCAAGAGCCATGTCAACACACTAATGACCGGAGAGTTACCGAAGGAGTTAGCCGAGGACCTTCGTGAGCTATGTTTGGAGATAGTTCCGAGAGGCTATATAGCAGCATTGGAGATTCAGTCTACTTTGATGGACAAGATCAGAGAAGCTCAGAAGACTAACAAGGAGATTGCCTCTATAAAGGAGAACATGAGCAAAGGAAAAGCTAAAGGATGAGCATGATACCCTATGGTTTGCAGACTGTGTTTATGTGCCTAATGACCCGGAGATCAGGAAGTTAATTCTGCAGGAGGCCCATGATTCACCATATTCGATTCACCCAAGAAATACCAAGATATATTTGGATTTGAAGGGTACTTTCTGGTGGACTGGAATGAAGAAGGATATTGCGGAGTATGCAGCAGTTTGTGATGTATGTCAGAGAGTAAAAGTAGAGCATCAGAAGCCAGCAGGATTGTTACAGCCATTGCCAATGCCCAAATGGAAGTGGGATAAGCTAGGCATGGATTTTATCACGGTATTGCCCATGACTCGTTTAGGCTATGACTCGATTTGGGTTATACTCGATCATTTGACGAAAGTAGCTCATTTCATCCCAGTGGAGACTACTTACACCAGTGCCAAGTTGGCTAAGATATACATGACCAGGATCGTATGTTTGCATGGAGTTCCGAGGAGCACTGTATTAGATAGAGGAACCCAGTTTACCTCAAACTTCTGGAATCAGTTGCATGAAACTTTGGGCACCAGGCTAGAGTTCAGTACAGCTTTTCATCCGCACACAGATGGACAGACCGAGAGGGTCAATCAGATTTTGGAGGATATGCTGAGAGCTTGTGCGCTAGATTATGGATCTAGTTGGGACGACAATTTGCCATATGCAGAGTTCTATTAAAACAACTGTTATCAATCCAGTTTGAAGATGGCCCCTTTCGAAGCCTTGTATGGAAGGAGGTGCAGGACCCCATTGTCGTGGGATGAAGTTGGAGACCGCCAGTTGTTTGGACCAGATTTGATTAAGGAGTCTGAACAGAAGGTGAAGTTGATTCGCGATAGGCTCCAGGTAGCCCAGACCAGACAGAAGAGCTATGCAGATTCAAAAGGCAAGGAGACAGTTTACAAAGTCGGAGACCGAGTTTATCTTCGTGTATCTCCACTTCGAGGAGTGCGCTTTGGAGTTAAGGGAAAGTTAGCACCATATTTTGTGGGACCATACAAAGTTTTGGAACGTATGGGAGAAGTTGCTTACAAGTTGGAATTACCCGAAGGATTGTCAGGAGTTCACGATGTGTTCCACATTTCCCAGTTGAAGAAGTGCCACACAGAGATGGCTGATATACCGCTGATAGATACAGTGCCGCTGGAAGCGATTCAGTTGGAGAGTGATTTAACCTATGAGGAGAAACCAGTCAAAATTCTTGAGTATGCCAGCCGAGTTACCCGTAGCAAGGTTATCAAGTTTTGCATAGTTCAGTGGAGCCACCACACCGAGGATGAAGCCACCTGGGAGCGAGAGAAAGATCTGCTGAAGGACCACCCTCACCTACTTTCTAGCCAACCCGAATCTCGAGGGCGAGATTCATCTTAAGGGGGGGTAGGTTTGTAACATCTCAAATTTTCAATTTGGAATGTTATACACTAGATCATCAATGCATATCATATTTTATTTGCTTTTACTTTGATCCTAGAAATTCTACGCAACTCAAGGACCCTTGGAGAGAGTTGGGGATTTTGTTATTTTCATATTTGAGTTTTCTCGAATTTTGAAAATAGGATCATTTGATTTTATTTATTTTATGTTCAATTATTTCTATTATAAAAATATAAGAGATGGAATAAAATGACTTTTCTAACTTAAAGGAATATTGAGGATTTAATAAAAAAATCAAATAAGATTTATTTTGGAGTTTGTGCTATTTTGTTTCAATTTAGGAAAAATTGCACGTTTGAAAAACTGCATTTTAGGGCCAAAGAAATGTTCTCCTTGTTCTGAATATTTTATTTAGACGGGAAAGTTTGTTTTGGCATTTTTAGATTTTTATTTTATTTTCTAGAATTTTTGTTAGTTCATGAATTTATTTTTTTAACTCACTTCACCGACTCGGCTCGGCTCAGCCGAGCCAGCCGCCGCCCGCCTCCGCCGCCATCGTCTCCTCAAGAGACGGAGCCGCCCGCCGCCGCCGGACTTGGAGTTTGAGCCGGACTCCTCGCCGCCTTTCCTTCCCCCCAAGCCCTCTTAAATACCGCCGCCGCCCGTCCCCACCTCGCCACTAGCCCGCCCGCCGCCGCCGCCGCCGCCAGGCAGCCACCGCCAAGCAGCCCGCCGCCTCCGCCACCCGGTTTTCTAAAGAAAATCAATCCGTTTTTTTAGAAAACCCTAGTTTTCGTTTTTATATATAGATCGGTTTATTTTATTTTATCTGTTTATTTATTTAGCGAGCGTTCGCCTGTTCGTTCGTTTTAGCGGACGAATTCACCGTTTAGTTTCAGTTAACGAATGTCCGTTCGTTAATCTGTTCGTCAGTTTTTCTTTTTTTGGATTTTCCCGCGGTTATTTCTGATCGTGATTTCTCATCCGATCTTCGTTCTAGTATAACTTTTCGCTCGTTTAACGGAATCAGGCGATTCAAGCGCCTAGAGTTTCATCTCGAAACCCTCGTTCCGTTTAACCAACTCAAATAAGATTTTGCTTCTGCAAAATTTGACTTAGATCCAGATTAGTACACAAAGCTTGTTTCTTTCGCCGTTTGACTTTTGTTGCTTCGTTCGATTTGATTCTTTTTGCAAACCAGAGTTCTTAAGTTGAACTTTCTGGTTAGATCTCTTATTTGAGTTTTACCCGTGCATTAGATGAGTACTTATTGTATGCTTGTTTGTTTGCGGTAGAGTACCCGGAGTGCGCCGCTTGCTACTTCGAATCTCTAGGTTTCACGAATCATCAGCAAGGCAAGTAACACTTTGATCATACCTCTTTACTACCCAGTTTTATTGGATTAGATCAATCCCCAAACAATTGCATGATTAGGATCTGATTAATATGTGTGTTTTGGGAAGTAGATGAGGTAGTACCTATTACCTGTTTTATTATCAAACCCTTGGGAGTTACTTCTACGTTTGCTTATATTGTCATGCTATGCTAGTAGACGTGGATTGGGTGAGTGTATCCATGACAGATGTGAGATTGCTATTTAATGGTTTATTTAAGGTGGCAACTTAAACTAACATCTGGGTGGACTGAGGCACCTGGGTAATCGAGCGATTGCCTGTTTTTCTTTATGGACCGCCACCCAGGCTCAAAGGGATCATGAGATTATTCATGCTAGAAACTTCTGTGTGCAGCCACAAGCTACTATGGGCTCTAGCATAGTTGACTATGTCGTGCGAACTCTTACAGTGGTAGACTAGCAGATGTAGGGGATGTAGGTTGGTACTGTCTACCCGAACGTAAGGTGCTAGCGCTTCTGAAAGACTATGTCTCGGTCATCCGTTTCTCAAACTTCATGTAGTGCGAGAATCCCAATGGAGGAGATCGAGTCTTGTGGGGAAAAGTGTGCAAACCTCTGCAGAGTGTATAAACTAATCATGGTTAGCCGTGTCCCCAGTTATGGACATCTTGAGTATCTAGTTCTTGGATTATCATATGAATCTCATTATGTTACTTTAACTAATATTGTTGGGTTTAATGATGATGCTTAATTGGAATCGAGAGGATGTCTATCTTCTCAACGTTTAACAACCACCATGATAGTTAAATAAAATTTATTCCTTTGCAGTATGGAAAAATTGGCTTTATGCAAAAAAAACTGTAACCATAGAGCTTACCACCAGCCATATTCCATGTAGTATAGCATACTTCTGTTCATTACTCTCTATGTGTTACATTGCCATCATATTCCATGTGTTGACCCGTTTTCGGGCTGCAACGTTCATGTTGCAGACTTTTCAGACGACGAGTAAGGTGCCTTAGGTCGTGGTTCTATACTCAGTGATGTCGTTGGAGTTGATGGACTCACTTATCTTCCAAGCCTTCCATTGTTATTGTTATTAGATGGCCTTAAGCCATATTTATTGTAATAAGTTCTCCTTTGAGACATTCGATGTAATAAGTGTGTGATTGGTACTCTGTTATAAATCCTTCAAGTATTGTGCGTGTCAGCATTACTGATCCAGGGATGACACTAAAGCACAGAGATCAGACTGTTTGAGGTCTGGTCGCTACAAGATGGTATCAGAGCACACACTGACTGTAGGACACGACCACTAAGCTAAAAGCCCTAGATCACTACTCACTATTCTCATTTCTGACTCCTCATCTTTTCTACTCTTTTAGGATGGCGGATGCAAGGAACAAGTTCACGCAACCGGATGAAGATACACCTTTTGGATGCCACTTGAAGGAAGTCACTAGGTACCTGAACATCGGAGTACCAAGCTTCACCGGGACCTACAATGCCACTTTACCTGAAGAGGAGCGCTGGATGATTCAAGTTCAAGTTCCAGGAAGGACGTTCATGCCTGTCACTGAGCCCATAGAGTTTTCCTTTGATGCACTAACCTGGAGTCTAGGAAAGAGCATGGCGGCCCACATCACAATGGGACGCATTGGAGAAGTTTACCAAAAGGATCTCAAGGATACTGATGGATTCATGTACCTAGGGTAGGGTCATAGGCCTGACCTAAACGTCCTACCCAAGGACACTCTCAGAAGAGATCATCTTCCAGTCGACCAAAGAGGAACCCACTCGACTGACTGGAAGGACTCGACCATGGAAGACTCACTCGACCATGGAAGACTCACTCGACCACCAGAAGGTCAAAAGCGCCCCAAAGACAACGGCTTGCTATTGAATAGACTTAACGATAGTTAAGACACTTTATGAGGGCGTTACAAGAACGCCTGCACTTAATGTACTTTAACCTCTCAATACGTGGGCTGGCTGGGGTCCCAAGACTCTATATAAGCCACCCTCCTCCACAGTAGAGGGGTTCGCATTCTTGTAATACTCATATCCATAATCCACTCGACCGCCTCGGGGCTCCGAGACGTGGGGCTGTTACTTCCTCCAAGAAGGGCTGAACTCAGACATCACTTGTCTCCACAACTACTCCATAGCTAGGACATCGCCTCCCTTACCTACCCCTATTTCTACCGTCGACTTAGAACCACGATAGCTGGCACCCACCGTGGGGTGGGTGTTTTAGCGATTGTGGAGGAGTTGCAGATTTCAGTACCTTCATCATGATGACCGCTGGAGTTTTGGTTGAGGGCGCGAGATCCGTCTCGGTGCTCTCACTTTTGTCGCCGACGACCCGATGGCTCCAGGAGGCTCCACTTGACATCGAGGCTCCCGCTCACGGGCGACGACTTCGCGCATGTGTTCGCGGGCGTTCTGCTGCGCAACCGTCGACCCGATCGGTCGACTTCTATCGATCGCCTCGCCAGCCTCCCACCAGCGCAAGCGTTCTGGTCGGTCGAGGCTCCAGCGTGGGTGAAACACGCGGTGGCTCGCCAGACAGCCATCGCCAGTCGCGCGCCATCGAGCCCGCGAATCCCTCTACGGCTTGTTCGATCGGCGGACCGGTCCGTAGAGACGTGATCCGAGTGTGATAGCAGTGATCCAGCGGTGGAGATCCTCATGGTCGACGGCCCTCGCAGTCCTCCCGGCTTCGCCCACGGCGGTGGAGTCGCCGGAGGAGGAGACCCCGTGCAAGAGCATGAAGAGTACCAGCCCGAGACACTCGACTCTCTGCAGAGAGAAGAGCTTCGCCGCAGGAACATGGATGCACTTCATACTCCTATCGCCGGAGAAACCCCTGAGGCTCGTGCCTTGGAGGAAGCACGTTTGGCCAATGTGGCTGAACGCGCTCGCCTGGAGAATCTTCAGCGAGCACTCGACGAGCGTGCGCGGCAACGGATCCCCGAAGCCAGTCGACGTCGACTCTTCCCACCGACTCGTATACCGCGACGCCAGATTCAGAATTTAGCAAATGTAACTTTCGCATAGCGAGTCCATCCAGCCGCCCCAAATGGAAGCTGGGAGAGGCTTGCAGCAGATCGTAGATTTACTCCGAGCAGCAGGAGACCGAACTCAGCCGTGTCGCGATCGCGCAACAGATTCACACCGATCCGTCGCTGCGAATACCGCCCGCGACTCCACGATCCCCAGATCGCCTCCAAGGCGAGAAGGGCGCCACAACCGGGCGGCAGCAGTTCGAGACCGGGATGACAGCGCCGAGTGCCTCTTTCCTCCGAGGGAAGGGTCGACGCCCCGGCGGCAAGATGACGAGCAACGATTGATGACAGGCGAAGAGTTCCAATCGACCCTGTGGAACCAGAGCTTTGACGCGATCCATTATCGTGCAAGGCTTGGTCGACCGAACAGAGCTCATCGAGGCGGACCGAGAGGGATGCACCCACCAGCAATCGAGTGCATGTCTCTCGTCCGGAGTGTTTTAGCAGGGCTATCGAGCGGTAATTCCCCAATTTCAGATTAGCAACAGGAGTCAAGTTCGCTGGGAATCCAAGCCCAAACTTGGCTTGAAGATTACCGAGTGGCTGTTCAGATTGGTGGTGGGAATGATGAGGTGGCCATGAAGCATTTGCCTCTCATGTTGGAAGGTTCGCGAGCATGGCTGAATCGGTTACCTCACAAGAAGATATATATACTTGGGAAGATTTGTCCCAGTGTTCGTCAGACTTTTGAAGGGACTTGCAAGCGAATCGCTGGTTTGACAGAGCTACAAGTTTGTGTGCGAAGACCAATGAAACTCTCCGAGAGTACATTCAGAGGTGGATTACCTTGCACCATACTGTGGAAAATGTGTCCGACCATCAGCGGTTTGGCCTTCAAAGATGGCGCTAAAAACAGAGAATTGAGTCTGAAGTTTGGTCGAACCGGGACATGACCTTGAGTCGAATGATGGAGATTGCTAGCATGGCGAGGAAGAAGACCGACTCGAGCGGCAAGTACAAGCCAAGTCGATCGGAGAAGGGCAATTCCATCGGAAGCGAAGCGCAAAGCCGAGCCAAGCAGCTCTCGGAGAGGCCCCGCCAGAACTCAAGGGAAGTTCAAGGGAAGCCCAAGGATCCCGGAATCCTAAGAAAGTAAAAGATAAGGAAGGCAATGACGTGATGGATATGCCATGCCATATTCACACGAAGAAAGATGAAGAGGGCAACATCATTTACCCAAAGCACACCACTCGCCAAGGTGTCGACTCGATCCAAAGCGGCCAGGGAAAACAGTCTAAGGACAAGGAGAAGGAGCCGACAAGGCCGGAGACAAAGAGGACAAAGGAGGAGGAATATCCGCATGTCAACTCCACCCTGATGATCTTCGCAGATGTGGAAAGCAAAAGTCGATCGAAAGTCATCAACCGGAGGTGAATATGGTTGCCCCAAAGAAAGCCAAGTTATGTGAAGTGGTCCCAGACACCCATCACATTCGACCAATCTGATCACCCGACTCACATTGCCACTCCTGGGCGGCAAGCGTTAGTGGTCGATCCAGTTGTCGAAGGCACTCGACTGACAAAAGTGCTGATGGATGGTGGTAGTGGGCTGAATTTGTTATACGCAGATACATTGAAAGGGATGGGCATTCCTATGTCCCGATTAAGCGCCAAAGAATATGAGTTTCCACGAGTCATACCAGGAAGAAGGCCAACTCACTCGCCAAATAGCCCCGGGCGTGGTTTTTGGTGATTCCAAGCACTTTCGCAAAGAAAAGTTGACCTTTGAGGTTGTGGATTTTCAGAGTGCATACCACGCCATTTTGGGAGGCCGCCACGCACGCATTCATGGCTCGACCATGCTACGTGTACCTCAAACTGAAAATGCCAGGACCAAAGGGAGTGATCACTGTCACCGGCGATCGAAAGAAGGCGGAAGAGTGTTTTCAGAAGGGCTCGAAGATTGCCGACTCCCAAGTGACAGCGGTCGAATTCGACGAATACATGCAAACCGCAGATCCGAGTGACTTGTTACGATCCAAGAAGCCAACAACGGAGTTCGCATTCCATCCGTCTGCGTGAGACGGCTACCCATATTCATCCGACCGATCCCAGCGCAGCCCCCACCCACATCTCCACAACACTCGACTCAAATAGGAAGAAGCGCCATCCAGTTCCTCCGTGAGAATCGACATTTTCGCATGGAAGCCACCGACATGCCGGTGTTCCTGTGGAATTGGCTGAGCATCGCCTCCGAGTCGACAAGTCAGCAAACCAGTCAAAGAGCATCTTGGCGGTCCGCCGTCGTAAGAGAAAAGCTATTGGTGAAGAAGTGGCTCGATTGTTGACAAAGAGGATTTATTCGAGAGATATACCACTCCGAGTGGCTTGCTAATGTCGCCATGGTTCCCAAGAAGGACAACTCACTCCGCATGTGCATTGATTTTAAGCACATCAATCGGGCCTGCCCGGCGATCATTTTCCTCTCCCCGCATAGATCAAATTGTTGACTCGACCGCGGGATGTGAGAGATTGTCTTTTCTAGATGCATATTCCGGGTATCATCGATCCGCTCAGATGGACCCGATGAAATAAAACAGCTTTCATCACTCCATTCGGGTGCTTCGCTATATCACCATGCCATTCGCCTCAAGAATGCCGGAGCCACATTTATGCGAATGATTCGAAGTGTCTTCTCACCAAATCAGTCGGAATGTGGAAGCGATATGGATGATATCGCCGTTAAGTCGCGAAAAGGTTCCGACCTGCTTGCTCGACCTCGCCAAACATTTGCCAACCTCGGAAGGTACGATATCAAGCTCAATCCGTCAAAGTGCACATTCGGAGTTCCCGTGGAAAGTTACTCGGTTTTCGCTTCGAACGAGGGATCGACGCTAACCCGCAGAAGATCGGCACTATTCTCCGAATGAAACGCCTCTGTCGAAAGTGCACGACGCCCGAGCTTCTTCGATGCTTGGCCGCTTTAAGTCGATTCATCTTCGCCTCGGTGAAAAGGCGCTGCCTCTTTACCGATCGATGAAGAAGGTCGACAAATTCGAGTGGACTCGAAGTCGATGCAGCGCTTGCCGAGCTAAAAGCTCGCTCTCCACCCAGCCGGTGCTTGCTGCTCCAATCAGCAAAGAGCCTCTGTTGCTTTATATTGCAGCCATCGGACAAGTTGTCAAGATCTTGTGCTTACGGTCGAAGCGGGAAGAGGAAGGAAAGGCCTTCAAAGTTCAGCGCCGGTGTATTATCCGTCAAGTCTTGACTCCATCCAAGCAGAGATACCCTCATTATCGAAGCTTGGGTATGGTATATACATGACCACAAAGAAGGTTGCTCACTATTTCTCGATCATTCTATCACGATCGTCGACGCCCTTTATCGAGATCCTCGCACAACAGAGACGCAACCGGTCGAGTGGCTAAATGGGCGATTGAACTTCTTCCCTTGATATCAAATTCGAGGCAAAGAGCCATTAAGTCCTGTGCTATAGCGGATTTCCTTGCCGAGTGGATTGAACAACAAAGAGCCGATGAAGTTCACTCGGAGCATTGGACCATGTTCTTCGACGGCTCCAAGATGCTGAATGGTTCGTGTCAGGTTGTTCTAGTTTCCCCAGAGGAGATAAGCTTAGGTATGTGCTCCAGATTCACTTTGATTCCTCCAACAATGAGGCGAGTATGAGGCCCTCTTATATGGATTGCGCATGGCCATCTCACTCGGCGTCCGTCGCTCGATGGTCTATGGCGATTCAGATCTAGTGGTCAATCAAGTGATGAAAGAGTGGGGCGTGAGAAGCCCAAATATGATCGGATACGCAATGCAGGAGGAAGCTGGAAAAGAAGTTCGAGGGGTTGGAACTCCATCACATCCCCGATTGAAAAATCAAGCAGCAGATGATCTGCCAAGATAGGGTCCAAAAGAGAAGCCATTCCGAGTGGTGTGTTTTTGGAACATATACACACTCCGCCATTAAAGAAGATCCTTCACAGAGGAAGCTCCACAACCCAAGAGTGCCACAGACCCGACCGAGGTTGAGGTCCCGCAAGGGTCGACTTGGTCATGGAAGTTTTAGTGGTCACCCCGATTGGACAATTCCATACATCGCATATATTCGAGAAAGGAACTCCCAGAGGATGAGGAAGAGGCTCGGCAGATCGTCTGCCGATCCAAAGCCTTTACCGTTATCAATGGGCAGTTAGAGAGAGAAAGTTCGACAGAGTCGGACAAAAATGCATAACGCCGTAAGAAGGTCGAGTCATACTCAATGACATCCACTGGGACCTGTGGTCACCATGCGCCCTCTCGCACCATTGTAGCCAAAGCATACCGAGCCGGATTTTACCGCCAAGAGCAAATGAGATGGCGAAAGAAATAGTGGACAAGTGCGAAGGATGCCGCTTCTACTCCAATATGTCACACAAGCTCGTCAGCCTTGAAGACCATTCCACTCGTCGGCCTTTCGCAGATGGGGTTGACATGATCGGTCCCTTGCGAACAGGTCGGAGCGGTTTCACGCATGTACCGGTGGCGATCGACAAGTTCACCAAGTGGATTGAAGCTAAACCAATCAAAAACTTGATGCTTTGTATCGCTGTTTCCTTCGCCGAGGGTTGACGCTCGATATGGAGTCCCGCACAAGATTATCATGGACAATGGGTCGAATTTTGACTCGAAGAATTCAAGGATTTCGCAACTCCCAAGGCACACGAGTCGACTACGCTTGATCGCCCATCCACAATGAACGGACAGCGTAACGAGCCAACGGATTAATCCTCAAGGGTCCGGCCCGATTGATGCGAGATCTCAAGCATGCGGATGGAGCTTGGGTCGATTTAACTTCCTTCGCTTTGGGGTTTGCGGACCACGCCTAATCGGTCGACCGAGAACTCCTTTCTTCCCGGTCTATGGAGCGTATAGTCTTACCGAAAGTGATCTCCTTCACAATGCTCCCGAATTGAACTTTACAATGAAGCGTAGCTGAGCAAGCGCGTCAGATGCAATCGACCTCCTAGAAGAGGAAAGGAAATGGCTCGATCCGCTCGACCATTTACCAAGAAGACTTGCGTCGCTCAGACGCCTGAAATGTGAGAGGTCGAGCCTTCCAGAAGGAGATCTGGTCCTTCGAGTGGATCGCCAAGCAACATAAGCTCGCCCTTCCGGGAAGGACCCTTCATCGTCACAAAGGTTCTCCACAATGGGGCGATTGCCTCTATAACGTCGAACACAATATCGAAGAGCCCCGAGCTTGAACGCGGATCTGCTCCGCCTGCTTTACACTTAAAGTTTTTCACTTGGAAGAGTTGTAATAAAATACTACAGAGATTCATGGGCTTTGAAATAATAGTGTCATAATTCCTTCATAATTTTTGTCACTTTTTATTTTTGGTCCAAAAAATTTTCCCCAAAGGGTGGCTTAGTCGTGAACTGTTTAGCCTAAGTTTGTACAAATCCTACCGAGTGATAAGCCGACTTCCACTCGGAGGCTTAGCTGCAAACCGTTTAGCCTAAGTAACAAAAATCCTACCGAGTGGTAAGCCGACTTCCACTCGGAGGCTTAGCTGCAGTCCAAGACTACCCTAAGATATAAAAATCCCACCGAGTGGTAAGCCGACTTCCACTCGGAGGCTTAGTGCAGATCCAAGACTAGCCTAAGATATAAGAAATCCTACCGAGTGGTAAGCTAGACTTCCGCTCGGAGGCTTAGCTGATCCAAGACTCGCCTAAGATATAAGAAATCCCACCGAGTGGTAAGCGGACTTCCACTCTGAGGCTTAGCTGCAGTCCAAGACTACCTAAGATATAAGAAACCCTCACCGAGTGGTAAGCCGACCTCCACTGGGGGCTTAGCTGCAGCCTGCTCGCCTAAGTTATTAAAATCCCACCGAGTGGTAAGCCGACTCCCACGGAGGCTTAGCTGCAGTCCAAGGACTCGCCTAAGTATGATGCGTACCAGCAAGGAGGACGAGGTGCAGGTCGACTGCGATCCTCTCCTCCGAACTACACCATGGTAGCGTGCGTACCCGCAAGGAGGACGAGGGGCAGGTCGATTGCGACCCCCTCCTCCGAGCTACACCATAAGTATGATGTGCGTCATAAGGAAGACGAGGTGCAGGTCGATCATGACCCTCTCCTCCGAGCCACACAAATACAATGGAAATCCTACCGAGTGAAGAGCAAACCTCTCACTGGGGCTTAGCTGCAGCCTAGCGCGCCTAAGGTAAAAAAAATCCTCACCGAGTGAAGAGCAAACCTCTCACTGGGGCTTAGCTGCAGCCCAGCCTCGCCTAAGGTAAAAAAAAATCCTACCGAGTGAAGAGCAAACCTCTCACTGGGGCTTAGCAGAGCCCAGCTCGCCTAAGGTAAAGAAATCCTACCGAGTGAAGAGCAAACCTCACACTCGGAGGCTTAGCTGCAGCCCAGCGCTCGCCTAAGGTAAAAGAAATCCTACCGAGTGAAGAGCAAACCTCTCACTCGGGGGCTTAGCTGCAGCCCAGTGCTCGCCTAAGGTAAAAGAAATCCTACCGAGTGAAGAACAAACCTCTCACTCGGGGGCTTAGCTGCAGCCCAGCCGCCTAAGGAATAAGTCGATTGCAGTGGGCATCTTGTCGTTAACTCCGCAAAGGCAATTCAAGCCAAAAGCAAACATCCAATCCAAATTTAGGTCGATACCTAAAAGAACCGAGAGTGCTCGGGCACCAAGCACATTAAGGTTTTATCGGTTACATCTCCACTCGCATACCGAGGCAAATTTAAGGTCAAAGAAAGTTTTTACCCCTCCGTGGAGGGCGGATGGAGCAACGAACTCGTCAAGGTCAATCCCGTCGCAATCCGCTGTAGCAGCAGCAATGAAAGTCTCCATGAAGGCCCCGAAGTCGTGCTTTTTGGTGTTGGCCACTCGAGAGCCGCCACTTATCCTCTCGGGCATCCTTGCAATGGACTCGTGCGGACCGCAGGCGACATCCGCGCCACATCGAAATGAAGACTTCTTCCACTCTTGCACTCGGTCGGGACAGCGTTCAATCGAGTCACCAACGACTCGAGGTCATTTTGGAGTGTATCCACGCCGAGCATCGAGTCGATGCGGATGTAGCAACCTTCGTCTTGCGAGATAATCCACGACGGCAGTAACACGGGACTCCAATCGGAAGATGTTCATGGCAGTTTCATCATTCACGGAGAATTGACAGGTCAAGGTTCGCTCTCCACTGGCTGGTTTCTTCTTCAAAGTTGCGCGATGAACTCGCAAAGACAAAATCCCGAATCAAGAAAACAATGAATGGGAACATAACAGTTGGGAGAATTGGTCGAGTGAAGAAGATTACCTTCAAGCATAAGGAACAATTTTTTAGCAAGAGCACCCAAGAAGCCTTCCAGCTCATTCTTCTTCCCGGTCATCTGGTTGATCTCCTCAGTCAGAGTAGTCTTGTCGACCTTCATCGTTCAACATCCTTGGTGGCAATGGCCGAGCAGCCTTCGATTGGTGTTGTCTGCTCGAGCTTGGTGGACGAGGCTAGCTTCTCATCGCGAGCTTGATCTTCTCGAGACAGCTCAAGCTCCTTCTTCCTCTGGGCCTCCTTCACCTTGCCTCAGAAATTACAGCAAAGTCAGGTTCAAGCAAATGAGGGGAGAAAAGAGTCGCCGAATCTCACCAAACATACCTTTGGTCTCCTCCTTTGCCTTCGTCGATTCTCCCGCACTAGCTTCAAGTCCAACTCGAGCTGAATATGCTTCGCTCGATTCAAGATAGCGCCGCAAGATCGCAGGATTTCTACGAAGAGTCAATTGCCAAAATATCAGAGATAATCCACTTCCGAGTGAATAAAGGAAAATGATGCGTTTCTAAGATTACAGTCGAATGCAAGCATTCGACCGTAATCTCGGGGACTACACCCAGTGGGTGCACTCAGCGTGCCCCCACTGGTCTTATTCAAGACAGAGTCGACCAGTCGACCAGCAAAAAAAAAGAGAGCGTGAGTCGACCAATGATCGAAACTTCTTCAGATCGTAATCAATCGCCAGCCATCGACCACGCCTCGGGACTACACCCATGGGTGCACTCAGCGTGTTCTCACCGATCTCGTAAACCCATTCGTTTCATTCGAGTGACGATCAATATTTATTTATTAAGCCTAAGACCGACTGCCAGCAGTCGACCTTAGCCTTGGGGACTACACCCAGCGGGTGCACTCAGCGTGCCCCCGCTAAACACGGAGTTTTTACCAACACACCCAGTGGGTGACTGCTATAATTTCGAAAAGAAAAGTTTTGATAACATATCCTAACAGCAGGCGGTGGTCGATCGACCAACATTGCTCAAGGGCGGAGTCGGCGTCAGAAGTCGCTTGGCTCGCATCCCGAACGATCTTCACCGCTCCATCATGATCTCGCTGACGGATCGCCTCCTTAGCAGCACTAGCCTGGTCCTCCGGGGCGTGGTGCGTGGCGAAGATCGATGGCTGCCCAGCACTTTCGGCGAAGTGGGTCGCGCGACTCGTCAGCGGCACCGCGAACAACACGGTGTGTCAGTGCCGACCTCCCTTCCGTCGCAATGGTCTCGGTGCCACCACACCTTGGGCTGCTTGGCGATGAGATGCCTTCCTGCTCCACCTAGCCCTCAATGGTTCCTCATCCTCATCATCGCTGCCGGGAAGGGTGATAATGTCATTGGTTGGAGCTTGAGGAAAAAGTCAAAGTCGAAATTATGCATCGATCGACCAAGAACAAGATTTAAAGTTGTAGTACCGGATTTGAAGTCGCCGTCCTCCATCTCATGGTCCTCAGCCTTGCCTCGAGGTTTCGGAAGATGCACCCGCTGAAATGGTGGGGATGGCTACCTTCATTTTTGGCGAGGCTTGGTCGCCCTCGACGGAGCCACTTTCGATCGCTTGGCGCCTTCTTAGTCGGCACCGAGAAGCGGTCCGAGGGCGTTGGTCGATCATGAGGCGATCGCCACTCCTTGCCGCGTTCGGTCGAAGGGTCGTGGCGCAAGTTTTGACCGCCTTTCCGAGCGTGGTGCCTCCTCCTCCTCTTCGTCCTCGTCGTCATCATCCTCGTCATCATCATCTTCATCATCGTCATCTTCTGCGGCTCAATCCCACTCTTCCTGGCTCTACCTACCGCTTCCCCTCCTCAAGAGGGAGTCTCGAGCGCCATTGGGCATGGAGTATAGCTCAGTAAGGGCCTGGAAATGTCAAAACAGAACTCAGTCGACCAAATCACAGAAACACATTCGACGGAGATTCAATGGAAAACAGAGCAAATGTACCTTTTCTGGAACGCTGTTGTGGTCAAGTGGGGAAATCCTCCGGGATCCGCGAGGGTTGTCCTTGTTCGATGATCGCGCCATCCATCTTTCCACTAGGGCATCGTCGATCGCCTCCGGGTGGACGCGAGTCTCGTCTTGATGCCATGATACAGCCACATGCAAGTGGCTCGAATCAAGAGGCTGGACTCGCCTCAAGAAAGACCTCCAAGAGGTCCATGCGATCCACGCCATCCCGAACCAGCTGCACCACGCGATCCATCAACATCTTCACCTCGCCTTCTTCTTGGAACTACCTTCGAGGAGGAGGGTCTGCATTCACTCGACTCATGGTGAATGCAGAAGACCAGTCGATCGTCTCGGCGTCGTCTCATTCCGGCAATAGAACCAGGTCGATCGCCAGCCCGACCGACTCGGGAAAAGACATAGCTGGGAAGGTGCTTTTATTCCTCAATCGACCCCTAAGCCACCACACATCTGAACTACTTGGGTCTTCTCGTCACGGGGCTTGCCTTCTTCACACCGAGAGCGACATGTGAAGATGTACTTGAACAAACCCAAGTCGGTCAACAGCCGTGAAGTTTTCGCACATAGACACAAACGCAGCAAGATATGCGATGGAGTTTGGAGTAAAATGGTGGAGCTGGGCTCCGAAGAAATTCAGAAAACCCCGAAAGAAGACACTCGGCGGCAGCGAAAATCCTCGGTCGACATGGGTGGCCATGAGCACGCACTCACCCTCTTCTGGCTGAGGCTGCCACTCTCGGCCAGGAAGCCTTGCGGCACCGTGGGGAATCAACCCGTCGTTGGCCATGTCGAGGAGATCCTTCTCCTTGATGGTCGACTGGATCCAATCTCCCTGGACCCAGCCCTTCGGCAAGTTGGATCTCGACGAGGAACCGCCGCGGCCGGTAGATCTCCCCTTCGCCTTCTCAGCCGCCGACGCCTTCTCCGCCGCCGACGCCTTCTTGCAAGCGCCCAACACCGCCGTCTTCTCTTTGCCCATGGTGGCCGGCGGAATGCGCAGAGAGAGGAGGTAGCAGAACAGCAGCGATTGAGGGCGGATCTGAGAGCGGAGGAGGAAGAACGGGTCTCGTCTGAAGCCCCGCGAGACGATTTATAGCATCCTTCCGAGTGGATGACAGTGGACCGAACAATCCAATCATATCCCGAGCAGTTGCGCTGCACGATCGTGGCGAAAAAGCGGCGCTGAAATCGAGCGTCCTGTTGTGTCCCATCCGAACGCCCAAGGACACTCTCAGAAGAGATCATCTTCCAGTCGACCAAAGAGGAACCCACTCGACTGACTGGAAGGACTCGACCATGGAAGACTCACTCGACCATGGAAGACTCACTCGACCATGAAGACTCACTCGACCACCAGAAGGTCAAAAGGCGCTCCGCAGCACAACGGCTTGCTATTGAATAGACTTAACGATAGTTAAGACACTTTATGAGGCGTTACGATGCGCCTGCACTTAATGTACTTTAACCTCTCCAATACGTGGGCTGGCTGGGGTCCTGGCGCACTCTATATAAGCCATCCTCCTCCACAGGTAGAGGGGTTCGCATTCTTGTAATACTCATATCCATAATCCACTCGACCGCCTCAGGGCTCCGAGACGTAGGGCTGTTACTTCCTCCGAGAAGGGCCTGAACTCGTACATCACTTGTCTCCACAACTACTCCATAGCTAGGACATCGCCTCCCCTTACCTACCCCTATTTCTACTGTCAGACTTAGAACCACGACAGATACTATTTACCAAATTTTTGGGCGCCGAGATGAGCAATGGGAGATGATCAGCACCAGGAAGGATAGATCCATTGCAGCTTTCATCCAGGAGCTAAACCAGCACATTCGACGCCAGGAGAACCACATGTGCGCAGGCATGATAGATCTAAAGAAGGCCATGACCAAGATCACGGAGCTGGAGGAAGAAATCAAGTCTACACGTGATGGATATGAGGAGGAAATAGCAACACTCGTGGAGAAGAATGATGATCTGAAGAAGAAGCTGAAAGTATTCATGGGATTTCCCGCGACTGGAGGAGAAGATGATTGCACTTGTCTAGAGAACTACATCATCATCGACGACACCGACTCGGACCCAGACGATAGCGATGATGACTATGTTGATGAAGTTGGAGCAGATATCATGGAATCTTCATCGGAGCAGTTTTTCTAGTCGACCACCATAACAGTAGTAGTATTCCCCCATGTATCTAGTATAGTCCGAGCACTTTTATAACGATAGTTAGACCGTTGTATGCCCTTGTTTTATTGAATGAAGTGATTTTTTTTGCATTTGTCTCATGTGCATATGGGTAGTGTTTTCTCTCTAGACCCCATTATATTCTATATTCTCATCTTTTTCTAAACCCTCAGGTGCCTCCGAGACGTGACAATGGATTTGCTTTCCCACCGGAGCTCACTCAGTTGATCCAGCAGCAGAATGCGTTGATGCAGTTGCTAGTCAATAATCAGAATCAGGGGAACAACAACAACAACAACCCACCACCTCCACCACCTGTTGATCACTTAACCCGTTTCCTTAGATTGAATCCGCCAGTGTTCTCCAGTAGCACCGACCCGATAGTTGCAGATGATTGGCTCCGCAAGACAGGAAGGGAGTTGACCACTGCAGGATGCACTGATGCGGAAAAGGTGCATTTTGCCGCACATCAACTTGAAGGACCCGCATCATCATGGTGGGAGAATTTCACAGAAACTTATCCTATCGACACTGTCACATGGGATCAGTTTCAGCAGGCTTTCCGTACTGCCCATGTCTCTGCAGGAGCTATGGCCATGAAGAAGCGTGAGTTTCACAACTTGCGCCAAGGAGGACGGATAGTTGGCCAGTATGTGGATGACTTTACTAAGCTAGCACGTTATGCCCCAGATGACGTTGCTACGGACGCAGCTAAGTAGGAGAAGTTTCTGGAAGGACTGAATGATGAGCTGAGCATGCAGTTGATGGTAGCAAGCTTCAACAACTACCAGGAGTTGGTAGATCGTGCTCTTATGATTGAAGGGAAGCAGCAGCAGATTGAAAACGGCAAGAGGAAGTATGGACAAGGGAGTACAATTCTGGAGCTCATTAGAAGCCACGTTTTACCCCTAAACCGGGAGGACATTTTCAGCATACCCATGGAGGAGGGAGTTCGCATAATCATAATGGCTCCAAGAATGGTAACGGGAATGGAGGAAGCAACGGCCAGAACCGTACCAACCCGTCAACCCCAGCCAAGAGAGACCTGAGCCAAGTCATTTGCTATAAGTGTCAGAAGACTGGACATTATGCCAATGAATGTCCTGAAGCCCAGAATGGAAATGGCAATGGAAGCTTTGGGAAGAAGCCAAACCTTTTCAATAGGGGACAGGTGAACCACGTTAACGTGGAGGAGGTTGAAGCTCAGCCTAATGCAGTAATAGGTAAGTTTTTGGTTAACTCATCTACCGCACTCGTTCTTTTTGATACTGGTGCATCGCATTCATACATCTCAAGGGGATTTGTGGATAAGTCTAAACTGCCAACCCAAGCCCTTAGGTCACCCATGTTAGTAACGTTGCCTGGAGTAGAGTATATGGCTAGTTTATGGTGTGATCAGTTACCATTAAGGATTGGTAACTACGTGTTTCCCTCGGACCTAATAGTATTAGAATCACAAGGATTGGATGTGATATTAGGCATGGATTGGTTATCGAAGTTTGCAGGGAACATTGAATGCGCTAGTAAGACGATTTTGCTTACCACGCCAGAAGGAAGAAGGATCAAGTATGTATCCCGGCATGTGCCGAAGAGGACTCAAGTAAATTCCCTATCAGGAGTTGTGCAGGAGGAAGTACCAGTGGTGAAGGATTTTCCTGACGTATTTCCAGAAGAGTTGCCAGGCATGCCACCGGATAGAGACATTGAGTTTTTTATTGAGCTTTTGCCAGGCACAGGGCCAATATCTAAGAGACCATACAGGATGCCCGCAAAAGAATTGGAGGAGATTAAGAAGCAGATTAAGGAGTTACTGGATAAAGGTTATATTCGCCCAAGCTCTTTGCCTTGGGGATCGCCAGTACTTCTAGTGGAGAAGAAGGATGGATCATTAAGGATGGTTGTTGATTATCGAGAATTTAATGAAGTGACCATCAAGAACAAGTACCCACTGCCGATGATCAATGATCTGTTTGACCAATTGCAAGGAGCTAAGGTATTTTCCAAGATCGATTTGCAATGAAGATACCATCATTGAAGATTCGAGAGCAGGACTTACCTAAGATGGCTTTTACCGCCAGGTATGGGCTGTACGAGTATACCGTTATGTCATTCGGTCTGACTAACGCACTTGCATATTTCATGAACATGATGAACAAGGTGTTTATGGAGTTTCTAGATAAGTTCGTCGTGGTGGTCATTGATGATATTTTGGTCTACTCAAAGAATGAAGAAGAACATCAGGAGCATTCGCGTTTGGTACTTGAGAAGCTCACAGAACATCAGTTGTATGCCAAGTTCAGCAAATGTGAGTGTTGGTTGAAGGAAGTTGGATTCCTCGGACATGTTATATCCAGAGAAGGAATTGCAGTAGACCCCACCAAGGTTGTCACTGTGACAAACTAGGAATCACACACGTCAGTTGGAGAGATCCGGAGTTTTCTTGGACTCGCAGGATACTATCGAAGGTTCATTGAGAATTTCTCGAAAATTGCGAAGCCCGTGACGGAGTTGTTGAAAAAGGATACCAAGTTCAAATGGACTGAGGAATGTGAGGCCAGTTTCCAGGAGTTGAAGAAACGTTTGGTTACATCACCATTGTTGATTCTGCCAGATCAGCGCAAGGATTACGAGGTGTATTGCGACGCTTCTCGTCGAGGACTTGGAGCACTGCTTATGTAGGAGGGAAGAGTTTAGTGCTTATGCAGGAGGGAAGAGTTGTTTCGTATGCCTCACGACAGCTTAAACCCCATGAGTTAAATTACGCTACACATGATTTGGAGTTAGCAGCCATAGTGCATGCGTTCAATACATGGATACATTTTCTCATCGGAAACCACTGTGAGGTGTATACGGATCACAAGAGTTTGAAGTACATCTTCACACAGAAGGAGCTGAATCTCAAGCAAAGGAGATGGTCGGTGCTCATCAAGGATTATGATATGAGATTGCATTATCACCCCAGAAAGGCTAACGTAGTAGCCGATGCATTGAGCCGCAAGAGCCATGTCAACACACTAATGACCGGAGAGTTACCGGAGGAGTTAGCCGAGGACCTTCATGAGCTATGTTTGGAGATAGTTCCGAGAGGCTATATAGCAGCATTGGAGATTCTGTCTACTTTGATGGATAAGATCAGAGAAGCTCAGAAGACTGACAAGGAGATTGCCTCTATAAAGGAGAAGTTGAGCAAAGGAAAAGCTAAAGGATTTCGTGAGGATGAGCATGATACCCTATGGTTTGAAGACTGTGTTTATGTGCCTAATGACCCGGAGATCAGGAAGTTAATTCTGTAGGAGGCCCATGATTCACCATATTCGATTCACCCAGGAAATACCAAGATGTATTTGGATTTGAAGGATACTTTCTGGTGGACCGGAATGAAGAAGGATATTGCGGAGTATGTAGCTATTTGTGATGTATGTCAGAGAGTAAAAGCAGAGCATCAGAAGCCAGCAGGATTGTTACAGCCATTGCCAATACCCGAATGGAAGTGGGATAAGCTAGGCATGGATTTTATCACGGTATTGCCCAGGACTCGTTCAGGCTATGACTCGATTTGGGTTATAGTCGATCTTTTGACGAAAGTAGCTCATTTCATCCCAGTGAAGACTACTTACACCAGTGCCAAGTTGGCTAAGATATACATGACCAGGATCGTATGTCTGCATTGAGTTCCGAGGAGCATTGTATCAGATAGAGGAACCCAGTTTACCTCAAAGTTCTGGAATCAGTTGCACAAAACTTTGGGCAACAGGCTAGAGTTCAGTACGGCTTTTCATCCGCACACAGATGGACAGAACGAGAGGGTCAATCAGATTTTGGAGGATATGCTGAGAGCTTGTGCGCTAGATTATGGATCTAGTTGGGACGACAATTTGCCATATGCAGAGTTCTCTTAAAACAACTGTTATCAATCCAGTTTGAAGATGGCCCCTTTCGAAGCCTTGTACGGAAGGAGGTGCAGGACCCCATTATCGTGGGATGAAGTTGGAGACCGCCAGTTGTTTGGACCAGATTTGATTAAGGAGTCTGAACAGAAGGTGAAGTTGATTCGCGATAGGCTCAAGGTAGCCTAGTCCAGACAGAAGAGCTATGCAGATTCAAAAGGCAAGGAGACAGTTTACAAAGTC
Organism: Aegilops speltoides; assembly: GCA_021437245.1. Taxonomy (NCBI): domain Eukaryota; kingdom Viridiplantae; phylum Streptophyta; class Magnoliopsida; order Poales; family Poaceae; genus Aegilops; species Aegilops speltoides. Next base: position 414,637,651 of record CM038146.1, on the reverse strand, counting down.
GGAGACCGAGTTTATCGTCGTGTATCTCCACTTCGATGAGTTAAGCGCTTTGGAGTTAAGGGAAAGTTAGCGCCACGTTTTGTGGGACCGTACAAAGTTTTGGAACGTATGGGAGAAGTTGCTTACAAGTTGGAATTACCCGAAGGATTGTGAGGAGTTCACGATGTGTTCCACGTTTCCCAGTTGAAGAAGTGCCACGTAGAGATGGCTGATATACCGCTGATAGATACAGTTCCGCTGGAAGCGATTCAGTTGGACGGTGATTTAACCTATGAGGAGAAACCAGTCAAAATTCTTGAGTATGCCAGCCGAGTTACCCGCAGCAAGGTTATCAAGTTTTGCAAAGTTCAGTGGAGCCACCACACCGATGATGAAGACATCTGGGAGCAAGAGGAAGATCTGCTGAAGGACCACCCTCACCTATTTTCTAGCCAACCCGAATCTCGAGGGCGAGATTCATCTTAAGGGGGGGTAGGTTTGTAACATCTCAAATTTTCAATTTGGAATGTTATACACTAGATCATCAATGCATATCATATTTTATTTGCTTTTGCTTTGATCCTAGAAATTCTACGCAACTCAAGGACCCTCGAAGAGAGTTGGGGATTTCGTTATTTTCATATTTGAGTTTTCTCGAATTTTGAAAATAGGATCATTTGATTTTATTTATTTTATCTTCAATTATTTCTATTATAAAAATAGAAGAGAGGGAATAAATGACTTTCCCAAAATAAAGGAATATTGAGGATTTAATAAAAAAATCAAATAAGATTTATTTTGGAGTTTGTGCTATTTTATTTCAATTTAGGAAAAATTGCACGTTTTAAAAACTGCATTTTAGGGCCAAAAAATGTTCATCTCGTTCTAAATATTTTATTTAGACGGTGAAAATTTGTTTTGGCATTTTTATATTTTTATTTTATTTTCTAGAATTTTTCTTAGTTCGGCGGAATTGTTTTTTAAAAAAAACTCGCGCGCGCCGACTGGGGCCCAAGCTCAGTAGAGCCAGTCGGCCCGCCTCCCGCCGCTGCCTCCCGACTGGAGACCGCCGCCGCCGCCCCACCCCGGACTTGAGTCCGAGCCGGACTCCTCCCGCCTTGCCCCCTCCCCAAGCCCCCTCTTAATATCGCCGCCACCCTCCCCACCCGCCATCACTTGCCACCTGCTGCCGCCGCCACTGGCCACTGCCAGCCCGCCGCCTCCCACCGCCATTGCAGCCCGCCACCCCACGCCGCCCCCGCCACACCGAGCCCCGTCGGAACCGAGCCGAGGTAGCCGCCCCACCACCCCGGGTTTCTAAAGAAAATCGATCCGGGTTTTTTAGAAAACCCTACTTTTCGTTTTTTATATATAGATCGGTTTATTTTATTTTTTTTCGGTTTATTTATTTAGCGAGCGTTCGCCTGTTCGTTCGTTTTAGCGGACGAATTCACCGTTTAGTTTCAGTTAACGAATGTTCATTCGTTAATCTGTTCATCAGTTTTTCTTTTTTTGGATTTTTCCGCGGTTATTTCCGATCGCGATTTCTGATCCGATCTTCGTTCTAGTATAACTTTTCGCTCGTTTATCGGAATCAGGCGATTCAATCGCCTAGAGTTTTGTCTCGAAACCCTCTTTCTGTTTAACCAACTCAAACAAGATTTTGCTTCTGTAAAATTTGACTTAGATCCAGATTAGTAAACGAAGCTTGTTTCTTTCGTCGTTTGACTTTCATTGCTTCGTTTGATTTGATTCTTTTTGCAAACTAGAGTTCTTAAGTTGAACTTTTTGGTTAGATCTCTTATTTGAGTTTTACCCGTGACTTAGATGAGTACTTATTGTATGCTTGTTTGTTTGGGATAGAGTACCCAAAGTGTGCCGCTTCCTACTTCGAATCTCTAGGTTTCACGGATCATCAACAATGCAAGTAACACTTTGATCATACATCTTTACTACCCAGTTTTATTTCATTAGATCAATCCTCAAACAACTGCATGGTTAGGATCTGATTAATATGTGGGTTTTGGGAAGTAGATGAGGTAGTACCAATTACCAGTTTTACTATCAAACCCTTGGGAGTTACTTCTACGTTTGCTTATATTGCCATGCTATGCTAGTAGACGTGGATCGGGTGAATGTATCCATGACAAATGTGAGATCGCTATTATGGTTTATTTAAGGTGGCAACTTAAATACACATCTGGGTGGATTGAGGCACCTGGGTATTCCAGCGATTGCCTGTTTTTCTTTATGGACCGCCACCCAGGCTCAAAGGCATCATGAGATTATTCATGCTAGAAACTTCTGTGTGCAGCCACACGCTACTATGGGCTCTAGCATAGTTGACTAAGTCGTGCGAACTCTTATAGTGGTAGACTAGCAGATGTAAGGGATGTAGGTTGGTACTGTCTACCCAATCGTAAGGTGCTAGCGCTTCTGAAAGACTATGTCTCGGTCATCCGTTTCTCAAACATCATGTAGTGAGAGAATCCCAACGGAGGAGATCGAGTCTTGTGGGGAAAAGTGTGCAAACCTCTGCAGAGTGTATAAACTAATCATGGTTAGCCGTGTCCCCGGTTATGGACATCTTGAGTATCTCGTTCTTGGATTATCATATGAATCTCATCATGTTACTTTAATTAATATTGTTGGGTTTAATGATGATGCTTAATTGGGATTGAGAGGATGTCTATCTTCTCAATGTTTAACAACCACCATGATAGTTAAATAAAATTTATTCCTTTGCAGTAGGGAAAATTGGCTTTATGCAAAAAAAACTGTAACCATAGAGCTTACCAACTGCCATATATGCATGTAGTATAGCATACTTTTGTTCATTACTCTCTATGTGTTACATTGCCAGCATATTCCATGTGCTGACCCGTTTTCGGGCTGCAACGTTCATGTTACAGACTTTTCAGACGACGAGTAAGGTGTGTTAGGTCGTGGTTCTATACTCAGTGATGCCGTTGGAGTTGATGGACTCACTTATCTTCCAAGCCTTTCGTTGTTATCGTTATTAGATGGCCTTAAGCCATATTTATTGTAATAAGTTCTCCTTTGAGACATTCGATGTAATAAGTGTGTGATTGCTACTCTGTTATAAATCCTTCAAGTCTCGTGCATGTCAAGATTCTCGATCCAGGATGACACTAAAGCACAGAGATCAGACTGTTTGAGGTCTGGTCGCTACAAGATGGTATCATAGCACACGCTGACTGTAGGACATGACCACTAAGATAAAAGCCCTAGATCACTACTCACTCTTCTCATTTCTGACTCCTCATCTTTTCTACTCTTTTAGGATGGCGGATGCAAGGAACAAGTTCACGCAACCGGATGACGATACACCTTTTGGACGCCACTTGAAGGAAGTCACTAGGTACCTGAACATCGGAGTACCAAGCTTCACCGGGACCTACAACGCCACTTTACCTAAAGAGGAGCGCTCGATGATTCAAGTTCAAGTTCCAGGAAGGACATTCATGCCTGTCACTGAGCCCATAGAGTTTTCCTTTGATGCACCAACCTGGAGTCTAGGAAAGAGCATGACAGCCCACATCACAATGGGACGCATTGGACAAGTTTACCAAAAGGATCTCAAGGATACTATTTACCAGATTTGTAGGTGCCGAGATGAGCAATGGGAGATGATCAGCACCAGGAAGGATAGATCCATTGCAGCTTTCATCCAGGAGCTAAACCAGCAGATTCGACGCCAGGAGAACTAGATGTGCGCAGGCATGATAGATCTAAAGAAGGCCATGACCAAGATCACGGAGCTAGAGGAAGAACTCAAGTCCGCACGTGATGGATATGAGGAGGAAATAGCAACACTCGTGGAGAAGAATGTTGATCTGAAGAAGAAGCTGAAAGTATTCATGGGATTTCCCGCGACTGGAGGAGAAGATGATTGCACTTGTCCAGAGAACTACATCATCATCGACGAAACCGACTCGGACCCAGATGATAGGGATGATGACTATATTGATGAAGCTAGAGAAGATATCATGGAATCTTCATTGGAGCAGTTTTTCTAGTCGACCACCATAACAGTAGTAGTATTCCCCCATGTATCTAGTATAGTACGAGCACTTTTTTAATGATAGTTAGACCATTATATGCCCTTGTTTGATTGAATGAAGTGATTTTGTTTGCATTTGTCTCATGTGCATATGGGTAGTGTTTTCTCTCTAGACCCCATTCTATTCTATATTCTCATCTTTTTCTAAACCCTCGGATGCCTCCGAGACGTGACAATGGATTTGCTTTCCCACCAGAGCTCACTCAGTTGATCCAGCAACAGAATGCATTGATGCAGTTGCTAGTCCATAATCAGAATCAGGGGAACAACAACAACAACTCACCATCTCCACCACCTGTTGATCACTTAACCCGTTTCCTTAGATTGAATCCGCTAGTGTTCTCCAGCAGCACCGAGCCGATAGTTGCAGATGATTGGCTCCGCAAGACAGGAGGAGTTGACCATCGCAGGATGCATCGATGCGAAAAGGTGCGTTTTGCCGCACATCACCGAAGGACCCGCAGCATCATGGTGGGAGAATTTCACGTACACTTATCCTATCGACACCGCCACATGGGATCGTTTCAAAGAAGCTTCAGACGCCCATGTCTCAGCAGGAGCTATGGCCATGAAGAAGCGTGAGTTTCGCAACTTGCGCCAAGGAGGACTAGACAGTTGGCAAGATGTGGGTGACTTTAGTAAGCTAGCACGTTATGCCCCGGATGACGCGTTGCTACGGACGCAGCTAAGGTGAGAAGTTTCGAAGGATGAATGATGAGCCGAGCATGCAGTTGATGGTAGCAAGCTTCAACAACTACCAGGAGTTGGTAGATCGTGCTCTTATGATTGAAGGGAAGCAACAGCAGATTGAAAACCGCAAGAGGAAGTATGGACAAGGGAAGTACAATTCTGGAGCTCAGCAGAAGGCACGTTTTACCCCTAAACCGGGAGGACATTTTTAGCATACCCATGGAGGAGGGAATTTGCATAATCATAATGACTCCAAGAATGGTAACGGGAATGCAGGAAGCAATGGCCAGAACCGTACCAACCCGTCAACCCCAGCCAAGAGAGACCTGAGCCAAGTCACTTGCTATAAGTGTTAGAAGACTGGACATTATGTCAATGAATGTCCTGAAGCCCAGAATGGAAATGGCAATGGAAGCTCTGGGAAGAAGCCAAACCTTTCCAATAGGGGACAGGTGAACCACGTTAACGTGGAGGAGGTTGAAGCTCAGCCTGATGCAGTAATAGGTTAATTTTTGGTTAAGTCATTTACTGCACTCGTTCTTTTTTATACTGGTGCATCACATTCATACATCTCAAGGGGATTTGTGGATAAGTATAAACTGCCAACCCAAGATCTTAGGTCACCCATGTTAGTAACCTCGCATGGAGCAGAGCATATGGCTAGTTTATGGTGTGATCGGTTACCATTAAGGATTGGTAACTACGTGTTTCCCTCAGGCCTAATAGTATTGGAATCGCAGGGATTGGATGTGATATTAGGCATGGATTGGTTATCGAAGTTTGGAGGGAACACTGAATGCGGCAGTAAGACGATTTTGCTTACCACGCCAGAAGGAAGAAGGATCAAGTATGTATCCCGGCATGTGCCGAAGAGGACTCAACTAAATTCCTTATCAGGAGTTGTGCAGGAGGAAGTACCAGTGGTGAAGGATTTTCCTGACGTATTTCCAGAAGAATTGCTAGGCATGCCACCGGATAGAAAAATTGAGTTTTTTTATTGAGCTTTTGCCAGGCACAGGGCCAATATCTAAGAGACCATACAGGATGCCCGCAAAAGATTTGGAGGAGATTAAGAAGCAGATTAAGGAGTAACTGGATAAAGGTTATATTCGCCCAAGCTCTTCGCCTTGGGGATCGCCAGTACTTCTAGTGGAGAAGAAGGATGGATCATTAAGGATGGTTGTTGATTATCGAGAATTTAATGAAGTGACCATCAAGAACAAGTACCCACTGTCGATGATCAATGATCTGTTTGACCGATTGCAAGGAGCTAAGGTATTTTCCAAGATCGATTTGCGATCAGGATACCATCAGTTGAAGATTTGAGAGCAGGATATACCTAAGACGGCTTTTACCACCAGGTATGGGCTGTACGAGTATACCGTTATGTCATTTGATCTGACTAACGCACTTGCATATTTCATGAACATGATGAACAAGGTGTTTATGGAGTTTCTGGATAAGTTCGTCGTGGTGTTCATTGATGATATTTTGGTCTACTCAAAGAATGAAGAAGAACATAAGGAGCATTTGCGTTTGGTACTTGAGAAGCTCAGAGAACATCAGTTGTACCCCAAGTTCAGCAAATGGGAGTTTTGGTTGAAGGAAGTTGGATTCCTCGGACATGTTATATCCGGAGAAGGAATTGCATGATTAGGATCTGATTAATATGTGGGTTTTGGGAAGTAGATGAGATAGTACCTATTACCTGTTTTATTATCAAACCCTTGGGAGTTACCTCTACGTTGATTATATTGCCATGCTATGCTAGTAGACGTGGATTGGGTGAGTGTATCCATGACAGATGTGAGATTGCTATTTAATGGTTTATTTAAGGTGGCAACTTAAACACACATCTGGGTGGACTGAGGCACCTGGGTAATCCAGCGATTGCTTGTTTTTCTTTATGGACCGCCACCCAGGCTCAAAGGGATCATGAGAGTATTCATGCTAGAAACTTCCGTGTGCAGCCACAAGCTACTATGGTCTCTAGCATAGTTCACTAAGTCGTGGGAACTCTTACAGTGGTAGACTAGCAGATGTAGGGGATGTAGGTTGGTACTTTCTACCCGATCGTAAGGTGCTAGCGCTTCTGAAAGACTATGTCTCGGTTATCCGTTTCTCAAACATCATATAGTGCGAGAATCCCAACGGAGGAGATCGACTCTTGTGGGGAAAAGTGTGCAAACCTCTGCAGAGTGTATAAACTAATCATGGTTAGCCGTGTCCCCGGTTACGGACGTCTTGAGTATCTAGTTCTTGGATTATCATATGAATCTCATCGTGTTACTTTAATTAATATTGTTGGGTTTAATGATGATGCTTAATTGGGATTGAGAGGATGTCTATCTTCTCAATGTTTAACAACCACCATGATAGTTAAATAAAATTTATTCCTTTGCAATAGGGAAAAATTGGCTTTATTTAAAAAACTATAACCATAGAGCTTACCACCAGCCATATATGCATGTAGTATAGCATACTTCTATTCATTACTCTCTTTGTGTTACATTGCCAGCATATTCCATGTGCTGGCCCGTTTTCGGGCTGCAATGTTCATGTTGCGAACTTTTCGAATTTACTTAGTAAGGTGCCTTAGGTCGTGGTTCTAAACTCAGTGATGTCGTTGGAGTTGATGGACTCACTTATCTTCCAAGCCTTCCGCTGTTATCGTTATTAGATGGCCTTAAGCCATATTTATTGTAATAAGTTCTCCTTTGAGACATTCGATGTAATAAGTGTGAGATTGCTACTCTGTTATAAATCCTTCAAGTAATGTGCGTGTCAGCATTACTGATCCAGGGATGACACTAAAGCACAGAGATCAGACTGTTTGAGGTCTGGTCGCTACACCTAAGCACCGCTACGATATTATCGAGGTAGATTATGGTGGTGGGGGGCACCGCACACGGCTAAGAGATCCACGAGATCAATTGTTGTGTCTAGAGGTGCCCCTTGCCCCCGTATATAAAGGATCAAGGGGGAGGGGTGACCGGCCAGGAGGAGGCGTGCCAGGGAGGAGTCCTACTCCCACCGGGAGTAGGACTCCCTCCTTTCCTAGTTGGAGTAGGAGGGGGAAGGAAGGGAGAGAGGAGAGGAAGGAAAAGGGGGGGGCGCCACCCTCCCTCCTTGTCCTATTCGGACTAGAGGGGGAGGGGCGCGCGGCTTGCCCTAGCCACCCCTCCTCTTCTCCACTTAGGGCCCATGAGGCCCATTAACCCCCCGGGGGGTTCCGATAACCCCCCGGTACTCCGTTATATGCCCGAAACCATCGGAAACTATTCTGGTGTCTGAACATAGTCATCCAATATATCGATCTTTATGTCTCGACCATTTTAAGACACCTCGTCATGTCCGTGATCATATCCGGGACTCCGAACTACCTTCGGTACATCAAAACATATAAACACATAATATAACTGTCATCTAACTTTAAGCGTGCGGACCCTATGGGTTCGAGAACTATGTAGACATGTCCGAGACACATCTCCGGTCAATAACCAATAGCGGAACCTAGATGCTCATATTGGTTCCTACATATTCTACGAAGATCTTTATCGGTCAAACCACATAACAACATACATTGTTCCCTTTGTCATCAGTATGTTACTTGCCCGAGATTCGATCGTCGGTATCTTAATACCTAGTTCAATCTCGTTACCGGCTAGTCTCTTTACTCGTTATGTAATGCATCATCCCGCAACTAACTCATTAGCTACATTGCTTGCAAGGCTTAAAGTGATGTACATTACCGAGAGGGCCCAGAGATACCTCTCCGACAATCGGAGTGACAAATCCTAATCTCGAAATACGCCAACTCAACATGTACCTTCGGAGACACCCAGAGAGCTCAGATAATCACCCGATTACGCTATGACGTTTGGTAGCACACAAAGTGTTCCTCCGGTAAACAGGAGTTGCAATCTCGTAGTTGTAGGAACATGTATAAGTCATGAAGAAAGCAATAGCAACATACTAAACGATCAAGTGCTAAGCTAATGGAATGGGTCAAGTCAATCACATCATTCTCCTAATGATATAATCCCGTTAATCAAATGACAACTCATGTCTATGGTTTAGGAAACACAACTATCTTTGATCAACGAGCTAGTCAAGTAGAGGCATACTAGTGACACTATGTTTGTCTATGTATTCACACATGTATTATGTTTCCGGTTAATACAATTCTAGCATGAATAATAAACATTTATCATGATATAAGGAAATAAATAATAACTTTATTATTGCCTCTAGGGCATATTTCCTTCAACCCCCACAATCTACTATTGAATTCTACTACAATACATGTCTGATAACTGTCCAATATCACAAGATCCTACTCAGAACCAACAACTACTTAAGTATCACAAACCCCTAGAAAATTTCAACTATGATATGCATGCCAATGGGCACAAAAACAGACACACCCACATAAGCGGATATGAAGTGAGATGCATCTAGGCAATAATCAAAAAAGCAGATTCATTTACACAGATGGCAGAACGATGAAATCACACGCATCACCACACGGGGTATGCCATCCGTCACAGGAGATGAATTGACACGCATCAACACACCGTAGAAAAACTATCACCGCACAAACTAGATGGCACCAGATGCATTTATACAGATGCAAACTGAAGATCTAAAAAAGGGGCGAAATTAATTACCCCAAACCCTAGATACTAGAGACACCATCCATCACTGCACAGGACTAGATCCACGCATAAACAACACCAACACAAGAATGAGCACCAAGAAAACACAAAAATCATAACCGAAGACCTAAGGGGAATTAGGGTTAGAAGAAGAACGAACCAGACAAAGCCATCACGGGACGGAGGAAGAAGAACGAAACACAGGCGAAGCCGACGATGCGCCAGACGTCGGATTAGGGTTCGTCGATGCGCTCCCTCATCAATGCGCCTGATTCCCCTGGGCAGAAGGAGAAGCTAAACCGGGGGACAAGGAGGAAGCCGTCGGGGGAGAAAGAGAAGAGGAAACAGAGGAAACGGGGGGATCGGGGAAAAAGACTGAAAGAACACGGGGGCGATTCGGCTGTCTTAGCGGGCAGCCCATTTAGCACCACCAAGCAGCGCCGGTTATTTAAAATAGCTAAAACCGCGCTGACGCTAAATAAGAAATGCCCTGCATGTGATGCCCCAGTTGTGATACTTCTGTGCAATTAACTCACCTTAATCTAAAGAATGAGAATACCCCGAAATCACTAGTTAAGGAGTACTCCTTGCGGAGATCACTCCAACTCCCCCAGGTTGCGACAAGTGGCGCTCTGCATGTGCGCCACTTGTGGCAACCTGGGAGTTTTCCCTTTTTTCGTAGATTCGTTTATTCAAAATGTTTTATCTCTTAAACCGTGCGTCCAAATCTCGAACCGCTTTCGCCGTTGGATTCCTCGCGTCGAGATCTTCAAAACTAGATCACATGTTGATATGTTTTGACGAATTTTTTTCCACGAAAAAACCGGACGAAAAAACAGACGAAAAAACCGAAACGGGAACATGGGTTTTTTTCCCTTTTCGAAAGAGGCACGCCCGTGCCTCTGACGAAATCACAATCGTGCCTCTCGCGGAAGAAAACCGTGCCTCTCGTGAAATAAAAAAACAGAAAACGCGTTTTTTTTCTTTCCGAAAGAGGCACGCTCGTGCCTCTCGCGAAAGCACAATCGTGCCTCTTGCGGAAGCAAAACCGTGCCTCTCGCGAAAAAAAAAACAGAAAACACGTTTTCTCCCTTTCCAAAAGAGGCACGGCCGTGCCTCTCGCGAAAGCACAACCGTGCCTCTCGCGAAAGCAAAACCGTGCCTCTCACGAAAGAAAAAAACAGAAAATACATTTTTTTTCGTTTTCAAGAGGCACGGCCGTGCCTCTCGCGAAATCACAACCGTGCCTCTCGCGAAAACAAAAGCGTGACTCGTGCGAAAAAAATACGTTTTTTTGCGCAAAAAAATTATTTTTTTCGAAAAAAAAATTTTGTCGAAAAGCTAGGGAAGACCGGTAGAAAACCAAAACGTAAAAAAACCTAGAAAAAAACAGTTTAAAAAGCCGAAAACGCGTGCGGAAAAATAAAAAAAAAATCTGGAGGGAGCGTCCAGAGCGCGACACGTGGCAAATGGGTGAGAGCGCGCCAAGTGACGCTGATCGATGCGAGGCTCCCGAAGGAGTGCTCGTTAATTAGTTGCTCCCTATGCTCCCGAGAATACCCAGGGCTGTTGTCACAAACGAATGAAGGCCCAAATAGAATGCGAGCGGGTTGCTTATATTCTTCATTCGCCGGCCCGGCGCACACATTATACAAAAAAAAACACATATCGGACCAGGCAAGCTCAAGCGTAGGTGCCGAACAAACTGTTTTTTAGATTAGGCGCCCAACAAACCGGTCCAACATCCGTTAAAAATACGAAGAAACCAGTCCAACAATGGACTGCCGACTTGCTCGGTCCAGCGGGGCCTCCTTCCTGCAGTCCTCCTGCTCCGCACCAACCACACGCGGTCGCCGCTGCCGCCGCCGCCGACGATAACCTGACCCGCTCGCGGTGAGTACGTCGCCTCACAAGCTTATTGTACTGTTGAATTTGTCAAGCTGCCACTAGACTAGGCCCGTCCTCTGTCAGCCCGTCCGAATGGCTCCGAGCCACACATTGATCGGGTCGAGCTGCCCTAGCTTGAACGATTCTGCTCCGTCAGCCGGCGCTCAGACATTCCAATCCCTGGCACTCTCCGGCCCCTCGCCAGCATGCAGCTTAAGCCTCGGTCAGGCCTCGGCGACGGCAAGCGATGGCCGATGAGGAAGCTGCTGGAGCAAGCGTGCATACGAACGGTCTTGGCGAACGGTGTCACCGTACCGCGTGAAACTTGGATCGATATCCTCCACAGGCTCACTTGGGGTCACTGTAGAACGATCTACCAAGAATCTTTCACTGCGTTGAGCCGTCAGCGTCGGCGACGCAACGGATTCGTCCCGTTCCCCACCGATCTACCACCGCAAGGTGAAAGGCGGAGGCCACAAAAGACGCCGGTGCCGTCATCAGCCAACCGGTGCAAAGAAAATCTAGCGCTAGCAGCGAAACGGCGGGCGGAAGCAAAAGCACTACACTGCCGTGATTAACAATCACCGGCGTGCCGCACAAGTGGCGATAAAACAAACGAAACGATGGGCGGGCGGGCGCCATCCCCTGTCCCCATCGCGGGCCGGGCCGGGCCGGGTCCACTTTCTCCTTCGTCTCTTTCACTGTCGTCGTCAAGTTGTTTAGCAATTACTCTATCTGTCAAATGGGGCGCGCCAGGCCAAGCCAATGGATGACTCGTCAGCTGTTTTTATCCCGCGGCACCTAACAGCCAAGCGTACGTGGACCGCCACGACTGCACGCGCTCAGATTAATCTCATCATCATCATCATCCGCCAATCAATGGGGGTGAGAATTGTACTATAGTGCTCCTACTAGCGCGCCGTTCCGTCGTCACGATGCCGACCAGCCGCAACGATAATTTTTACTACTGCCCGCCATTGGAGCGAGGGCGACAAATCCTACTGTCCAAAGTCAAGCGGGTCTCCGCAATATAATCGGCGGATGCGGTCGAGCGAGCGGCGCGGGGCCACGCCGTGACTGGGCGCGCGCGTCGCCTTCCGCCCGTCGCCGTCCAGCGGCAGTATACTGGTGTGTACTGTAGTGCTGAATTTCGTTTCGTACTGATTGAAGCAAAGGAAATTTTAATGGGGGCAGCACACATCACATGGGGCATGGCCTCCCGCATTCCCACGTCAGCTCTTCTTATCTGCGCTCCGGGGCAGGCCCGGGCTCCAGAGAAAACGGCACGGCACGACACGACACCCTACATCTACGTGACAGGCATAGGCAGTGATTGCAAAACTTCATTTCGGCGTGTCATCTTTTCGCACACACCAGGCCGGATGGATCCTCTCCACGTACTACATACGTGTGTCGTCGCCTTCTCCGGCGAGAGCGGTCCAGCCGTAAAGGAGATGCTGCTGGCGGAGCCGTATCTTAAAACGGGTGGGGATTCGATCCCTTGGACGTGCGAGCATCTCCCTCCAACACTCGCTGCCTGTAGCAGCTTCCTTCCTTCCACCACGTACTCCACTCGGTAGTAGCTGCCTCGCCAGCGGAACAGAATCAATGCTTTGCTTAGCTTTCTCTCTCGGTTGCAGTGATAATGCAAGGGAATAGGAACCTCGCAGCAGGACAGGACAGATGCTCCGGCCAGCCGAGAACGCCCGAGAACGCGCGGGGAAGAAATAGCGTGTGCTCGACATCGATATTGCTGTCCTGGAGCAAGTCTATCTAATGGCGTGCGCAACTTTTTTTCTGATGAAACACATACAGCGGTAGATTTTTCTTTTGTGTGGTGGTAGAATAGTAGTAGTAGTAGCAGTAGTACTCGTTTGATTGATCGATCGTGCCACCAAGAAGCGGTTTCACTAGAATTAATTTACAATTTGATTGATCTTTTACTCCAAGAGCCTAAAGAAAGAATCGTGAGCTTGTTCGTTCGGCAGTGTTTTGACAAGTTTTCCTGCCCCGTTGGCTTTCGATCTCTACCTCACACATTTCTAAGTTCGTCCCCATTATTTGCCGCGACGACGACGACAGACGACTCTGCGCCTCAGGAAAGCGTCGACGCGCGCGTGCGCGCACATCATCGTGGATCCCAGTCCGTCTCTCCGGCAAGGGCGGCCAAATATATGCTCCGGTCCGGTCGTCGTACGACACCGGACACGCCGGCAGGCCTGCCGCTGCACCGAGGAAAGGAGAGAGAGACGACGAGGACGACGACGGACGGACGTTGGTGCTCGCTCCCCGCCTCTTCTCGCGAGAGTCGCGCGCGCTCGAGCTCCAGTCACCCCGCCAGCCCGCTTGGCTGCTCACAGGGCAGACTGCGGCTTGGCGTGCCGGGCGACGAGCTCCTCGAGCGCCTCCCGCATCCAGCAGTGCTGGCATCCCTCCATGACCTGCTGCACCGTTGCCTGCTCAAACCAATTGGAAATCACACGTTTAGAAGGCATGTTCATGGCTCTTAATTCGGCTTGACAGCAGCTAGATTGAAGGAGCAAGAAGCTGTACTCACCCAGGTGCGCTTGCGGGAGGCCATCTCGGGCCACTGCTGGAGCTCGTCGGTGACGCGGAGCGGGTACATGATGCCCTCGTAGGTGGTCTGGTAGCGGCGGCTCTGGTAGTGCCAGCAGCCGAGCACCTTGCCCATCTCCCCGCGGACGCCGGCCTCCTCGAGGGCCTCGCGCCGGGCCGCGTCGTCCATGGACTCGTCCAGCTCCCACCCGCCCTTGGGGAACATCATGCCGTGCCCCTTCTGCGAGCTGATGACCAGCACCTCCAGCTCGCCCTCGCCGTCGCCGCCTCCGCCTGCGCGCACCCGGTACGGGATGCACCCCACCACGATGCGCCCGCCGGTGCTCGCGCTGTACCGCTGCAGCTCGCGCCCCTGCCTCGCCACAAGAACGGCCATCGTTCGAATCTTTAGCTAGCTAGACGCTCGTTTCGTTGCAAGAGGAAGAAGATGAGAGATGGATGGATGGATGCTGGAGTAGCAGCTGTTGGTTTGCGGCCATGGAGCTGAGGATGCGGGGTATTAATAGGCGGCGAGCGGCTGGGGCCGATGGAGTTATTGCTGCTGCCGTATGGCTGTTGCGAGCCGACGAGTAGGTAACATGGGTGAGGGTGGAGCATGGGCTATGGACCAGCACCAGATGAGCTAAAGACTGTGGCGCGGCTGTGGCTGTGGACGCGGCGCACGGGCCCTCGCATGTGCTCCGCCCAGGGTTGCCGTTCCGAGGTAGGGCATGGCGCGGCGTTCACGGACAGGGAAGGTTAAGAATCCGAGCACAGGCGCACAAGGTTTTGCTTTTCTTTCCTGAACGGTTTTTTGGAATTAGGTACTCCATCTGTGAGGGTGATGTTTCAAACAGAAGGAAATTTGAGCTGGTATTTTCCTTTCATAGAGTAATACTTCTTGCTCTCTAGTCATATTGCAGTGCTAGATCACAATCTTGCAAGGAAATATTTGCAACATCTAGGATTTGTATAGCATATACTTGTGAAAGGAAAGACAAGATGGTTGTCTACTTGCAACATAGGAAAAAATTGTGTGCACTATTTTCAACTTTGGAGGCTGGGAGGAGTTGTGCGTTCATACCACGTGGCTTTTACAACACCATTCTGTTAGTGAAGGCTTCCATGGGGTGAGCAATGTGGAGCTTTGGTTGCCACACAATAAAGGGATAACACTTCTAGGAGGAAAACACATAACCGTTTTGCTTGGTGTTGCCTCCGTGCTTGGAAAAGGGAAATGAGTTTTGTCCGAAATAAAATGATGCAAAGTTTGACTGATTTTTATATAATAAACTATCAATAATTACAATATCAAATTAGTATTCTTGCACACACAAGAAATATTTTTTTGGAAATGCTAAAAATCAGACGTAAGATTAATACACATGAACAAACTGAGTTGGATTTGCCATGCTTGCCAACTAAACTTGCCATGCTCGAAAAACATAATTTGCCATGAAAAACTTTTAATTTGCCATGCCTAAAATTCTGATGCCTAGTGGGCCTTCGCCACTTTCAAGAACGATGGTGAAGACGCGGATGGCGATGGTGTCTCTGTCGCCTCAGAGGCCATGCCTACGAGGCCACCATCTTGTCCCTCGCTTGGTTTAGTTTGGGTTTAGATACAACTAGAAGGATTTGGTGTGCTTCGCTACGCCGTTGGTGTTGTTGGGATCTTTTTTACTTTTGTTATTTGGTTTGGTGTGTGGGTGTGATGATGGACTGTTGCTTTTTTATATAATGCGGTGTGTTTGATGAGCCCTTCATGTATGTGGGATCCTGTATTTCTGTTAATCAACCCACATGTGTGGGAAGGGTTTTTGCGCTGGTGTCGTATGTTGGCACTTCTTCTTTGCCAATTAATGGGAGGGCGCACGGGATTGATACATTTTTATAGACTAGTTGTTGCTGATTCATTTCAGAAATCGTTGACCCCGTCAAAATCCTCTATAACACTAAGCTCCCTAGTTTTAAATGCATCACCATCTATTGAGGTCTTCAATTTGGAATTGATCACTCAGTTTAGACCGGGCCAACAATTTCACAAGGAGCTATCTTTCAATTTTTCAATACACTATGCTTCTTCATTTCAGAGCTCTCCCGTTCTATTGAGGTATACAATTTTAATCCTTGATTTGACTTAGTCAATCCTTAGTTGCGGCCCAATGAAATCTCTAACTTCATTAAGGTCCCTAATTTTCAAGCCCCTCATCCAAGTGAGGTCTTTAATTTGGATTGGATACAGAAATTGATTGTGTCATTGGCCTGGGCTTCTTGGTGGGATCTTTCGGTGAATGGGTCACTTGTTAAGTGCTTGGGTGATGTGGGCCTTCGTTGACAAAAAGAAATTTATTTTTCTAATGTATTTGTATTAATTAAAAGACGCCTTCCAGTCACACGGTCAAAAAGACCCACCGAGACACCACATGAGAAAAGAAAAATGATACACTCGCGACGATTCACTACGGATTGGTCATAGCAAACATTCTCCCACCAATCACTTCTCATATTTTCACCGTTGGGCCACTCTTTTCGTAATTTCCAACCATAAATTGATGCATCCGTATGTAACTATGATTTCGTAAAGTCTGTCCATAGGTGTAGCATGTCTGATAAAAAAACATTCATTGTTTCGCCCACACGCCAAACCAACTAGCACGTAAATAGTTTTCACAACTTAAGAAAATTACCACGTAAAAGCAAAACATGTACAACCCTAAGAACATATGCAGCGCAGCAAAGCAAGCACTACCCTTCTAGTTATAAACCAAATCCAGAGTAGGACACCTCAATCAAATGAGAGAACTCCTTAAACCCGATTAAAATAGAGAACTCCTTAAAAAATCATTGACCCAGTCAAAATAAAAAACTCCTTAAGAAACCGCTAACCGGCCAAAATCAAAAATCAGATTCGAAATTGAACACTTCAAGTGTACGGGACAGCTTTATAATTACGGAGCATAATGAATTTAAAATTTTCATTCCATTTTGTTTGGTCTGCATCAAAACTAAACAAATACCGTCCGATTAGCATGAATTTCATCTATTTTTTAAGATCCGTTTGAAATGGGACGGACTTTTGGGACCTCTGGTTGGACGGTCTCCACCTATATCGTTGTCCACAAACAACGGATATTTAGTGAGGTCCATTTTGATAAAACCGCGTTAGAGTTGCCCTAATAAGATGCATGAAAAGGGCGTACTCCACAGCCCGCACAACATCTTCGGCCAGGGAAAAAAAAAAGGACAGCGTCAACATCAATCCACCATCTCTAGGCGAGTGGACAGTGACTGCGGTCCATAGCCCGCCTCCACGCAAAGCAGCAAAGCACGATGTGATAAAGGGCGTGTCGAGGCGAGGAGAGCGCGTACTTGCAGGGCCAGCTGCTCTATCTCGTTTTCACGCTCGCGCGTACGCGCATCCGTGTACGCCCACACGTACGCTGGCTGGCTCTCACCCATGCACTTCTCCTCCCCTCGTCGCCTCGCCTCGCCTTCCATGGTGAAGTACCCCTCATCTTCATCGGTAACCCATAAAAAAATTCTTCCGCATCTGTCCGCGGGCATGGATGTGGGATACAACAAGCCAACCGTAACATACATTTTCACAACAACTCAAATCAACCGGACGAAATTCGTTCAAACAAGTTCGGAATTCTATATAAACATGGCTGGATTTTAAATAAATATACCAGATTTCATATAAACATGACTGATTTCATTACAAATACATCAAAACGGTCCTAGGCGGTCTCTGGAGTATAATTAATTCCTAATCTAAATGATCGCAGGTGTCCGGTCCCGTATCCGTCCATCAACCCCAAGAACTAAAACTTCACCGTCTCCAGCTCCGCCTCGGCGCTCTCTAGCTCCGCCTTCGGAGCCCCTGGAACTGAAGTTGTCCGCCTCGACGTCGCCGCCAAGCGACTAATCAGCCAAGATGCTCAGCCTACCAAGCTTGGCGTCGACGGTAGGGGAGGAGCAGTGGCCTTCCTGGGACACGAGCGGCGGCGACCTACCGTGCACTACTCTTCCTCGCTGCTGGCGGCGCCCGCGGACGTTCCGACTTCTTCGTGGTCATGGCGTCGGTGTCGCCGAACAACGCCTCGCTTGCCTCCTCGTCGCACTCCTTGCCAGCGGCCGCCACCTTCTCCACCCATTGTTGGTACCACCAGCAGGCGAGGCAGATCTCGGGGGGCGGAGCGGTAGGACTCGAGCAACGCCTCTTGCTCCGCCGGGTCCGCGTCCCACTCCTCCATCTGCAGATGCTCCTGGAGGTGGTTGTGGTTCTAGTTGGCGTCAGTCTGCACCTCCCGGAACTGCTCCTCTCGCTCCTTCCGCGCCATGTCCATATAATGGGCACGGGCCTCGCCGATGGTCATGGTGAAATGCACCGGCGAGGGTGGAGCGGAGAAGGAGGGTGGCATTGACTCGTCGTCGGAGGCGTCCTCCATTTGCACGTCCTTCGACTGCCTGCCGGCCTGCCAGTCTGTAGCAATGGCAGCCATGGCCTTCTTCTACTCCGCCGTCAGCCGGTCCCAGAGAGCTTTGACGGCGGAGGGATCCTTGGTGGGGAGTGGTGCGGAGAGGGCCGCACCGCTTCAATGTCGGTGCCAGTGAGCGGCCGCGTCCGCTCGGCTCGGGCATGAACGCGGGCGTTGATGCTCTGGAGCGGTGCTGGCCGAAAATGCGTGTAGGAGGGAGGGGTTTTTGGTGGGTCAGAAGCGGGCTTGGAATCGGTCCGGACCGCGCATTTCAAACGGTTGCGGAAAATTTGCGGATCGGCGTTGGAGATGCCCTTAACGGCTCAAAAGTCCACTTACATATGGCCAAGTCCATCTTCCCCAGCAATCAGTCCCGCGAGCTCAATTAGTCCCTTGTTTAGCATATCTATCGGCGTCCTCAATGGCACGGTGACGTCGTGTGCCTCCTTTCCTAATTCCTCCCCGTCGACTTGGTGAACCATATGCGATCATCTTTGCCGAAATATCACCAATTGGCATGTTGAAATGTCCACACAGTGTTTTTCAAAATGTCCACACAGTGTTTTTCAAAATTTAACAGTAAAGAAAGTGTCACGCGTGTACCGAGTGTGTTGTGTCCGGCTCTCTTTGGTTGGTTGCCAACAGAGGGTGGCGATCGAAACGGACGAAGGTAATACTAATATTCAGTGCAGGGTTTCCGGTCTGAACTCTGTAAGATTCTTCCTGAGATGGGTGCGGTATGAACATCAGTTGCTGCTACCATGTGGTTAACAACACTGGCCAATCTGGCCACGTGGTGAATGCAGTGTTTGTACCATATTCATACGACCACGTTTCTTCACCGGTAATGTGAAATGTCGGGGTAACTTCTCAGTGAGTTAGCAGGTACGATGGTCTAACTATGCTGCTTACGTACCACCCCGTACCCAAAGTGACACCGTCATTCTAGATGTTGTTGTCGCCGACGCGAAATTGAGTAGAAATGCGTCGATCGGTAAAGGCCAAAGTGCGCGAATTTTTGGGCTCTATGTTGCAGAAGCAAAGCCGGGTGCCGCCAGTTTCAAAAGGTGAAAACCGTTCGTGGATTATTATGTCTGGATAGGCTAGTTGGTAGTACAGGGATTATCAGCCCGGAGTCCAGACAAGTCGTTGGTTAGTTGCAATTACTGACGTCGTCCCCAGTGGTGATCTGCACGGATGTTGTATGTAGTACTCCGTACTAATCAAGTAATGATGCTCAAACCGCGAAAAGGCGGATACGATCCGGCACTATTTGTCAAGCCGGAACTACTTGATCATAAATGAGAGACGAAGTCACGAAACCTGGGGTTCAAAGAAGAAGAAGAAAGTCGGGAAATGAACCTGGATCCATCGAATCGGCTCGGTCGTCTCCGCTAATTCACGGACTGGATCCGGCTCGATACGCAC
Organism: Aegilops speltoides; assembly: GCA_021437245.1. Lineage (NCBI taxonomy): Eukaryota > Viridiplantae > Streptophyta > Magnoliopsida > Poales > Poaceae > Aegilops > Aegilops speltoides. Next base: position 414,617,885 of record CM038146.1, on the reverse strand, counting down.
GTACGTGCCTCGATTACTTTTCGTCTCATGGCTGGGTTTTTTCCTTCGACTAGTGGCACAACTTAATTATAGCAGCGCATAATTGCTTGACACGACCGGGCACAGGATGGCTAGTAGGGGCAGGCAGGGCCAGCGCGCGTCTGGTGGCCGGGACCAAGCCGGTCAGGCGCTGCAGCCCAGCGGCGCGACGGCGGGCTCCAGTCCGCGCCCACCAACCGAACCGCCGATCGGGACAGCACCTCGCGCACCGGCCGGTCGAGGTGACCGCGGCGAGGCACTGGGCAAGGACAAGGCATGCCATGTGCTAGTGATATGGGGTACGTTCGGCCTGATTGCTTTGCTCCGGTCCCGCCCAATCCTAGTTTCATGACGATCTGCATGCATGCATTCATGCACGGTCTCCGCCAACATGGGCATGCATGGATCACATCCATTCGTTGGCATGCATCGATCACGTCGACGCACGGTCTCTAGGGCTACGTCCAAGGCCAAGAGACAGGTGTGCGGTCGCGGCTTTGCTTAATGCTCAAGGCCCGCCGCAACAGCCGACATGGGTGTGCAAGTTGTTCAGTTTGTTGCCATATCCGGCCTTGGTTGCTGCTGGTTTCTCTCTTCCTTGCTTTCATTCTAGGGGCGGCGGCACGCATGTACGTAAATGCACGAAATCTATCGCTTGCCTTGCCTTATCGCTGTTTTCTTCTTCTTCTTCTTCCGGTGACGATCATATGTGTGAGTGCGTGGTTCCAGTGACGAGGGCGGAGTTGTTGGGACGTCTACGCCAGGCCGTGTAAACGCACGCGACCAGCCACTAGTTTATCCCATCTGGAACGCAATGTGTATGATCGGATCCACAATTTATATGGAGGTTTTTCCGCAGCCCATGCGTGCGTATCATCTCCGTGTAGTTTGTTATGTATACGTACGGGACACGATCGATCCAGTCCTGCGGCCAGCGTTCAAACGTATACGAGCCAACAAAACGGAAGCGCCTGCAAGTCTCGCATGAAATTGCCTCGCATGTACACCTTCTATCTCATCTCACTGGGTCGGTCCACGTTCGTCAACCCGTGCATGCATGCATGCACGCATGGTGCATGTACCTGCATGCTGACACTGACTCGCACACGCATGTGCGTTGCGCTGAAAAGTCTCCAAGTGTTTTTTGCCTCAAGCTCGACGGGTTGCTCTTTGGCGCTCTTTCTGGATTTCTTCTCACCTTTTCTTGGCTTTCAACCGGAGCAGGCAGGCCTGAGCCGAGGTCTCGTTTTATCTCCGTCTCGTGCGTGCTACTAGGCTACTCATACCATTCAGCTAAACGGCACTGGGTGCACTGTTGATGAGTGACCTTTCCGTGGCTGGCTTTTGGTTGGAAGAACGTGCGTTTGAATATATAGACTTGCAACCTCGCAAAAAACAGAACTTATAGACTTGCTAGTTTTTTTTTAAGAAAAAGTAGACTTGCTGATGATTACGAGAAATGCCTAGTAGTAGTTGGGATTATATTCGCCAATTTTGGACGCATACGCTTGGCATTTTGATTCTAAGGCATGCTGCTGACAAGTCACCAAACATGCCACTCATTGGACAATTATTTCTTCACATGGCATAGGCGAAGAGCTATTTAATTGTCTTATTGTGATTTTTAGATGAAATAGGTTCTAGTGATCATGAACCCACCATCGTTATTACATCGTCTTCCAAAGAAAAAACAAAGTTATCACGTCAATTTAGCCGGCAACGTAAAGCAATACACGCAAAATCCAGCAAAATAGAGTGCAAAAAAAGTAACATCAGGATACATTGGTATGACACAAAACGTACATCCAATGCGTACAACCAGGAAACACAACTTGCAGCTCACATCTTGAAAACGACACGAACCATCATTTCATCCTCCATGAACTTCGGGGAGTTAGAGCAACTACAACTGTACCAATCAATTTGCCCTCATATATCTGGGCGGACAGCTCAGGCATGAGAGAAAAAAAATCACCATCCAAAACCCTTCATCCTCATATGTTCGGGTTGTCCGCGAACCCTCAAACTCAACCCATATGTGAGGAGAATATGAGGGTGTCCAGGCAGTCCGCAGTGTCGGGCACGGTCCTCCTTGGATCACTTTATCTCTCTTTTTAATTCATTTTTTTCTCTTTCTCTTGATCGACCATATGCATTTAACTGAACAATTTGAAAGACATGGTTGCACGCAAAGACAAATGTGGGTTCAAAGTAGGCACACATGTATTTTGTTCGATCGCGTCTGTAGACGTATAAGGAGCCAAATAAGCCCGATCCTATCGTAGATGCTCTTCGCCTCTAGACGGCATGCCAAACACACTGTCACCGCTTCCCAACATTTAGAGTCATGTCGTCAGGAACAGAGGGCACCATCACCCAGACAACCCAGATTGCCAGCCAGGTCGGCAAGGAGATCTTCTTCTTCATTCCATACCATTGGACACAATTAACACAAATATCACCGCGGTCTGCGAAGCTTCCACAAAGCCCATCAAAGTAGTTGTGTGGGTAACACTCGCGACTTTATGGCTAGTTTTACTAACCCCAACAGGTAATTGTATACAAATCAACACAAGCAGTTAAACATGATATTCAGCAATCACTTTCCAAGTTTCTAAAGCATCTGACCATTCAAACAACATGTGCACACACGACTCATCTTTAGTATAAAATAAATTAGGACAGGTCATGCACATTTTGTCTTTTGTTCAAATTGTCTCTAGAGAGGAGTTTACTATTAGCCAATAACAACACAAAAAATTGGATTTGTGGAGGAACTTCAAGTTTCCAAACAATAGGGATATGCACATGCATCACTCCTCAAATATTAATAACATAAATGAGAACCCTTATTACGTTACTTCACTCCTCAAATATTAATAACATAAATGAATAGAACCCTTATTACGTTACTTCATCAAGGCATCTTCTTCAGTAATCAAAAGGGAAAATATGTTGAGCTACTATCCTATTCGCCTCTGTAATCATGTCATACTTATTTGGGATGATGCTCTATATATACCAAAAACAAAAACAATACTTTTTGTAGAATTTCAGTTTGCAAAATATGTTGTTGTCTATTTTGGGTTGGAATATACTAACTTGATTAGTTAGCTAGTGTTAAACCGTTTGTGTCATGGGAACTAACTTGAGTAGTTAGCTAGTCATAGGGATTCTGTTCTTTTGATGTGAACTGAAAGTTTTTTGTAAGAAACGTAGTGCATAAGATTTCATTTAGAAACACAATATAGACGTAGACGTTCACATACACTAACCCTTTTGAAATATGAACACATGCACACACACACACACCCCGTACCTATATGAGCATTTTTGAGAGGTTGAGCCGACAGTTCTTGAGATTGATGAAGACACCATAGGTGCCTCGCTATTGAAGGAAACGTCGCCTCTCGCTGAAACAATATTCTGCCTTTATGAGACACATATTTATCAAACCTGAAGTTTGATCTCTGATGACCTAGGGGGTACAACAATCCTCCTAACCATTGCATCACAGGTTGGTTGTCCTTTTTTCGTCTCCCCTCTCGAATTTCCTCCGAAGCTCAGCATCTTTCGGTTAGATAACCACCCGAAAATGCCTTCCTTGTGCATATTAGATTATGCAACTAATCTCTCATGATTTGCGACTGGTGAGAACTAACGATCTCAATGATGCATCAACAGTTCCCCTGAATATATGAAGTATAAGTGAGATTCGGTCAGACCATCGACTACCAAATTGGCAGATTTTGTATTCCATGATTGATGCCCGAGAACCTTAACTGACCTCTTCATGTTCTACTTCCAGTCTGCCAACTGCGAGCATATATCATTTCCTCTTCTCCAACATAAAATACAGTACTCTAACGAATAATTCTTTGATTCTCCTACTGACCGATTGCTGAGCAACCACTGTCCACTATAATCACTTCTCTGAGTGATGATTCAAAGTAGTACCATGCACGTGATCAGTTAGCTATTAGTTCAGATCTCGACCTAGTTTCGCGCGAGAATATTGAAAATGAAGCAGAAGCTATGACAAGTATGCATGAACGATGGGCTTCTTCGCCAGTGACTTTCCAAGAAAGTACTCTGGAATCAGGAGTACTATATGTGAGATAATGGGCTTAAGTAAACGCTTGAGTCAGGGTACTTATATGTACGCAAATAATTTGAGCAATTAATGGAGGTGGTTGATGAATCCATAACCAATCGAGATCCGATGGATCGAGGCGAACTGTAACACTTGACCAACTCTGCCTGTCTTGACCGCATCGATCGGCTGACATGGACATGTGCAGCTGATACTGCTCGACGCGGCGCGTAAGGGCATCTCCAGCCGCGCCCCCAACAGGTCCTCCCCAGGCGATTTCGCCACGGCCAAAAAAAAGCGTCAATCGCGCTTCCGTAGTTTCGTTTTCACCGGCTCGGGCCAAAACTGGTGCCGGCGGACCCGAGGCGAACCCGCGCCTGGGGCGCTTGGGAGCGGCGCATAGCGAAAAAGGCGCGTGGACCCAAGACCGAGGCGATCAAGGCCCTTTCCGCCGTTTTTATCGCTTTTTTTCACTTCTCTCCGCTGCCGCTTTGCTCCCGCCATTCTCCCTTTCTCCGCCAACCCGCTGCAGCCCGCCGCCCATGCCGCCAAGAAATACACCATGCCGCATGCAGCGCGCGCCGCGACGGCGCCGCTACCCAACCGAAACAGAGAAGCCGAGGGCGCCCAACGGTTACGCCGGCTGTCGAGCGCCGAGTGGAGGTGGAAGTCTGGCGAAAGCGGTCACCGCCGATAGGCGGAACCGAGATAGCCAAGAAGGCCCGCAACAACGCGGCGGCGGCGTCCTCTCTTCTCGCCGATGCTCCGTCGTCGGCCATGCCCACCAAGACGCGCCACAGGGACAAGAAGGCGCGGATCTCCATGGGGTTCGCCGCCGCCAGTTACGCCGACGGCGACGCACACGGCGGTTCAACCCACGTGACCTTCCTCATGGTCACCCGCTTCGCGCCGACGCCATCGCCGCCTTCGCCGGTGTGCGATACCGCCATACAACTACTCGCCGCCCCTCGCCACGCGACCACGCCAACTCCACATCTCTACCGCGGGCCGCTGCCCTTCTCGCACCTCGGCGACGCCGACGACACGGGAGCCGACATGGACGACATCATCGCGACCGGATCGGCCGCGGCCGCCTCGTCTCCCGGTTTCGCCACCCAGAACGAGGTGGTCGACCTCAGCGGCGACATGGAGGCCGAGCTCGGCTACGTCTATGGCGACGATGCGCAGGAACCCGAGGAGGAGGACGAGGAGGAGGAGGAGGAGGAGGAGGAGGAGGAGCCGGCTCCTGTTCCGACGAAGGGGCGCCAGAAAAAGAAGCGGGCGGCGAGGTCGGGCGAGCCGCGCATCAAATGGACGTCCAAGGAGGAGGAATGCCTCGCCGAAGCGTGGAAAGTTGTGCGCCTCGACCCGACCACCGGCGCGAACCGAGCTTGAGACGTCTCGACCGCATCAAGCCGAAGTTCGACGAGCGGAAGCTCGTCGACCCCTACTTCAAAGGCGTGTACATGCGGCGCGTGCCAAGGCGATGGCAAACCATTGGGGCGATCCAGTTGGCGGCAACAAATGGCACGGAATCGTCGAGGAGGTCGCGGCTCGCCGGAGAGTGGCGCCAGCGTCGAAGACCAGTACGCACGCCGTTCGCCGCGCGATTTCGTCCCTCGCACCCGCGGTCGCCAACTGTTTGTCCGTTCGCGCAGCTTGCCGCGCATGTTCGCCATGTTCGGGTGACAACCAAGACGCCGACTTCAAGCACCTTCACGCCTATAAGCGCATTGACAAGTGCGAAAGTGGGCGGAAGTCCGCGTGCCCTCGACAAGGCCAAGGAGACGATAAGCCGGACGCGCCGACTCGGCGCGTCGGAAGGGCGGCCGGACGGACACAAGTTGGCCAAGAAGGGGAAGCACGCCGACGCGGCGACCGCGCGAGTGCAGGAGTCCATCGAGCACTGCCTCACCGACGTCCAGGCCCGGGCCGTCCTACGCGAAGAGAAGACCGAGGCGCGGTGGTCGACGCTAATGAAGAACAACGCCATCAAGCTAGACCTGCTCCGGACGAACGTCGCCGCGAAGAAGAGGAACACCGACATGGCTTTTCTGATGGGTGCGGCGGACTTGCTTCAGAGCAACGACGAGAAGCTCAGGGCGTGGTACCTGGTCCAGCGCGGCCTCATCCTGAACGAGCTGCCGATGGCAACGCCCACGACGCCGATGACGCCCACGGCCGCACGGACGCCGAGCGAAGACTCTACGTCGCCGCCAGCGATGTCGGGTTGCCGCGCGCGCAACCCAACACCGAAGCAGCTCCGACACCGCCGAGCTCGCGCACGCCGACACCGCCAACACCTGGGACCTACCCCGCCGAGTGATGAATGAACACGCCGAGGGCGGCGGCGCTCTCCTTTTTTTGTAACGACAGACTATGCCCGATCGTCGGACTTGAGAGCGGGAACGGCCGAGTTTGAATTACCGCGTCCTGGGGCCGGCGCGTTGGGTGCGTGACTGGGCGCTAGCTCGCCCCCAGGGGCCGAGCTAGCGCCGGCACGCCCCCAGGATGCCGAATTTAGACGCCCTGAGGGGCCGAACGGCTGGAGATGCCCTAACATGCACTAACCATGTACCCACCCACATTGATTCACTGATACTGTTAAGAGTCCCGGATGTTGTCAGGGATTAGCGTCTGATGTGTGCACTGACTCATCCTCCATATTCTTGCAGCGCATGTGAGTTACTTACTTGGAAGGTGAGACCGATCATTTCGTTTCTGAGGACTTTCGAGCCTTTAGAGCATCTACAACCACATATGGCAAATCCGACCCCTAAAACGCTGCGGACGCGCAGTGACGGGGCACACCTTAAATTTCATTTGTTGCATCCGAACATCTCATACTCGATTCTTATATCCATACAAAGACATGCAAAAGAAAAAATAGAACCTACGTACTATGTTGATCATAGCTACTCCTCGTCGGAGATCACCACGATCTTCGTGTCCGGCTTCGGCAGCATGGGCGGAAGCTGCAGCTCCGGCTCCTCCGGCTGCTCCGCTCCGGCCATTAGATGTGTGCACTGACTCATACTCCATATTCTTGCTGCGCATGTGAGTTACTTGGAAGGTGAGACCGATCATTTCGTTTCTGAGGACTTTCGAGCCTTTAGAGCATATACAGCCTGGCAAATCCGACCCCTCAAACGCCAGCGGACGCTCAGTGACCGGGCACACCTTAAATTTCATTTGTTGCATCCGGACATCTCATACTGGATTCTTATATCCATACAAAGACATGCAAAAGAAAAAATAAAACCTACGTACTACGTTGATCATAGCTACTCCTCGTCGGAGATCACCACGATCTTCGTGTCCGGCTCCGGCAGCATGGGCGGAAGCTATAGCTCCGGCTCCTCCGGCTGCTCCGCTCCAGCCATTAGCGTCTGATGTGCGCACTGACTCATACTCCATATTCTTGCTGCGCATGTGAGTTACTTGGAAGGTGGCACTGATCATTTCCTCTCTGAGGACTTTTGAGCCTTTATATGCCTTGGAGAGGAGGAGGAACCGATCGGGTAGGTAAACATGTGAACTTTCTGACTAGGCATGGGGGCCGTATGATATGCATGGATCGATAGTGATGGATCGGGCAAGAATGCATGGGTGACCACGTTGCACCAAGTCTTGTGTACAGTGTAGCCATGTAGCACTTGCGGTTTTTCAGCATTGCCAGCTCTGATTGAATTTCTGGTTAACTTCTGGTGCTGGGAGCCAGCTCGGGGCTGGCTGTTACCGATCTCCGGAACTCATTCTCCGGCGAGATTGCGTGGCCGTGTCTCCGGCGGTGGGAGGAATTAATCTTGAGCCACATGCACGCCCACATGCAAGAACTATCGTTCGACAAGCTCGCGTGATCGGTTATTTTCTCCCTTAACTCTTCGATCCTCTCGTGTATCGATTGACCGATCAATACTATTCTACATGGCCAGTGCTGTCGGGTCACTAGATTAATTTACAGCGTGCTGATGACCGTAGATGTTCTCAACTCAAGATCTGCAGATCAGGAGGCGTCCTTGTCATCAACCATTCACCAGCGTGCCCGAGACGACGGGACTGCTTGCGACACGGACATGGCGCAGCGGTGCAGCCACACGCTTACTCTTCAACCGGAAAATCGAAGAAGCTGGTAGATCTTCACGTACGGTTCATTGATCGATCAACGCTACGGATCAGGAAAATACGCAGCTAGTGGCAGCGGTTAACGCCGTCGTCTACGACGGTCAATACATGAGAAATGCATTGACTGGTCCGGACGACGGGACGGTCCTTCTTTTACCGTAGGACTAGCGTGCGTGCGTGCAAGTTAGCGGTCGCTGATCGGTGTACACGGGCGCAGTTCTGGCCAGTAGTTTCTTCCATGCATGCTCGCCGACTCGCCGTACGTGGACTCTTGGTCTACTCTCCCTCGGATCCAGTTGAACTGTCTTCGCTAATACTAGTAGTACGTACGAAAAAGATGTTGATGACGATGACGATGAAAAAGATGGATTAGTAATACTACAAGAGCGGAAAAGGAGCTAGCTACCTAGCGGGTCAAGTGAAAGGTCCCATGCGAAACCTGTTGCGAACTTGGAGCAACAATCAGCGGAGCTTTTAGCTGGTACTGGTACTGGTAGAGGCTCCTCGACACGGTGTTAGGTAAATTAGGCGCAGCATGCAGCTGCGCTTGTCCGTGCCCGGCCATGTGAGCCCCGGGTCGCTGTTAGGGCAACCTGCAGAATATAATCTGGCCGAAAGCTTCCGGTGACGGTTCGGTCCAAAATGGAAGTAGCGGAAACAACACGTTGCACACACAGTTGGGCAACTGGCCAACTGGGTACGTCGGAATAGGATTGATAGCTGCCGCCTGGCGCCTGTGTGTGCCGAACTGCCGATGGCCCGGTGCCGGAAGTACCTCGCCCCAGTCGTGCGTGATCTTCTTTTTTCAGTTGGAGTACCTCGCGCGTGATTAACGACGAGTGTCATGCGATGCGAGTGACCAAAGAATCTTTAGGGCATCTCCAGCCGCGCCCCAAAAGCGCCTCCCTGCGCGATTTTTTGCCACGGCCAAAAAACGTCCCGGCCATGCTTCTGCGACGCCGAAAATCACCGGTTTGGACCTTTTTTCGCCCGGCGGTCACAGGCGAACCCGGCTACTGGGGAGCCGTTAGGGGCTCCAACATAGCGAAGCGCTACCGCCCACGCCGGCAGGGAAAAGTCAAGTTTTTCTTCCCGACTCGCGCCGCACCCCTCGCCCTCGGCCACCACTAGTCTGTATCCCGGCGACGGTCGCCGCCTACTCCACCTAGATAGCCATTCCCGCTGAAAATAGCGGCCGCCGCGGCAACCCTCCCCGCAACACTAGGCGGTGCCGCCGCCGTTCCGGCCGCGAGGCGCGGTTTAACGGCGTTACACGCCCACGAGCGCAAGGTGTTCGGCGTTTGGTGACTTCGGCGATGGACTCCGATGAGGAGGAAGAGCTCGCCCGTATTCGGAGGAGGAAGCCGCGCCGACGCCCGTGAAGAAGAGCATCGATGGTGCTCGCCGCCCTCGCCAGTTCTTTGGCGAGCAATGAAAAGCCGCGTCGAGGTGGCTCGGCGCCGGGGCGGGTGAAAGCAAAGAACCGGCATCGTCTGCAAGGCTACTGCATGCTCTACTCCGACTACTTCGCCGATGCTCCACTTCATGGCGAGAGAACATTTCAGCGCCGTTATCGGATGAGCCGAAAGCTCTTCCTCAGGATTGTGAATTCCATCCGGGAGTTCGACAACTACTTCAAGTGCAAGATGGATTGCACTGGCGCTCTTGGATGAAATACGAGTTTTTATTTGTTGAACTATATAATTTGTTGAACTATTTGTTGTTGTACTAATTTGTTGAAGTATTTGATTTTTCTGTAATGAAATATGTGATAAGGAATAATTATGTTGATAAATGAACGCCGAGAAAGGGCGAAACCACGCCGAATATGGGCCTATTCTCGCCCATATGGGCCGTTTATTCGCCGAAATTGGGCTGCCAAGTGGGCCAATTTAGCGTCTGGCGAGCTGGGGCGGCGATCGGCGAAAATCGCCTCAACGCCGAGTGTCTCGCGGCTCGCCCCAGGGGCGATTTTTAAAGGCCCTAGGGGCCAACGGCTGGAGATGCCCTTGCTGGCTACCAGAGGTACCGGACTAGCACCAACCCAGAAGTTGGAACGAGCATTTTGACAGTGAGCGAGTGCAGAGTTGATTAATGGAGGTCAGACTCTGAACATCTGAACATTTTGGCAGTGAGCGAGTGGAGAGTGGATCAATTTTGCCACCTTCCGGGTTTTGAAATGGCTTCTGAACATCTGATACCCGTGGAGATCAGACTCAGAGACGTGGCCTCGGGAGGGACGTGCGGGGAGAATAGAAGACGATATTCAAAGGGCTGCGGATGGGCCGGACATAGGGCGCGACTATGGCCCAGTTCCTTTTAGCTTTTGATTCTTCAAAATCAGCTTTTGGGAAGGCCAGTGACGCGCGCCGGTGTGCCGGCCGAAATTTAGGCCGGTCGCACCGCTCCCGTACTATTCGTTAAGTTACAGCTGCTGGATCTGCATGTAGGCTTTCCCCTCGCTAACTGCTTTGTTAGAGTTATAAAAAAACTGCTTCATTACGGAAACAAAGGAAAAGCCATGACGCCCCATCGCGTGTAGCTAGTAGCCTTAAGGCAGCAAGCTTGCCGGGCGTCCTGTCCGCTTGCCTTAACGCCTGTCGCTGCCCTCGTCGCCGATGCTCGCCCACGTAGCACCCGTCCTCACCGGTTCCAATAGTACGACGTCGCCCCTCGTAGCAAAATTGTGCCGCCTGACGTCTCTGTTGTTGCAGCACCTAGCCGTCACCGCTGTAACACGTCCATCGAAGCACCACCGTACCGCCGGTCACAGCTCTCAGCGTCACCGCTCGCACCTCGGTTTGAAGTTTTTTCTCACGCCGTTGAAGCTTTTATGCACCCCGCCGTTGAAGCTTTTCCCTACACCGGTGAAGCTTTTATCCATGCCCGTTGAAGCTTTTTTTCATCGACGCTCGCTGCACGGGGTTGCACGAACGACGGCCACTAGTCAACGCCATGTAGCAAAAAACCTCACCGGTCATAGCCAACAACAACGACGGTTACAGCAATAACCGTCGCCACCGCCCCAGGTCGCATCTCCGCCATGAATGGATGTAGCAAATTTCCTCGTCTGTTGCAGCAAAAAACGATGCCGGTTGTAGCAAAAAAGTTTATCGCTTCCACCAAAAAAAGCTTACCGCTGCCATCCGCCGTCACCATTGTAGCGTTGATCGGATGTAGCTTCCGTAGTTGCCGGTTGCAGGAAAAAAAATTACGTGGTTGCAGCAAAAACAAAATAAACGTCACGCCGGGTGCCGTGTACGGTGGTAACAAACCTTGTAGCCGGTGGTACCAAAAAACATCATGATTTGCAGCAAAAAAACGGTTTTCGCCCGTCATCAAGGTTGCATCATCTTCATGAATTATGTCACAAAAAAAAGATTGTCGCCGGTAGTAGCAAATGAAAACGCTGGAAGTAGCAAAACAAAACACTGGTTGCAGCAAATAAAAAATCAGCGACAAAATCATGTGGTTGGTTCCAATAAAAAAAATTGTCGATTGTAACATCCCTCGCCGCCGGATGTAACATCGCCTCGGCTTTCAAAATGAATGGTTCCAACAATGTCTCCATTGTCACACGCCATGGTTGGTCGCTCGCCATGGCTGGTCGCGCGCCACCGATGGTCACCAACGTTGCACACGGCCTCTTGCAGCTCTCCCCGCTGTGACTTCTCCGTCATGTCGTCTTCTTCGCCCCCGCCGTGGCTCGCCCTACCAGCTAGGGCACATCATCGCGGTGCGCTGCGTATGGCGGCGAAGATGGGAGAAAAGGAGCAGTTGCAGAGTTGTAGGGAAGAAGAGAAAGGCGTACGTGGAAAACCCGATTTGAGGAGTGCTCCCGTGATGCACCTGAAAAAAAGATTTAAAGAGCGCTCCTGTTTCCTCAAAAAAAAAAGAGCGCTCCCGTAACACATGATTGAAAACGATCCTAAGGCTCGGGTGTGACCGGCCGAGCATTCGGTCGGCGCCCCGGCCCCAAGCGTTCCCCTTTGGGAAACTTGCCACAGAATCAGCTTCTTCCAGAATCAACCGTCGAGTTCTTTTCTGAGATTTTGGTCTCTGATTATGGGATGAGTTGTATGCTGAAATGTCTGCAATGTCCCTGAACTAAAACTCAGTGTTGGATTGCTAACACTTGGTTGTTTCGAACAAATTATCGTCGAATATGAGCATGAATACGATTTATGAATATTTTAGCTTGTTCAATATTACAAGAAAGAAGGTTTCCAAGTTTCCTTTGCTACAAAAGAAGTTGCTAAATATTATTACAAATAGACTGGCTAGTCTCATGGTACTAGACTGATAGCAATAGCATCACGTGTTTCGGCCATGGTACCATCATCTTCTGGTGGTAGAGCGTTCGCGCCTGTAAATGGCAATGGGGGCTGCACATACACATCATTGTCAAACTTGTCAAAATGCTCATCATGCAACTTGCTATCACGAATGAAGTTGTGGAGACACATGCATGCAGTGACAATCATCTTTTGGCTCTCCGGTTTGTACCGTGGTATGCCTCCAAGAATTCGCCATTTCATCTTGAGAATACCGAATGTTCTTTCAATGACATTTCGCAAAGAACAATGACGATGGTTGAATGTCTCATGTCTACCAATGGGTGGGTGTTGTTGGAACTCAGGTACATGGTATCGTTGCCCTTTGTATGGTGCTAGATATCCAACCCTGTTTGGATATCCGGAGTCCACAAGGTAATATTTATCTATAGTAAAACATCATAAGATATTAGAAATGTAGTACATATCATCATGTACATAACAAAATACATACAAGAGATTACCTGCCGGAGGTTGTGGAAAATGATCATAACAAACTATAGCATCGCTCCATACACGTGTGTCATGAACAGATCCGGGCCATCCAGGAACAACAAAAGTGAACCTCATATCGAAATCACAAACTGCCATGACATTTTCACTTGTAACCCCTTTCCTATTCTTGTGTTGTGGCTCCAACTCCTTAGGCACAATCACTTCAATGTGTGTTCCATCTATGGCTCCAATAGCATTTTTGAAATGAGGCCAGAACTTTGTTTTTCTTAGTATGGGGTGCGGTTCAGAGAAAGATGGATTAATAGGCCTAATGAAATCGCCAGCCATGCGGTCAACACACTCCAAAACCTCATGAATTTTTTTGTTGATGAGAGAACGACTATGTCCAAACTGATCTGCTACATTATCAGTGGTTTGGCACGTCCCCAAAGTCCATCAAAATTGTGCCAATGCTTCTTTCGATGATATGTTGCAAGTTGACTTAAGCCCGTACTTCTCAACCAACAATTCATGCAATGAGTAAAAAACTGACCTCCTCATTCTGAACATAGAGTAGAAAGCTTTTGCATCTTGCTCCTTCTCTGCCACCCATTGGAGGCCCGTAACAAGGTGTGACTTTCTTGGTGCATATGGCAATCTCTCACTTGGCGACGCCACTTCCATAGCACATGCAAACATGGCCAAATCCCATTCCTCATCTGATCCATCTGAAGATTCATCTGAAGTGTCCATCTGCCACATACACATACACAGGAGAGTTTACTAACAACATACAAAATTACCAACAATAGTTCTACATGATAAAATACAATTCCAAAGCAAATAATTATGTTCTGAACAAGTGAACATTGCATTATGAGAGCAAACAACATGTTCAGGACATTACAAGTTGGAAGCAAAGGGCTGGTTCACAACATTACATGTTTCGAAGCAAATAGTTGGAAGCAAATGATACATATCGGTTCGCATCATTACAAGTTCAAAGCAAATAGTTGGGTTCTACTTATTTTTTGTTGAGCTCCCATGTCCTCTCTATCCATCGAAGCCTTGCACTAGGTTCATGATCCTTGATTGTTATGAAAATATCACGATATTTCCTTTCCAACATAAGATGGGAAGCATAGAAATGCACATCACTCACAGGCAGGGACGAAGCTAGAAAAAAAGTTCAATGGGGTCATGTCTATGACAGCGGGGTCATCTTCTATTAATGAATAGTGATTAGTACCTAGTTTATGAAGGATTTGCTGATTCCATTGGGGTCAATTGACCCCAATCCTTACAAGGCAGCTCTGTCCCTGCTCCCAGGTTTAGCACCATCCATAATCACCATGTTCATCATGTCTCCAATCTCCTTTCTTGTTGTATCCTCTCCCAGGTTTTCCTTTCTCTTTTCCCTTGCACCAAAGAGGTCAACCATACGTACAAGTGCATCAGTTTTAACACTTTCATTTGACCACTTCTCATTCATCCTAGGACTTGGTGAATAAGAACATGGCATATTCTTCCCACTCTTGGCACGCTTCATACGAGGTGTAGCTTCAACATCATGACTTTCACAACCTGAATCATCATCCATATTAAAGCGAGATGAACCACTTTGATATGTGGGAATTGGCACCCTAGCATGTTCATTTGTGACATAGCAAGCATCAAACACCTCTCTCATTTTGTCCTCTACTAGTGGAGCATACCGGAACTTGGCAGCTATTGGATTTGCCTGCAATAAAATACCAGGACTCACAGTTAAATAATGATAGAAGAACATCACTCACTACTTGAACATCACTTGGGCATGGTCTACTTGAATGAATGCACAAAATACCTTTATCTCCAATGCCCAACACTCATCTGTAGCTGCAATGGTCTTCGTATATTCATCTCTACCAATGCCAGTTGCTTTCTGAGTCAATGTCTTTCATACACCGTAGTCTGCTCTACATATATCCCATCTATTCTTCAGTTGGTCGGAAGAATAATTTCTCCCGGAGCGCTCATTGAACTTTCTAACCAAATTAGCTTTTCCAGTGTCGGTTAAAGTGGTGACTCCCCTTCAGCGACTCTGGCTTTGGACTCGCTGAAGGGTGATCGAGCTGGGCCAGCCCACGAGCACGGGAGGCCACAACCTCTTTTCCATTTTTGACATTTTTTTATTTTTAATTTTGTACGTTTTCATGCTTTAAAATATTATATATATATATATATATATATATATATATATATATATAGGACAAATGTTTCCTACAAGCAGTGGTAGTTACCACCACTTGCGTTTTGTATGTTGTATGTAGTATCTGTTGAAACCGAGAGTATGTACGTGTAGTATGTAGTATATAATAATGATTAGGTAGTATATATACTAATTTTTAGGTAGTATGTACCATTTTTTGAGTATGCTCATTTTTACGTACAAATATGTACGTATTTTACAAATATAACGAAAACTATGGGCTCATATGCAATTTTTTCATGTAACTTGTTTTAAAATATCTAATATATATTATACGAATATATTTAAAATAATAAAGTAGTGTATATAGTACCACATGGTAGTATATGAGACATATGGGGTAACTACCACATATATATATAACAAAAACACTCTTCAAAAAACATTTGAAAAAAATGTTAATTATGTATATAAAAATGTTGAAACAAGTATTTGAAAAAATGTTGAACAAATATTTGAAAGAATGTTGATCATGTATTTGAAACATGTTGAACAAGTATTTAAAAATGTTGATCATGTATATAAAAAAATTGAAGAAGTATTTGAAAAGTGTTGAGAAAATATTTGAAAAATGTTAAACAATTATTTGAAAAAATATTGATCATGTATATAAAAATGTAGAATGAAAAACAAAAGAAATAAAGAAAAAAATAAAACAAATTGAAGATGAAAAAATCGGAGAAGAAATAAAAGAAAATAAAAAAACAAAGAAAAACCGGAGAAGACGGGCTTCGATCACCTCCAATAGGTCGTGATCCTAGTAGTAACCAGTAACTCGAAGCGGGCAGAATGGTTAACTGCGTCGGTGATCCCCTGGAGACTAGGACATCCCTACGGACTCGCTTAATGCGATAAATAGTCGCTGCAGGCAGACATAAGAACGACTCACCTATAGTGTTTCCTTTGACGGGCCGGCCCAATAGGGTTGATTTTGGGAACCTTCAGCCACTATTTTTGGAACCATCCGCTCGGTTTTCGGAAGGTCCTGGCCGGTTTTCTTTTCTGCTCCCTTTTTCTGTGTTTTTTTCTCAACAACTCTTTATTGCTTTTTTATTTTTTGTTTTCCCTATTCTTTTGTTTTTTGAAATGCACTTTGACTTTTGTAGTACATGGTGAACATTTATTAGATACACGTTCAATAGCAATAATAAAAGAGCGGATAATCTGTATGTTAAAGTATGTTTGGACCGAGCTGATGCTGACAATAGTTGGCGAAATATTTTGCGGATGCAAGTACTCAAAGTCAGTTCATGTTCAGATCAATGTCCTATAGTTTTGTAGTGTGGGAAGGAGGAACAAGGGCCAAAGGGGCGAACTAAAAATATGAAATCATGTGGGAGAGAGATGCAAGCCTGCCTGGACGTATTAAATCTGCTTTGGATAGATCTGGAGTAATAAATAATATATATTTCTGTGAGAAAAAGGGAGATTTCATTACTCAAGGAGGCTTCTTAGCCTTACACAAGTTCACAATAGAGTCCAGCCCCGTAAACAGCCAAACTGTTGTTCGAGGGGTGTCGCGGCCATACACGACGAGCTCATGACTATTTTTTTTTCCGCGATCAACTAATATGAGTAAAAGAAATCTCCCTTGATTCATCTGCAATCATCCGTCGGATCTCCTCAACAAGTACGCGGTGCTGCGACCGGTTTTCCGAGTGTGCCATAATCATCAACACATCTTCTGCACAGTCCAGTTCCACCATGATCGGCAAATTTGTCCTCTTCGGGGCCAATGCTAGACCCTCCCTACGTGTTGCTAGCTCTGCGTGAAGACCATTATCGCAAGCATGCAACTCCCTGCACTATATATAGAATATCTCCTTTCTCATCCCACAGAAGCATGCCACCTCCTGCTGCACCGGTTGCCTGTACGTAACTACCATCACAATTGAGCTTTGTCCATCCCACGGGGGGCAGCATCCATGGCCTCTCATACCACTGCACACATGTACCTTTTGAGTGGTCTGGCCTCCCTCATACAATATCATCTTCCCTTTCTCCAAATTAGTTCGAGGGGATTATTGTATGCACAATAGCGAATGAATATATTCGAGAAGGAATCTGCGGGATGCTTCTGTGGGTAGTGGTGCCTTGTCATACGTAATCTCGTTGTGAACATACTACATTCTCCAAATGATCATAAGAACCACCATGCACGCCATCTCCATAAGAGCGTCCAGGAGTGTGAAGAGCCACCCAGTCCATTGTTGCAGATGGATTCCACCTTTGGTATTTGCTAGTCTTGCACCATGGCGTGCCATAGTTCCTTGGCGAGTGGACACCTACACGACGCGTGGAAGCCGTGCTCTCGTTCCACACCACAAAGGGGACAAACATCAGTAAGCTCGAGGTGGCGGGAAAATTTGTTGGTCCAAGTGGCGATGGAGTTTGACACAACTCTTCATGCAAACACGCGTATCTTAGGAGGAGCAGCGCATCCACGTATGATCTTCCAGATGGCGCGATGACCATCCGGTGCCCTCATCATGGCAGTTGCCAATGGACGCTCGTGCTCGTCCATGGCTAAGTGATAGGCCGAACGAACGGTCAGGATACATTTCCTCTCCCGCGCCAATGTGATGATGTCACCGGTGACGCACGTGATGTACGGATGCGTGTGATGGTGTCGATGTCTGTGGGCAGGAAGTGGCGTCGAATAAGGTCCATGCGCCACGCATCAGACTCATCCAGGAGCTCCGCCACTCTCCAAAGGTGACACGTTCCTTGCTGATTGATGGGTTGGTGTGATGGCTCGCTGAGCAGCCAATGATCATGCCAAATACAAATGCTTTGACCATCGCCACCATGCCACAGGATGCCATTCTCTAGGAGCTGGCCATACTGGAGGGCGTGCCATGTAGAGGAAGCATTTCCCGAGAAGATAGTGTCCTCGAGGCGGCCCTCCGGGTAATAACGAGCCTTTAGCACCTGCACACACAAGCTGTTGGGATTAGTAAATGTGACGACCCGAGACTGACGCTCTAGATGCCTTCCATGTTTTAGGTGTCAGCTCTGTTAATTATTTGTTTGTTGCATTTCATCATTTCATCATGAGCATTGCATCCGCATGTTTTCATAAAACTTGCATCTGCTTGTAGTTGCCGCTTCTTTCTTGTCTCTGTTGACCTTCTCTCAGATCAACCAGACCGCTCTCTTCTCTTTCTTCTCTGACACATCAAACCCCCTTGACTCCATGGCCTTTTGTCAAACCCCTCGCACGCGTCCAAAAGCTATACCGAACCCGATCCGGGCATTCGTGGCCGATGGGTCCGGATCATCCCCAGACGTCCCTAAAACAGCTTCGGGTCATTGTTTGGACTTCCTAACCTATTTATTCCAGGCCGTCCGATTACGATTGGAGGGACCGAATAGCCCCTAAGCCAATCCACCTGCTATATATATACCGGATAAAACCCTAGTGCAGCCTGTCCAATCCACCCATTCCCACCACGCCACCGCCAGCCAACCACCTCTCTCGTGTCTCCCTTGGGATCCCCTCCCGATCCATTCCACCCAACAAGATTCCCGACCAACTCCCTTGATTTTCGCCGGCACCCAACTCACGGCCTCCACCGCACCACTGTCCATCGCCCGAGCCAACCAGGGCTTCTCCTACCCGCCCCCTGCCTCGTTCCCCATCGTCCTCGCCCGTCCTTCATGCGTGGCAAACCGCACCACCACCGGAGCTCCCTCCATTGACGAGCATCACCAACAGTTGAGCCCTGCACCACCCCTTCCTTCCTTTCCTGCTTCTCTCTTCTCCCTCTCACATCTCTCGCTCTCTATAACAGGAGCGCCATGGAGCCTCGCAGCAGGCGCTTGCCGTTGCCGCGGCTCACCTCGCTGTCCAACCGTCAGGCCCTGCTTCACCGCCTGTTGTGCCGGATCCTGCTGGCCTCATCTTTGCTACTTCTTGAGCTTGCGTTGGTTTTTCCCTGAAGAGGAAAGGGTGTGCTACGTCTTGAGCTTGTGTTGGTTTTCCTTGAAGAGGAAAGGGTGATGCAGCAATAGTAGCGTAAGTATTTCCCTCAGTTTTTGAGAACCAAGGTATCAATCCAGTAGGAGGCTCCTCAAAAGTCCCACGCACCTACACAAACAAACAAAGAACTCGCAACCAACGCAATAAAGGGTTGTCAATCCCTTCACGGCCACTTCATGAAAGTGAGATCGATAGAGATAGTATGATAAGATAAATATATTTTGGTATTTTATAATATAGATTGGAAAAGTAAAGATGCAAATAAAAGTAGATTGAAAGCTTATATGATAAAAGATAGACCCAGGGCCATAGGTTTCACTAGTGGCTTCTCTCAAGATAGCATAAGTATTACAGTGGGTGAACAAATTACTGTTGAGCAACTGATAGAAAAGCGAATAATTATGAGATTATCTAGGCATGATCATCTATATAGGCATCAGGTCCGCAACAAGTAGACCGACTCCTGCCTGCATCTACTACTATTACTCCACACATCGACCCCTATCCAGCATGCATCTAGAGTATTAAGTTCAAAAGAACAGAGTAACGCATTAAGAAAGATGACATGATGTAGAGGGATAAACTCATGCAATATGATATAAGCACCATCTTTTTATCCTCGATGGCAACAATACAATACATGCCTTGCTGCCCCTGCTGTCACTGGGAAAGGACACCGCAAGATTGAACCCAAAGCTAAGCACTTGTCCCATTGCAAGAAAGATCAATCTAGTAGGCCAAACCAAACTGATAATTCGAAGAGACTTGCAAAGATAACTCAATCATGCATAAAAGAATTCAGAGGAGATTCAAATATTTCTCATAGATAAAATTGATCATAAACCCACAATTCATCGGATCTCGATAAACACACTACAAAAAGAGTTACATCGAATAGATCTCCAAGAAGATCGAGGAGAACATGGTATTGAGATCCAAAAAGAGAGAAGAAGCCATCTAGCTAATACTATGGACCCGAAGGTCTATGGTAAACTACTCAAAATTCATCGGAGGGGCTATGGTGTTGATGTAGAAGCCCTCCGTTGTCGATTCCCCCTCCGGCGGAGCGCCGGTGAAGGCTCCAAGATTGGATCTCGCGGATACAGAAGATTACGGCGGTGGAAATAGTTTTTTGTGGCTTGTTCTGATGTTCTCGGGGTACGTGGGTATATATAGGAGTAAGAAGTAGGTCGGTGGCCGCCCGAGGGGCCCACAAAATAGGGGGCGCACCCTGTAGGGGTGGGCGCGCACGGGGTGCACCCTCCACCCTCGTGGCCGCCTCGGCTGCTTCTTGGCTTGCACTCCAAGTCCTCTGGATCATGTTCGTTCCAAAAATCACGCTCCCAAAGGTTTCATTCCATCTGGACTCCGTTTGATATTCCTTTTCTTCGAAATACTGAAATAGACAAAAAAAACAGCAATACGGGTTGGGCCTCCGGTTAGTAGGTTAGTCCCAAAAATGATATAAATGTGTAAAGTGAAGCCCATAAACATCCAAAACGGGTAATATAATAGCATGGAACAATAAAAAATTATAGATACGTTGGAGACGTATCAAGCATCCCCAAGCTTAATTCCTGCTCATCCTCGAGTAGGTAAATGATAAAAACAATTTTTTTGATGTGGAATGCTACCTAGTATAAATCTTAATGTAATTTTCTTTATTGTGGCATGAATGTTCAGATCCAAATGATTCAAAATAAAAGTTCATATTGACATAAGAAATAGTAATACTTCAAGCATACTAATCAAAGCAATCATGTCTTCTCAAAATAACATGGCTAAAGAAACTTCATCCCTACAAAATCATATAGTTAGGCTATGCTTCATTTTCGTCACACAAAAATGCTCCCAAATTCTACACCCCCGATGGCAAGCCAAGCAATTGTTTCGTACTTAAATAATCTCAAACTTTTTCAACTTTCACGCAATACTTGAGCATGAGCCATGGATATAACACTATGGGTGGAATAGAATATGATGATGGGGATTGTGTGGAGAAGACAAAAAAGGAGAAAGTCTCACATTGATGAGGATAATCAACGGGCTATGGAGATGCCCATCAATTGATGTCAACATGAGGAGTAGGGATTGCCATGCAACGGATGCACTAGAGCTATAAATGTATGAAAGCTCAACAAAAGAAAATTAGTGGGTGTGCATCCAACTTGCTTGCTCACGAAGACCTAGGGTATTTTGAGGAAGCCCATCGTAGGAATATACAAGCCAAGTTCTATAATGAAAAATTCCCACTAGTATAAGAAAGTGACAACATATGAGACTCGCTATATGAAGAACATGGTGCTAATTTGAAGCACAAGTGTGGAAAAGGGATAGTAACATTGCCCCCATTTTATTTATTTTCTCTTTTTTTTCTTTTTCTTTTTTTCTTCTTCTTTTTTTCTTTTGGCCTTTCCTTTTTTTCTTTTGGCCTTTTTTTTTCTTTGGCCTTTTTTTCTTTTTGGCCTTTCTTTTTTTTCTTTTGGGGACAATGCTCTAATAATGATGACCATCACACTTTTATTGATTTACAACTCATGAATTACAACTCAAAACTAGAACAAGATATGACTCTATATGAATGCCTCCGGCAGTGTACCGGGATGGGCAATGAATCAAGAGTGACATGTACGAAAAATTATGCAAAGTGTCCTTGCCACAAATACGATGTCAACTACATGATCATGCAATGGCAATATGAGAATAGTAATGTGTGTCATGATGATAAACGGAACGGTGGAAAGTTGCATGGCAATATATCTTGGAATGGCTATGGAAATGCCATAATAGGTAGGTATGGTGGCTGTTTTGAGGAAGATATAAGGAGGTTTATGTATGATAGAGCATATCATATCACGGGGTTTGGATGCACCGGCGAAGTTTGCACCAACTCTCAAGGTGAGAAAGGTAATGCAAGGTACCGAAGAGGTTAGCAATGATGGAAAGGTAAAAGTGCGTATAATCCATGGACTCAATATTAGTCAAAAGAACTCATATACTTATTGCAAAAATCTACAAGTCATCAAAAATCAAGCACTATGCGCGTCCTCCTAGGGGAATAGATTGGTAGGAAAATACCATTGCTCGTCCCCGACCGCCACTCATAAGGATGCACAATCCAAGGGCACCTCATGTTTCAAATTTGTTACATAACTTTAACCATACGTGCATGCTACGGGACTTACTAATTTCAACACAAGCATTCTTTAAATTCATAATCACCCAACTAGCACGACTTCAATATCACTACCTCCATATCTCAAAACAATTATCAAGTATCAAATTGATCATAGCATCCAATTCACTTCCTATGATAGTTTTTATTATACCCAACTTGGATGCCTACCATTCTAGGACCAATTTTATAACCATAGCAAATACCATGCTGTTCTAAGAGACTCTCAAAATAATATAAGTGAAGCATGAGAAACTAACAATTTCTACAAAATTAAGCCATCGCCGTGCTCTAAAAGATATAAGTGAAGCACTAGAGCAAAAACTATCAAGCTCAAAATATATAAGTGAAGCACATAGAGTATTCTAATAAATTTCAATCAAGTGGGCTGCTCCCAAAAGGTGTGTACAGCAAGGATGATTGTGGAAAACTAAAAAGCAAATACTAATATCATACAAGACGCTCCAAGCAAAACACATATCGTGTGGCGAATAAAAATATAGCTCCAAGTAAAGTTACCAATGAACGAAGACGAAAGAGGGGATGCCTTCCGGGGGCATCCCCAAGCTTAGACTTTTGGCTATTCTTGAATATCTTGGGGTGCCATGGGCATCTCCAAGCTTAGGATCTTGCCACTCCTTATTCCACAATCCATCAAATCTTTACCCAAAACTTGAAAACTTCACAACACAAAACTCAACAGGAAATCTCATAAGCTCCGTTAGTGAAAGAAAGCAAAACCACCACTTAAAATACTTTAATGAACTCATTATTTATTTATATTGGTGTTAAACCTACTGTATTAAAAGTTCTCTATGGTTCATACCACTTAATACTAGCAATAGATGCATCAAAATAAGCAAACAACACACGAAAAATAGAATCTGTCAAAAACAGAACAGTCTATAGCAATATGTAATCCAAGAATACTTATGGAACTCTAAAAATCCTAAAAAAATAGGAATTCCTGTACAATTTGTCTATCTACATAAAAAAGAATCAACGCAAAAGCACGTTTCTGTGATTTAACAAAACTAATTTTGTGCTGCAAAGTTTCTGTTTTTCAGCAGAATCAAATTAACTATCACCATAGGTTATCCTATAGGTTCTACTTGGCACAAACACTAATTAAAACATAAAAACACATATAAACAGAAGGTAGATGCAAAATTTATTACTAAACAGGAACAAAAACAAAAAACACAAATAAAATTGGGTTGCCTCCCAACTAGCGCTATCGTTTACCGCCCCTAGCTAGGCATAAAAGCGAGGATAGATCTAAGTAGTGCCATCTTTGGCACTCAATTCATAAGTAGCTCGCATGATAGATTCATAAGGTAATTTAATTTTCTTTCTTGGAAAGTGCTCCATGCCTTTCGTTAATGGAAATTGTACTCTAATATTCCCTTCCTTCATATCAATAATCGCGCCAATCGTTCTAAGGAAAGGTCTACCAAGAATAATAGGGCAAGAAAGATTGCAATCTATATCAAGAACGATAAAATCTACGAGCACCAAATTTCTATTTTCAACAATGAGAACATAATTGATCCTTCCAATTGGCTTTTTAATGGTGGAATCTGCAAGGTGCAAATTTAAAGAGCAATCATCAAGATCATGGAAACCTAGAATATCACATAAAGTTTTCGGAATCGTGGAAACACTAGCACCCAAATCACATAAAGCATAACACTCATGATCTTTAATTTTAATCTTTATAGTAGGTTCCCACTCATCATTAAGTTTTCTAGGTATAGAATTTCCAAATTAAGTTTTTCATCAAAAGATTGCATCAAGGCATCAACGATATGTTTGGTAAAAGCTTTATTTTGACTATAAGCATGAGGAGAATTCACAACGGATTGCAACAAGGAAATACAACCTTCTAAAGAACAATTATCATAATCAAATTCCTTGAAATCCAAGATAGTGGGTTCAATGCTATTTAAAGTCTTGACCTCTCCAATCCCACTTTTACCAAATTTAGCATCAAGATCTGAAAACTCCGAATTATTGGGACGCCTTTTAACTAAAGTTGACTCATCTCCAGCCCCATCATTATTAAGATTCATATTGCAAAACAAAGATCTAATAGGAGACACATCACTAACTTTAAGATCTTCATCATTATTTTCATTGAAACTAGAAGAACACGCCTTTACAAAGCAATCTTTCTTAGCACGCAATCTAGCGGTTCTTTCCTTGCACTCATTAGTGGACACTCTCATTGCTTTGAGAGACTCATTGATATCATGCTTAGGAGAAGTAGATCTAAATTTCAAAGAATCAACATCAAGCGAGAGTCTATCAACGTTCCTAGCCAATTCATCAACTTTGAGCAATTTTTCTTCAGGCAAGGCATTAAATTTTTTTGAGAGATCATAAATTCTTTCACACTATTCTCAAAATCAGAGGGCATCTTATTAAAATTACCATAAGAATTATTGTAGGAATTTCCAGAATTATTAGAGGAATTACTAGGGAACGGTCTAGGATTATAGTTTCCTCTATAAGCATTGTTTCCAAAACTATTCCTACCAACAAAATTCACATCCATAGATTCATTGTTATTCTCAATCAAAGTAGACAAAGGCATATCATTGGGATCAATAGGAGCACTCTTACTAGCAAACAATTTCATAAGTTCATCCATCTTCCCATTCAAAACATTAATTTCTTCTATACATGTACTTTTTTACTAGTAGATCTTTCGGTATGCCATTGAGAATAATTAGCCATAATATTATCAAGGAGTTTTGTGGCATCTCCTAAAGTGATTTCCATAAACGTGCCTCCCGCGGCTGAATCTAAAAGATTTCTAGAAGCAAAATTCAATCCGGCATAAAATTTTTGTATGATCATCCATAAGTTAGAGCCATGAGTAGGGCAATTGCGAATCATCAATTTCATTTTTACCAAGATTGGGCAACATGCTCATGACCAAGTTGTTTAAAATTCATAATATCGTTCCTAAGAGTGATGATCTTAGCGGGAGGAAAATATTTAGAGATAAAAGCATCTTTGCACTTGTTCCAAGAATCAATACTATTTTAGGCAAAGACGAAAACCAAACCTTAGCACGACCTCTAAGGGAAAACGGAAATAACTTCAATTTAACAATATCATTGTCAGTTTCTTTCTTCTTTTGCATATCACACAAATCAACAAAGTTGTTTAGATGGGTAGCAGCATCTTCACTAGGAAGGCCGGCGAATTGATCTTTCATAACAAGATTCAACAAAGCAGTATTGATTTCACAAGACTCAACATCATTAAGAGGAGCAATCAGAGTACTAAGGAAATCATTATTATTGGTATTGGAGAAATCACACAATTTGGTATTATCTTGCGCCATGGCGACAAGTAATCCAACACACAAGCAAACAGAAAAAGGCAAGCGAAAAAGAGAGAGGAGATTGGGAAAGAGAGGGCGAATAAAACGGCAAGGGTGAAGTGGGGGAGAGGAAAATGAGAGGCAAATGGCAAATAATGTAAATGCGAGGGAGATGAGTTTGTGATGGGTACTTGGTATGTCTTGACTTGAGGGAAGACCTCCCCGACAGCGGCGCCAGAAATCCCTGAAGAGGAAAGGGTGTGCTACGTCTTGAGCTTGCGTTGGTTTTCCTTGAAGAGTAAAGGGTGATGCAGCAATAGTAGCGTAAGTATTTCCCTCAGTTTTTGAGAACCAAGGTATCAATCCAGTAGGAGGCTCCTCAAAAGTCCCACGCACCTACACAAACAAACAAAGAACTCGCAACCAACACAATAAAGGGGTTGTCAATCCCTTCACGGCCACTTGCGAAAGTGAGATCTGATAGAGATAGTATGATAAGATAAATATATTTTTGGTATTTTATAATATAGATTGGAAAAGTAAAGACGCAGATAAAAGTAGATTGAAAGCTTATATGATAAAAGATAGACTCGGGGGCCATAGGTTTCACTAGTGGCTTCTCTCAAGATAGCGTAAGTATTACGGTGGGTGAACAAATTACTGTCGAGCAATTGATAGAAAAGTGAATAATTATGAGATTATCTAGGCATGATCATGTATGTAGGCATCACGTCCGCAACAAGTAGACCGACTCCTGCCTGCATCTACTACCATTACTCCACACATCGAACGCTATCCAGCATGCATCTAGAGTATTAAGTTCATAAGAACAGAGTAACGTATTAAGAAAGATGACATGATGTAGAGGGATAAACTCATGCAATATGATATAAACCCCATCTTTTTATCCTTGATGGAAACAATAAAATACGTGCCTTGCTGCCCCTGCTGTCACTGGGAAAGGACACCGCAAGATTGAACCCAAAGCTAAGCACTTCTCCCATTGCAAGAAAGATCAATCTAGTAGGACAAACCAAACTGATAATTCGAAGAGACTTGCAAAGATAACTCAATCATACATAAAAGAATTTAGAGGAGATTCAAATATTTCTCATAGATAAACTTGACCATAAACCCACAATTCATTGGATCGCGACAAACACACCGCAAAAAGAGTTATATCGAATAGATTCCAAGAAGATCGAGGAGAACATGGTATTGAGATCCAAAAAGAGAGAAGAAGCCATCTAGCTAATAACTATGGACCCGAAGGTTTGTGGTAAACTACTCACAACTCATCGGAGGGGCTATGGTGTTGATGTAGAAGCCCTCCATGGTCGATTCCCCCTCCGGCGGAGCGCCGGCGAAGGCTCCAAGATGGGACGGCGGTGGAAATAGTTTTTCGTGGCTTGTTTTGATGTTCTCGGGGTACGTGGGTATATATAGGAGGAAGAAGTAGGTCGGTGGCCACCCAAGGGGCCCACGAGATAGGGGGCGCACCCTGTAGGGGTGGGCGCGCCCTCCACCCTCGTGGCCGCCTCGGCTGCTTCTTGGCTTGCACTCCAAGTCCTCTGGATCACGTTCGTTCCAAAAATCACGCTCCTGAAGGTTTCATTCCGTTTGGACTCCATTTGATATTCCTTTTCTTCGAAATACTGAAAGAGGAAAAAAAACAGCAATACGGGCTGGGCCTCCGGTTAGTAGGTTAGTCCCAAAAATGATATAAATGTGTAAGTAAAGCCCATAAACATCCAAAACGGGTAATATAATAGCATGGAACAATCAAAAATTATAGATACGTTGGAGACGTATCAGGGTGATGCAGGAAAGTAGAGATAAGTATTTCACTCAGTTTGAGAACCAAGGTATCAATCCAGTAGGAGACAACGCACAAATTACCGAATACCTGCACAAACAATCAAACAACTTGCACCCAACGCAGTAAAGGTGTTGCCAATTCCTGCACAGTTACTTGCAAAAGTGAGATCTGATAAAGATAGATAAATGATAAAGTAAATATTTTTGGTATTTTTGGTTTATAGATCAGAAAGTATAAGATTACAAAATAGTAGATCGGAAACTTATATGATGGAAAATAGACCCAGGGCCGTAGGTTTCACTAGAGGCTTCTCTCAAGATAGCAAATAACACGGTGGGTAAACAAATTACTACCGAGCAATTGATAGAAAAGCCCAAAGTCATGACGATATCTAAGGCAATGATCATGAATATAGGCATCACGTCCGTGTCAAGTAGACCGAAACGATTCTGCATCTACTACTATTACTCCACACATCGATTGCTATCCAGCATGCATCTAGAGTATTAAGTTCATAAAGAACGGAGTAACGCATTAAGTAAGATGACATGACGTAGAGGAATTAACTCAAGCAATATGATGAAAACCCCATCTTTTTGTCCTTGATAGCAACAATACAATACGTACCTTGCTACCCCTACTGTCACTGGAAAGGACACCGTAAGATTGAACCCAAAGCTAAACACTTAACCCATTGCAAGAAAAACCAATCTAGTTGGCCAAACCAAACTGATAGTTCGAAGAGAATTATAAAGATATCAAATCATGCATGTAAGAATTCAAAGAAGATTCAAATAATATTCATTCATAATCTGATCATAAATCCATAATTCATCAGATCTCAGCAAACACACCGCAAAGAAGTATTACTTCGAATGGATCTCCAAGAACACCAAGGAGAACATGGTATTGAGAATCAAAGAGAGAGAAGAAACCATCTAGCTACTAGCTATGGAGCCGTATGTCTACGATAAACTACTCACGCTTCATCGGAAGGGCAATAGAGTTGATATAGAAGCCCTCCATGATCGAATCCCCCTTCGGCAGGGTGCCAGAAAAGGTCCCTAGATGGGATCTCACGGGTACAGAAGGTTGCGGCAGCGGAAAAGTGTTTTCGTGGATGCCTCTGGTGGTTTGCGGATATATGGGAATATATAGGCGAAAGAATTAGGCCAGGAGGGTCGCCGGGGCCCACAAGGGTGGGGGCGCGCCCTACCCCTTGGGCGCGCCCTCCGTCCTTGTGGCCGCCTCGTGGCTCCTCCAACTTCATCTCCAAGTCTCCTGGTTGTCTTCTGGTCCAACAAAAATCATCATGATGGTTTCATTCCGTTTGGAGTCCTCTTGGTATTCCTTTTCTGTGAAACTCAAAAACAAGGAAAAAACAGGAACCGACACTGGGCTCTAGGTTTAGATTAGTCCCAAAAATAATAAAAAATACCATATTAATGCATATGAAACATCCAAAACAGATAATGTAATAGCATGGAATAATAATAAATATATAGATACGTTGGAGACGTATCAAGCATCCCCAAGCTTAATTCCTGCTCATCCTCGAGTAGGTAAATGATAAAAACAATTTTTTTGATGTGGAATGCTACCTAACATATTTATTGATGTAATTTCTTTATCGTGGCATGAATGTTAAGATCCATAAGATTGAAAACAAAAGTTTAATATTGACATAAAAAAAATAATACTTCAAGCCAAGCAATTATGTCTTCTCAAAATAACATGGCCAAAGAAAGCTTATCCCTACAAAATCATATAGTCTGGCTATGCTCCATCTTCATCACACAAAATATTCAAATCATGCACAACCCCGATGACAACCCAAGCAATTGTTTCATACTTTTGATGTTCTCAAACCTTTTCAACTTTCACGCAATACATGAGCGTGAGCCATGGACACATCACGATAGGTGGAATAGAATATGGTGGTTGTGGAGAAGACAAAAAGAGGGAGATAGTCTCACATCAACTAGGCGTATCAACGGGCTATGGAGATGCCCATCAATAGATATCAATGTGAGTGAGTAGGGATTGCCATGCAACAGATGCACTAGAGCTATAAGTTTATGAAAGCTCAAAAGAAAACTAAGTGGGTGTGCATCCAACTCGCTTGCTCACGAAGACCTAGGGCAATTTGAGGAAGCCCATCATTGGAATATATAAGCCAAGTTCTATAATGAAAAAAAAAATTCTCACTAGCATATGAAAGTGACATCATAGGAGACTCTCTATCATGAAGATCATGGTGCTACTTTGAAGCACAAGTGTGGAAAAAGGATAGTAACATTGCCCCTTCTCTCTTTTTCTTTCATATATATTTTTTGGGCCTTTCTCTTTTTTGCCTCTTTTCTATATTATTTCATCCGGCGTCTCATCCCGACTTGTGGGGGAATCATAGTCTCCATCATCATTTTCTCACATGGGATAATGCTCTAATAATGATGATCATCACACTTTTATTTACTTACAACTCGATACTTAGAACAAAAATATGACTCTGTATGAGTGCCTCCGGCGGTGTACTGGGATGTGCAATGAATCAAGAGTGACTTGTATGAAAGAATTATGAAATGTGGCTTTGCCACAAATACGATGTCAACTACATGGTCATGCAAATCAATATGACAATGTTGAAGCGTGTCATAATAAAAGGAACGATGGAAAGTTGCATGGCAATATATCTCGGAATGGCCATGGAAATGCCATAATAGGTAGGTACGGTGGCTGTTTTGAGGAAGGTATATGGTGGGTGTATGGTACCAGCGAAAGTTGCGTGGCACAAGAGAGGCTAGCAAATGGTGGAAGGGTGAGAGTGAGTATAATCCATGGACTCAGCATTAGTCATAAAAAACTCATATAATTATTGCAAAATCTATTAGTTATCGAAACAAAGTACTACGCGCATGCTCCTAGGGGGGTAGATTGGTAGGAAAATACCATCGCTCATCCCCGACCGCCACTCATAAGGAAGACAATCAAAAAATAAAAATCGTGCTCCGACTTCATCACATAACGGTTCACCATACGCGCATGCTACGAGAATCACAAATTTTAACACAAGTATTTCTCAAATTCACAATTACTCACTAGTATGACTCTAATATCACCATCTTCATATCTCAAAACAATCATAAGGAATCAAACTTCTCATAGTATTCAATGCACTTTATATGAAATTTTTATTATATCCCTCTTAGATGCCTATCATATTAGGAGTAAATTTTTAACCAAAGCAAATTACCATGATGTTTAAAGACTCTCAAAATAATATAAGTGAAGAATGAGAGTTCATCAATTTCTATAAAATAAAACCACCATCATGCTCTAAAAAGATATAAGTGAAGCACTAGAGCAAAATTGCCTAGCTCAAAAGATATAAGTGAAGCACAGAGAGTATTCTAATAAATCACGATTCAAGTGTGTCCCTATCAAAAGGTGTGTACAGCAAGGATGATTGTGGCAAACTAAAAAGCAAATACTCAAATCATACAAGACGCTCCAAGCAAAACACATATCATGTGGCGAATAAAAATATAGCCTCAAGTAAAGTTACCGATAGACAAAGACGAAAGAGGGGATGCCTTCCGGGGCAACCCCAAGCTTAGGCTCTTGGTTTTCATTGAATATTACCTTGGGGTGCCTTGGGAACCCCCAAGCTTAGGCTCTTGCCACTCCTTATTCCATAGTCCATCAAATCCTTACCCAAAACTTGAAAACTTCACAACACAAAACTCAACAAAAAATCTCATAAGCTCCGTTAGTATAAGAAAATAAATCACCACTTTATGGTACTATTGTGAACTCATTCTTTATTTAGATTGGTGTAATATCTACTGCATTCCAACTTTTCCATGGTTCATACCCCCTGATACTACCCATAGATTCATTAAAATAAGCTAACAACACATAGAAAACAAAATCTGTCAAAAGAAAAACAGTCTGTAGTAATCTGTAATTCTCAAATACTTGTGTATATCCAAAGATTCTGACAAATTAGGACAACCTGGGAAATTTGTGTACCAATCCAGTGCAAAAATAATCAGATCAAAAGCATGCTTCTGTGAATAATGAAAATTATTTTCCTGGGCGCAAAAGTTTCTGTTTCTCAGCAACATTAAAACAACTATCACCGTAAGCTATCCCAAAGGTCTTACTTGGCAGAAACACTAATTAAAACACAAAACCACATCTAACCAGAGGCTAGATGAATTACTCAAAGCAAAACATGAACAAAAAGCAAAGAACAAAACATAAAATTGGGTTGCCTCCCAACAAGCGCTATTGTTTAACGCCCTTAGCTAGGCATAAAACACGAATAGATTTAGGTATTGTCATCTTTGGTATGCAATTCTTCAATCGCGCACTTGTTATCCCTAGGAGATTCTTTGGTTTTATCAACGATCAAACTCCCAGGAAAGAAATCAAGAAATTCACTCGGGGAAATCGGTTCCTTAATAATATCAAAAAATTGGGGTGAACACTTATTGTTTTGAGATCTTCATTTTCTTTACTAGAAGATTCACCCGTATTCTTAGGAACATAAATAAACTTGGCAATCTTAGTAGGAGGGATATTTTGAGTTGTTTTAATAGAGGAAAAGGTGACACCCAAGTTGGTAATAATATCCTCTAGTTTGTCAATTCTAGTAGAATCTTGATCCATCTTTTCGTTAACTATGGGTTCCTTTTCTCTAAGATTCTTTAAAGTAACTCCTAACTTAGATCCATATTGAGTAATCTGATTATGAATCTTTTTATCCAAATTTTCAATCAACTCAACGGTAGCAATTTTATTCGCAATAATATCAAGCCTTTGCATACATGTTCCAAGGTTAAAACAGTTCCATTGATCAAAAGAGGTGGTGAGCCTAACAAATCTATCATGGCATTGTAAGAATCAAAAGTGTGGCTCCCCAAGAAATTTCCCCCGGTAATAGTATCTAGAACATATCTATTCCAAGGAGTAACGCCCACATAAACATTGCGAAAAAGAATGGCAGTAGATTGCTTTCGAGTAGATCTATTTTGAGCATTGCAAATTGTATACCAAGCATCTTTTAGATTTTCTCCCTCCCTTTGTTTAAAGTTGAGAACTTCATTATCGGGCGTGGTAACAATGGTCGGAGGACTAGCCATGAAGGCAAGACAAACGGTCTCACGAACAAGCAAGTGAAGAAGACGAACGGAAGATGGGCGAAGAAAAGGAAAATATTTTTGAAAATCATTTTAGTAGTGGGGGAGAGGAAAACGAGAGGTGAATGGCAAATAATGTAATGCAAGAGATGAGAGTTTATGATGAGTACTTGGTATGCCTTGACTTGGCATAGATCTGCCCGACAACGACGCCAAAAATTCTTCCTGCTATTTCTTTAGCTTGCGGTGGTTTTTCCCTTGAAGAGGAAAGGGTGATGCAGCAAAGTAGAGATAAGTATTTCCCTCAGTTTCAGAACCAAGGTATCAATCCAGTAGGAAGCAAATACATGCAAAAACAATCAAACAACTTGCACCCAATGCGATAAAGGGGTTGTCAATCCCTTCACGGTTACTTGCAAAAGTGAGATCTGATAAAGATAGATAAATGATGAAGTAAATATTTTTGGTATTTTTGGTTTATAGTTCAGAAAGTAAAAGGTTGCAAAATAGTAGATTGGAAACTTATATGATGGAAAATAGACCTGGGGCCGTAGGTTTCACTAGAGGCTTCTCTCAAGATAGCAAATAATACGGTGGGTGAACAAATTACTGCCGAGCAATTGATAGAAAATCGCAAAGTTTTGACGATATCTAAGGCAATGATCATGAATATAGGCATCACGTCCGTGTCAAGTAGACCGAAACAATTCTGCATCTACTACTATTACTCCACACATTGACCGCTATCCAGGATGCATCTAGAGTATTAAGTTCATAAAGAACGGAGTAATGCATTAAGTAAGATGACATGATGTAGAGGAATTAACTCAAGGAATATGATGAAAACCCCATCTTTTTATCCTCGATGGCAACAATACAATACGTGCCTTGCTGCCCCTAGTGTCACTGGGAAAGGACACCGCAAGATTGAACCCAAAGCTAAGCACTTCTCCCGTTGCAAGAAAAACCAATCTAGTCGGCCAAACCAAACCGATAGTTCGTAGAGAAGTACAAAGATATCAAATCATGCATATAAGAATTAGATAGTATTCAAATAATATTCATAGATAAGCTGATCATAAATCCACAATTCATCGGATCTCGGCAAACACACCGCAAAAAAGTACTACATCGAATAGATGTCCAAGAACATCAAGGAGAACATGGTACTGCGAATCAAGGAGAGAAAAGAGGCCATCTAGCTACTAGCTATGGAGTCGTAGGTCTGTGGTAAACTACTCACGCTTCATCGGAAGGCCAATAGAGTTGATGCAGAAGCCCTCCATGATCGAATCCCCCTCCGGCAGGGTGTCGGAAAAGGTCCCTAGATGGGATCTCACGGGTACAGAAGGATGCAGCGGCAGAAAAGTGTTTTCGTGGATGCCTCTGGTGGTTTGGGGATATATGGGAATATATAGGAGAAAGAATTAGGCCAGGAGGGTCACAAGGGGCCCACAAGGGTGGGGGCGCGCCCTACCCCCTGGGCGTGCCCTCCTTCCTTGTGTCCTCCTCGTGGCTCCTCCGACTTCATCTCCAAGTCTCCTGGTTGTCTTCTGGTCCAAGAAAAATTATCGCGAAGGTTTCATTCCGTTTGGACTCTGTTTGGTATTCCTTTTCTGCAAAACTCAAAAACAAGGAAAAAACAGGAACTGGCACTGGGCTCTAGGTTAATAAGTTAGTCCCAAAAATAATATAAAATACCATATTAATGCATATAAAACATCCAAAATAGATAATATAATAGCATGGAACAATAAAAAATATAGATACATTGGAGACGTATCAATCTTCCGCCACCTCCTGCCGGAGTCACCCAAGCGCCGCCGTGCCATGTCGTCCAAATCCCTTGTTGTCGGCCTCTGCTTCCCCTGCTTCAAGTAGTGGCTAGGGATCAAGCGCAGCCGGCGTGTCCGCCTCATTGCCCAGCCCTGCGCATGGACCCGCCTGCCATACAGCACCCCGTCGGTACCCGCCAAGCTGCCATCTCCCGCCTCGCCATCAAGTCCCCGCATCGTCTTCCAGGACCCCGTCGGCCGACCCTTGTCTGTATTCTGCATCGCCATGGCCTGCTTTGCCTCTGTTGGTAACGAGCAGCAGCGGGTCGCTCATTCGAGCATTGACCGCGACCTGCCCAACTCCTTCGCCTCCTAGGTCACCAGCAACCGCCCCAAGCCAGCCTGCTTCATCCTCCCTCCACCACTGGCCCGACCAGGACCATGGTGATCTGCCCCTCGCCCAGATCCTGTTTCAGCCCAGTGGAAGATTCAGCTCGTGTCACTTTTTTTTCATCTAGTCGCATTTTTCTAATTATCCAGAGAACGCCAAATTTTCAGGAAAACCCCTAGAGTTCATGCATGTAATATCTCACTAACTGTGCATCGGTTTAAAATGATTTAAACATGTAAAATGCTTAGAATTTCATTTAGTTTCATAATATACAACTTCCATCTATGTTTAAAATGTTTAAAATTGTTGTTTTCATTAATTTGCATAAATGACATGCTAAAATGGTTTATTTGCTAACTAAATAACTATAGCTCTGAATGAAATAAACTTTATTTGTAAATGGGGTAGAAAAATGCATAGATTAACATGTGCACTTTATTTTGCTGTTTAAAAACTTTAAAATATGGTTTAGTGCAGAACAGTACCAAATCGAAAATATGCACATGGGGATTTTCCGGAATTGCTGTTTGTTGTTTCTGACATCATTAAACTTTTCTAGCTAGGTAGATTAATTATGCTTCACATCTTGCCATGTTTACCAACTTTTAACATTGGTGATTAGCATAAATAAGAGTGAACTAAATAATTTTAATGTGGTGTTTCGTCAATATCCAGCTCGTTGTATATTGAGCTCCACTTGATTTGTAGTATTATTTGTTGCACTATTGCCATGTCATGCCTTATTAAACCACACATGCATTATACTTGTTTGTACATCATGCCATGTTTATGTGATGGTTCTTTACCGTGTTGTTTGCTTCTTTTCGGTTGTTCTTCTGCTTGATAGTCCCGGTTACGTTGCGATTGTGAGGATTGCTCGACTACGTTGGTTCGTCTAGTTCATGGACTCGGTCTTCTTCCTAGCGGGATTTCAGGCAAGATGACCATTACCTTGGACAACACTACTATCTTTGCTTGCTAGTTGTCTCGCTGCTATCGCTATTTCACGCTACCTACCACTTGTTTATCAAGCCTCCCAAATGCAATGATAAGCCTCTAACCTTTCCACCGTCCTAGCAAACTGTTGTTTGGCCATGTTACCGCTTTGCTCAACACCTCTTATAGTGTTGCTAGTTCCAGGTTGTTCCATGTTGGGACATGGATATCATGGGATATTACAATATCTCTTATTAACGCACATATATACTTGGTTGTGTGTGGAAAGCTCGGTCTTTTGCCTCGTGTTTTTGAAGGAAATATGCCCTAGAGGCAATAATAAAGTTATTATTTATTTCCTTATATCATGATAAATGTTTATTATTCATGCTAGAATTGTATTAACCGGAAACATAATACATGTGTGAATACATAGACAAACATAGTGTCACTAGTATGCCTCTACTTGACTAGCTCGTTAATCAAAGATGGTTAAGTTTCCTAACCATAGACATGAGTTGTCATTTGATTAACGGGATCACATCATTAGGAGAATGATGTGATTGCCTTGACCCATTCCGTTAGCTTAGCACTTGATCGTTTAGTATGCTGCTATTGCTTTCTTCATGACTTATACATGTTCCTATGACTATGAGATTATGCAACTCCCGTTTACCGGAGGAACACTTTGTGTGCTACCAAACGTCTAACGTGAATGGGTGATTATAAAGGAGCTCTCAGGTGTCTCCGAAGGTACAGGTTGGGTTGGCGTATTTGAGATTAGGTTTTGTCACTCCGATTGTCGGGGAGGTATCTCTGGGCCCTCTCGGTAATGCACATCACTATAAGCCTTGCAAGCAATGTAGCTAATGAGTTAGTTATGGAATGATGCATTACGTAACGAGTAAAGAGACTTGCCGGTAACGAGATTGAACTAGGTATTGAGATACCGACGATTGAATCTCAGGCAAGTAACATACCGATGACAAAGGGAACAACGTATGTTGTTATGCGGTTTGACCGATAAAGATCTTCGTAGAATACGTAGGAGCCAATATAAGCATCCAGGTTCTGCTATTGGTTATTGACCGAGAATAGTTCTAGGTCATGTTTACATAGTTCTCGAACCCGTAGGGTCCGCACGCTTAAGGTTTCGATGATAGGTTTATTATGAGTTTATGAGTTTTGATGTACCGAAGGAGTTCGGAGTCCTGGATGAGATCGGGGACATGACGAGGAGTCTCGAAATGGTCGAGACGTAAAGATCGATATATTGGACGACTATATTCGGACATCGGAAAGGTTTCAGTGATTCGGTATTTTTGAGTCTTGGGAGCTACGGGAATACGGGAAGAGTATTGGGCCTTAATGGGCCTTAGTGGGAAGGAGCCGGAGGTGGCGCGCCCTCCCAAGCCCGTCTGAATTGGACAAGGGGTTTGGGGCGCCCCCTCTCCTTCCTTCTCCACTTCCTCCTTTCCCCCCTTCTCCTAGTTGGACTAGGAAAGAAGGAGTCCTACTCCCGGTGGGAGTAGGACACCCCTTGGCGCGCCCTCCTCCTAGGGCCGGCCTCCTCCTCCCTTGCTCCTTTATATACGGGGGCAGGGGGGCATCCCATAACACACAAGTTGATCTTCGTGATCGTTCCTTAGCCGTGTGCGGTGCCCCCTCCACCATATTCCACCTCGGTCATATCGTTGCGGTGCTTAGGCGAAGCCCTGCGTCGGTAGAACATCATCATCGTCACCACGCCGTCATGCTGACGAAACTCATCTCCGACACTCTGCTGGATCAGAGTCCGGGGATCGTCATCGAGCTGAACGTGTGCTGAACTCGGAGGTGCTGCACGTTCGGTACTTGGATCGGTCGGATCGTGAAGACGTACGACTACATCAACCACGTTGTCATAACGCTTCCGCTTACGGTCTACGAGGGTACATGGACAACACTCTCCCCTCTCGTTACTATGCATCACCATGATCTTGCGTGTGCGTAGGATTTTTTTTGAAATTACTACGTTCCCCAACAGTGGCATCCGAGCCCAGGTTTTATGCGTTGATGTTATATGCACGAGTAGAACACAAGTGAGTTGTGGGTGATACAAGTCATACTACTTACCAGCATGTCATACTTTGGTTTGGCGGTATTGTTGGATGAAGCAGCCTGGACCGAGATTACGCGTACGCTTACGCGAGACTGGTTCTACTGACGTGCTTTGCACACAGGTGGCTGGCGGGTGTCAGTTTCTCCAACTTTAGTTGAACCGAGTGTGGCTGCGCCCGGTCCTTGCGAAGGTTAAAACAGCACTAACTTGACGAACTATCGTTGTGGTTTTGATGCGTAGGTAAGAGCGGTTCTTGCTCAGCTCGTAGCAGCCACGTAAAACTTGCAACAACAAAGTAGAGGACGTCTAACTTGTTTTTGCAGGGCATGTTGTGATGTGATATGGTCAAGACGTGATGCTATATTTTATTGTATGAGATGATCATGTTTTCTAACCGAGTTATCGACAATCGGCGAGAGCCATATGGTTGTCGCTTTATTGTATGAAATGCAAGCATACATAATTGCTTTACTTTATCACTAAGCGGTAGCGATAGTCGTAGAAGCAATAGTTGGCGAGATGACAACAATGCTACGATGGAGATCAAGGTGTCGCGCCGGTGACGATGGTGATCATGACGGTGCTTCGGAGATGGAGATCACAAGCACAAGATGATGATGGCCATATCATATCACTTATATTGATTGCATGTGATGTTTATCCTTTATGCATCTTATCTTGCTTTGATTTATGGTAGCATTTTAAGATGATCTCTCACTAAATTATCAAGAAGTGTTCTCCTGAGTATGCACTGCTGCCAAAGTTAAATGCGTGCCCGGACACCACGTGATGATCGGGTGTGATAAGCTCAACGTCCATCTACAACGGGTGCAAGCCAGTTTTGCACACGCAGAATACTCGAGTTAAACTTGACGAGCCTAGCATATGCAGATATGGCCTTGGAACACGGAGACCGAAAGGTCGAGCGTGAATCATATAGTAGATATGATCAACATAGTGATGTTCACCATTGAAAACTACTCCATCTCACGTGATGGTCGGTTATGGTTTAGTTGATTTGGATCACGTGATCACTTAGACGACTAGAGAGATGTCTGTCTAAGTGGGAGTTCTTAAGTAATATGATTAATTGAACTTAAATTTATCAGGAACTTAGTACCTGATAGTATTTTGCTTGTCTATGTTTGTTGTAGATCAATAGCTCGCATTGTTGCTTTCATTTTGATATGTTCCTAGAGAAAATTGAGTTGAAAAATGTTAGTAGCAATGCTGCGGATTGGATCCGTGATCAGAGGTTTATCCTCATTGTTGCATAGAAGAATTGTGTCCTTAATGCACCGCTAGTCGACAGACCTATTGCAGGAGCAGATGCAGACATTATGAACGTCTGGCTAGCTCAATATGATGACTACTTGATAGTTTAGTGCACCATGCTTAACGGCTTAGAATTGGGACTTCAAAGACGTTTTGAACGTCATGGACCATATAAGATGTTCCGGTATTGAAGTTAATATTTCAAGCAAATACCGAGTTGAGAGATATGAAGTCTCCAACAAGTTCTATGGCTAAAAATGGAGGAGAATCGCTCAACTAGTGAGCATGTGCTCAGATTATGCAGGTACTACAATCGCTTGAATCAAGTGGGAGTTAATCTTCCAGATAAGATAGTGATTGACAAAATTCTCTAGTCACCATCACTAAGTTACTAGAACTTCGTGATGAACTATAGTATGCAAGGGATGACGAAAACGATTCCCGAGCTCCTCGTGATGTTGAAATCGACGAAGGTAGAAATCAAGAAAGAGCATCAAGTGTTGATGATTGACAAGACCACTAGTTTCAAGAGAAGGGCAAAGGGAAAGAAAGGGAACTTCAAGTAGAATGACAAGCAAGTTGTCACTCCCGTGAAGAAGACCAAAGCTGGACCAAAGCCTGAAACTGAGTGCTTACACTGCAAACAAAATGGTCACTAGAAGCGGAAATGCCCTGAATATTTGGTGGATAAGAAGGATGGCGAAGTGAACAAGGGTATATTTGATATACATGTGTTTGATGTGTTCCTTACTAGTGTTTATAGTATCCCCTGAGTATTTGATACTTGTTCGGTTGCTAAGATTAGTAACTCGAAACAGGAGTTACATAATAAACAGAGACTAGTTGAGGGGAAGTGACGATGAGTGTTGGAAATAGTTCCAAGATTGATATGATCATCATCACACACTCCCTATACTTTTGGGATTAGTGTTAAACCTAAATAAATGTTATTTGGCGTTTGCATGAATATGATTTGATCATGTTTATTGCGATACGGTTATTCATTTAAAGTCAAAGAATAATTGTTGTTCTGTTTACATGAATAAAACCCTCGATGGTCATACACCCAATGAAAATGGTTTGTTGGATCTCGATCGTAGTAATACACATATTCATAATATTGATGCCAAAAGATGCAAAGTTAATAATGATAGTGCAACTTAATTGTGGCACTGCCCTTTGGGTCATATCGGTGTAAAGCGCCTGAAGAAACTCCATAAAGATGGATTTTCGGAATCACCTGGTTATGAATCATTTGATGCTTGCGAACCGTGCCTTTTGGGCAAGATGACTAAAACTCCGTTCTCCGGAACAATGGAACAAGCTACTGACTTATTGGAAATAATACATACCGATGTATGCGATCCAATGAGTGTTGATGCTCGTGGCAAGTATCATTATTTTCGACCTTCACAAGATGATTTGAGCAGATATGGGTATATCTACTTGATGAAACAAAAGTCCAAAATAGTTGAAAGGTTCAAAGAATTTCAGAGTGAAGTGGAAAAATCATCGTAACAAGAAAATAAAGTTTCTGCGATCTGATTGCGGAGACGAATATTTGAGTTCTGAGTTTGGTCTTCAATTAAAACAATGTGGAATAGTTTCACAGCTCACGCCACCTGGAACACCACAACATTATGGTGTGTCCGAACGTCGTAACCGCACTTTATTGGATATGGTGCGATCTATGATGTCTCTTACTGATTTATCACTATTGTTTTTGGGTTATGCATTAGAGACAGCTGCATTCACGTTAAAAGGGCGCCATCTAAATCCGTTGAGACGACACCATATGAATTGTGGTTTAGCAAGAAACCCAAGTTGTCGTTTCTTAAAGTCTGGGGCTGCGATGCTTATGTGAAAAAGTTTCATCTGATAAGCTCAAACCCCAATTGGAGAAGTACGTCTTCATAGAATACCCAAAGGAAACTGTTGGGTACACCTTCTATCACAGATCCGAAGGCAAAACATTGTTGCTAAGAATGGATCCTTTCTAGAGAAGGAGTTTCTCTCGAAAGAAGTGAGTGGGAGGAAAGTAGAGCTTGATAAGGTAATTTGTACCTTCTCCCGAATTGGAAAGTAGTTCATCACGTAAATCAGTTCGATGATTCCTACACCAATTAGTGAGGAAACTAATGATGATGATCATGAAACTTGAGATCAAGTTATTACAAAACCTCGTGGGTCTTCCAAAGTACAGTCCACACCGAGTGGTACGGTAATCCTGTTCGGAAGTCATGTTACTAGACCATGATGAACCTCGAACTATGAGGAAGCGATGATGAGCCCAGATTCATGAAATGGCTTGAGGCCATGAAATCGAGATGGGATCCATGTATGAGAACAAAGTGTGGACTTTGGTGGACTTGCCCGATGATCGGCAATCCATAGAAAATAAATGGATCTTCAAGAGGAATACGGACGCTGATAGTAGTGTTACTGTCTACAAAGCTAGACTTGTCAAAAAAGGTTTTTTGACAAAGTTCAAGGTGTTGAATACAATGAGATTTTCTCACTCGTATCGATGCTTAAAAGTCTGTCTGAATCATGTTAGCAATTGCCACATTTTATGAAATTTGGCAAATGGATGTCAAAACTACATTCCTTAATGGATTTATTAAAGAAGAGTTGTATATGATACAACTAGAAGGTTTTGTCAATCCTAAAAGTGTTAACAAAAATGTGCAAGCTCCAACGATCCATCTAGGGACTGGTGCAAGCATCTCGGAGTTGGAATATATGCTTTGATAGTATGATCAAAGCACATGGTTTTATACAGAATTCTAGAGAAGCCTGTATTTACAAGAAAGTGAGTGGGAGCTCTGTAGCATTTCTGATATTATATGTGTACGACATACTATTGATTGGAAATGATATAGAATCTCTGGATAGCATAAAAGGATACTTGAATAAAAGTTTTTTAATGAAATACCTCTGTAAAGCTACTTACATATTAAGCATCAAGATCTATTGAGATAGATCAAGACGCTTGATAAGATTTTCAATGAGCACATTCCTTGACAAGTTTTTGAAGTAGTTCAAAATGGAACAGTCAAAGAAAGAGTTCTTGCCTATGTTGCAAAGGTGTGAAATTGAGTAAGACTCAAATCCCGACCACGGCAGAAAATAGAAAAGAGAATGAAAGTCATTCCCTATGCCTTAGTCATAGGTTCTATAAAGTATGCTATGCTATGTACCAGACCTATTGTATACCTTGCACTGAATTGGGCAATGGAGTACAATAGTGATCTAGGAGTAGATCACTGGACATTGGTCAAGAATATCCTTAGTGAGGACTAAGGAAATATTTCTCGATTATGGAGGTGATAAAAGAGCCCGTCGTAAAGAGTTACATCGGTGCAAGCTTTTACACCGATCTAGATGACTCTAAGTCTCAATCTGGATACATGTTGAAAGTGGGAGCAATTAGCTAGAGTAGCTCCATGCAGAGCATTGTAGACATAGAATATTTGCAAAATACATACGACTATGAATGTGACAGACCCGTTGACTAAGCTTCTCTCACGAGCAAAACATGATCACACCTTAGTACTCTTTGGGTGTTAATCACATAGCGATGTGAACTAGATTATTGACTCTAGTAAACCCTTTGGGTGTTGGTCACATGATGATGTGAACTATGGGTGTTAATCATATACATATGAATATTAGTGTTAAATCACATAGCGATGTGAACTAGATTATTGACTGTAGTGCAAGTGGGAGACTGAAGGAAATATGCCCTAGAGGCAATAATAAAGTTATTATTTATTTCCTTATATCATGATAAATGTTTATTATTCATGCTAGAATTGTATTAACCGGAAACATAATACATGTGTGAATACATAGACAAACATAGTGTCACTAGTATGCCTCTACTTGACTAGCTCGTTAATCAAAGATGGTTAAGTTTCCTAACCATAGACATGAGTTGTCATTTGATTAACGGGATCACATCATTAGGAGAATGATGCAATTGACTTGACCCATTCCGTTAGCTTAGCACTTGATCGTTTAGTATGCTGCTATTGCTTTCTTCATGACTTATACATGTTCCTATGACTATGAGATTATGCAACTCCCGTTTACCGGAGGAACACTTTGTGTGCTACCAAACGTCACAACGTAACTGGGTGATTATAAAGGAGCTCTATAGGTGTCTCCGAAGGTACATGTTGGGTTGGCGTATTTCGAGATTAGGTTTTGTCACTCCGATTGTCAGGGAGGTATCTCTGGGCCCTCTCGGTAATGCACATCACATTAAGCCTTGCAAGCAATGTAGCTAATGAGTTAGTTACGGAATGATGCATTACGTAACGAGTAAAGAGACTTGCCGGTAACGAGATTGAACTAGGTATTGAGATACCGATGATCGAATCTCGGGCAAGTAACATACCGATGACAAAGGGAACAACGTATGTTGTTATGCGGTTTGACCGATATAGATCTTCGTAGAATATGTAGGAGCCAATATGAGCATCCAGGTTCCGCTATTGGTTATTGACCGAGAATAGTTCTAGGTCATGTCTACATAGTTCTCGAACCTGTAGGGTCCGCACGCTTAAGGTTTCGATGACAGTTTTATTATGAGTTTATGAGTTTTGATGTACCAAAGGAGTTTGGAGTCCTGGATGAGATCGGGGACATGACGAGGAGTCTCGAAATGGTCGAGACGTAAAGATCGATATATTGGACGACTATATTCGGACATCGGAAAGGTTCAGTGATTCGGTATTTTTGAGTCTGGGGAGTTACGGGAATACGGGGAAGAGTATTGAGCCTTAATGGGCCTTAGTGGGAAGGAGCCAGGAGGTGGCGCGCGCCCCTCCCAAGCTCAGTCCGAATTGGACAAGGGGTTT
The DNA here is from genome assembly GCA_021437245.1 of Aegilops speltoides. Lineage (NCBI taxonomy): Eukaryota > Viridiplantae > Streptophyta > Magnoliopsida > Poales > Poaceae > Aegilops > Aegilops speltoides. The sequence goes on along the minus strand of CM038146.1, from coordinate 414,573,832 downwards.
GGGGCGCGGCCCCCCTCTCCCTTCCTTCTCCACTTCCCTCCTTTCCCCCTTCTCCTAGTTGGACTAGGAAAGAAGGAGTCCTACTCACGGTGGGAGTAGGACACCCCTTGGCGCGCCCTCCTCCTAGGGCCGGCCTCCTCCTCCCTTGCTCCTTTATATACGGTGGCAGGGGGGCATCCCATAACACACAAGTTGATCTTCGTTACCGTTCCTTAGCCGTGTGCGGTGCCCCCCTCCACCATATTCCACCTCGGTCATATCGTTGCGGTGCTTAGGCGAAGCCCTGCGTCGTAGAACATCATCATCGTCACCATGCCGTCGTGCTGACGAAACTCATCTCCGACACTCTTCTGGATCGGAGTCCGGGGATCGTCATCGAGCTGAGCGTGTGCTAAACTCGGAGGTGCCGTACATTCGGTACTTGGATCGGTCGGATCGTGAAGACGTACGACTACATCAACCACGTTGTCATAATGCTTCCACTTACGGTTTACGAGGGTACGTGGACAACACTCTCCCCTCTCGTTGCTATGCATCACCATGATCTTGCGTGTTCGTAGGATTTTTTTTGAAATTACTACGTTCCCCAACAGTTTTGTTCCACTCATGCCGCCCTAGTTTCTGTCATACCGCTATTATGTTCCTTGATTTGCGTTCCTTATAGGGTCGGGGTTTATGGGCCCCTCTCGACAGTTTGCTTTGAATAAAACTCTTCTAGCAAGGCCCAACTTTGGTTTTACCATTTGCCTAATAACAACTAAAACTTGCCTAGGGACCGACTAGCACCCGAGGATAATTAATCAACAACCCGGGCCAGTGCTACTCATGAGTGTTGGTCCAAACCGGGCAGCCTGCGGGCCTACCATGGGGAAACTCAAGGTCTGGTTTTACTCATAGCTTGACCCATCCGATCGTGGCCTGAGAGGAGATATGCGCAGCTCCTATCAGGGTGTCAGCATGTCGGGAGGTCTTGCTAGTTTTGTTTTACCATTGTCGAAATGTCTTGTGCACCGGGATTCCGAGTTTGATCGGGTTGTCCCGAGATGGAGATTTACCTCCGCAGATCGTGAGAGTTAATAATGGACTAAGTTGGGACACCACTGCAGGGTTTAATCTTTTCGGAAGCCGTGCCCGCGGTTATGTGGTAGATTGGAAATTTATAATATCTGGTTGTAGTGAACTTGACACTAAACCCGAAGTAAAATACACCAACCGCGTGTGTAACCGTGATCGTCTCTTTTCAACGAAGTTCGAGAAGAGAACACAGTGGGGTTGTGTTCGACTCGTAAGTAGTTCAGGATTACTTCTTGATCATTACTAGTTTGCGACCATTATGCATAGTCACTCTTCTTACTCTTGTAATCGTAAGTTAGCCACCATACAATGCTTAGTGCTTGCTGCAACCTCACCACTTATCCATTCCATACCCATTAAAAGCTTTGCTAGTCTTGATACCCATGGTAACGGGATTGATGAGTCCTCGTGGCTCATAGATTACTACAAGAATAGGTGCAGGTACATGTAATGCGATGATCTGACGTGAGAGCGATGCTTGATTGCTTTTGGAGTTCTTCTGCTACTTCTTCTTCTTCTTTGATCAAGGGATAGGCTCGGGTTGGGAGCGTAGGATTAGCAGGGTGGATATTGTTCTTATTTTTTGTTTGATTTCATCTGTAGTCGGATCCTGCTCTTCTGTATGATGATTGCTATGTATTGATGTATTCATGTTATAGCTTGTGGCAAGTGTAAGCCTTTATCTAGTATTCTCATCTATTCGGTACATGGTATGTTGTAATGATATCCACCTTGCTATGCACACAAAATGCGGTTGTGCCCAAGCATGAGTTCATCACGTGATTGGATAGAATCGCATCTTGGGTGCTACAGTAAGCAACCGCCACTTCCGCAGAAGGGCTTGGTTGAAGAGACGAAAACCTCCGAAGCCCAAACCACACTTTATTTAATGTGCCAAGTGTGAAGAATTTAGGAGATGTTAGAATGGGGCTGATAAAGCTTATGGAGGAATTGCAATTGTGAAGAAATAGAAAATTCTAGGAGTCAGCTAGAGGAATTACTATGGATGAACGTGTGTAGGTGGGAAATTCATGAGGTCAACGATCATATGAATGAAATATTATACCAGGAGAAACTTATGTGGCCGCAGTGTTCCCATGTCGATTGGCTCTGCGATCGCGGCCGCAATACCAAAATTTTCCACCGAAAAGCAATATGGCATGCAAAGAAGAACAAAGTTAAAAAATTAATTGATGCAAATGAAGTGGAGCATAGTAAACAAGAAGCAATGGGACCGGTGGTAACTCATTATTTTCAAACTCTCTTTACATGTGATGAAGGTTTAGTACCGAACTGGTTCTGGAGCTATTTTCCCCAAAGGTAACTGACGCTATGAATTTAAGCCTATGTGCAGACTTTACGAAAAATGAAATATCAGATGGGTCGTTTCTGATAGGATCGCTCAAATCACCAGGATGAGATGGTTTCCTGGCCGGATTTTTTCAGCGCTACTAGCTCGTGTCGAAGGAGGACATAATCAAGGTTGTAGAGGAGTTCTCATGCACATGTATTATGCCATCAGGGGTAAATGACATGGCGATAGTGCTTATTCCCAAAATTATAGATCCATTACACCTCACTGATTTCAGACCCATAAGCCTGTGCAATGTTGGTATAAGATTGTTGCTAAGTGTTTGGTTAACGTGTTGAAGTCTATAGTGGATGAGATTATATCCCCTGAATATATTGCGGTTGTCCCAGGGCGATTAATTATAGATAATGCACTATTGGCGTTCGTGTGAATTCATCATACGCACACTGAGAAAAACCTGGATAATAATTCTTGTGCTTACAAGCTTGATCTTTCTAAAGCTTATGACCGAGTGGACTGGGGATTCTTGGAGCAAGCGGTGCGAAAGTTGGGCTTCTCTCAACGGTGGGTAAGTTGGATAATGACTTGTGTCACCTCGCTGAGATATTCTGTGAACTTAATGGAGTCATCTTGTAATCATTTGACACGCGGGCTTCGGCAGGGTGATCCCCTGTCCTCGTTTTTGTTCCTCTTTGTTGCCGATGGGTTGTCTGCTTTGATACGATACGGGGCATTGTCACAGGTGCTCGATCCTTGAAAGTGTGTTCCTGGGCACATGGTGTCTGCCATCTCCTCTTACAGATGCCACTTTGCTAGTTTTTAGGCCAACCTTGATCAAGCCACAAACATTAAGGAGGTGGTCAATAGATATGAGAGTGCTACCGGCCATTTAATAAATCTGCATAAGTGTTCCATTCAGTTCGGTGCCTCCCGTCTAGAAGCTACCCAAGAAGTGGCAAGACAGGAGTTGCAAATCCAAGGCCAAGAGTTTGTAGCAAAACATTTAGGCCTCTCAAATCCAGAGGGGAGGATGCATAAGGGACAATTTCAGAACCTACAGGAAAGGTTAACAAAGCGTATCTGAACGTGGGGGGACACCTTGTCTCAAGTTGGAAAAGAAGCTTTGATTAAGGTTGTTGCTCTGGCATTGCCCACCTGTATAATGGGAGTACTTAAAATTCCATACTCAGTATGTGATGATTTAACACGGTTGGTGCGGAACTTCTGGTGGCGATAAAAAAAGGCACGAGGAAATATCATTGGCGTTCTTGGAACAAATTGATTGAGCAGAAGGGGTGAGGGGGTTAGGTTTCCATGACTTTCTCAACCAAGCCCTCCTAGTGAGACAAGCCTGGCAGCTCCTCACGCGCCCTAGACAGCCTATGTGCTATGGTACTGAAAGCAAAATATTGTCCTAACGGTGTCCATGTGGACACAATTTTTGCAGGAAATGCGTCCTCGACGTGCCAAGCCATCCAACATGGGCTTGCATTACTTAAGAAGGGGCTCATATGGTGGGAATGGTGAACATGTACGAATATGGTGCGAGCCATGGATCCCAACACTACAAAAAAATACACTTCTGTGATATACATGTTTGTCACAGTAGGTCGCATTTTTTGTCATGCATGTACATTCATGACAAATTTTATGACAGAATCAAGATAGTCATACCTGTGCTGTCGTAGAAGTGTTCCATGACATTACCAAAATTATCATCACGGAAGTGTCCACTTCCATGATGATAAATCGCGCGTCACAGAACTGCTTTCGTCAAGGGTGACCGACACGTGGCATCCACCGTAACGGAACGCTGCTAAGCTATCGGGTCGTGTTTTGGATCCGATAACCCGTTAACAGCCCCGACAAATGGGGATTTTCCACGTGTAAAATCATCATTGGCTGGAGCAAACACGTGTCGGCTCACCGTTGGGACAGATGTCATCCGCTCATTGGACCGAAGGCGCCTATGATACGGCGACACGTGGCACGGCCCAACACGTGTCGGCTCCTATGAAAAGGCCGGCCCGTTTGACTTGGTCAAAAGGTGGCGGGCTGGCCCATGAAAAGACTGTTAACGGCCTGTTCGCATATAGCCCATTTACAACCCGCTAACCCAGGGCTCGTTACGCCCTATCGAATTAGGCCCAGTAGCGTCATCTGGGCCGTCCAATATGATTCAGCACGTTTTAACTTCCGGCCTATGTGTGGCCCATGACTTCTTTCAGCCCATATGAGGACCTTTGTAACTCTTGGCCCATTAATGGCCCGTGGTGAAACTGGCCTGTAATGAATAGTGTATCACTTTATACCCATTAACGGCCCGTTATTCCATTGGGCCGTTTCCAGCCCAAGTTATCTTTCGGCCTTCTCAGGGCCCATTGATTCTTGGGCTCATTTGCAGCATTCGGTTACATACGGCCCATTACTCTCATTTTCTGCTTCTGGGCCAAATTTAGCCCGTCGTTACAGCCGGCCCGTTTGCGGACCGTTAATACGTTGGGCCATTTTCATGTCAAAAAAACCCGTTGGGCTGTTTTCATAGAGTTAACAAATACGGCCTATTAACGACCCGTTATGGTCCACGAATAGTACGGCCCATGATTGGAGAAATGATGATACGCCCCGTAGAAGGCCCATGGATAGTATGGCCCATAGAAGTCCCATGGATCATACGGCCCGTAGAAGGCCCATTGATCCCTAAGGCCCGTATAGAAGGCCGATGGATCCTACGGCCCGTATAGAAGGCCAATGGTCCTACGGTCGAACGAAGGCCCATGGATCATACGGCCTGCAGGAGGCCCATGGTTACAACAGTCCGTGTGTTGCCATGATTATTTTGGCCTAGTTACCAAAAATAGGCTATTGTGGCCACTAGAAAAACACAGAAAAAGAACTGCAGTGACTGGAAGCAAACAACTAAACAAGACAATAAGGAAACAAATAAGCAAGCAATTAAGGCTAGCCTATTACCGCTATTACGCATATTACATCCACTGGGCATCAAAGTTCGCCACCAGTGCAAATATAGGGAACAAAGCAGCATATTACATACACTTGGCCGTCAAAATTGGCCACCAGTGCAAATAAACGCGGCAGCAAAACAAGAGCATAACTAAAACAACTTCAGAAGAGCTCAAGAAACGTTATCACAGGTATCCACCATGCCGGCAATAAGCTTAGCAAGCTGATTAGCTTTGTCTGTTTGGTGCTAAAATCCTCAACGCTTGTTTGTTGCACGGAAAGTATGCATCTGAATGCTCCAGGGACTTCTGCAGTCCTTCGCTTCTTGTCGCAAAGACACGGTGATTGATGTCTTTTAGCTTGTAGTTGAGACTCAAGAAACCGAACTGATTTAGACAAAGAGTTTGAATAGCTTGTGCATGCGGTAGTGGCGATGCTCGAACACTAAACCAAGACAGACTTTGGGGTTGTCTCACTTGTCTTCAAGATAGTCTTCCTTAGCTGTTTTATCAGCTTTGTTGGAGACCAACAAGGATGTGTCACTATCTGAACCTTATCGCATTACTTCCTTTACCATTGCTTAATAAGGCACTCTTCCCCAATATTACACAAGATTCTAAAAGAAGAAACAAGCATACACATAACAAGTTTAGCATGTACTAGTATATGAAACTCATTTCAGTGAACCAGTTCATTAGTAAGGTGGACAGGATTAAACTACCAAGTCTTCTATTGCCAAGTACTAGTACATAATAAAAGCATCAAACAAACATATATCTATGTGCTATGGTCACTGCATTGTCTTGCCAAATCAAAATAGAGACACGGTTCAAATTATATCAGTTCAAGACAAAGCAGCAGTGAAAGAATACAAAGCGTGGGAAACTACACGACACAACAAGATTTCAGATGGGTACCACAGGTCTACATGTACAACAACACTATTGGCTCTGTTGTGATGCTAGTAATGTGCATGATATGAAAGTCAACTTTATACACAATTGAAATTGAAATCAAAAGAGCTATTGATAAGAGCAAACCTGTTAAAGAAACATGCGTGAACATAACTACTGTGCCATTGGAGTTTCGATTGGATCCTTCAATTTAAAAATAAGTTTGTATCAGTAAATACAGTGATACAAGAGCAAAGAAATCATAGTTAAAAAAGGCGCGCCTAAGCGAGCGCTTAAGCGCGCCTAGGCTCTAGGCGTTGGCAAAACGCATTGCGCATAACTACTCATAATCTATGCATAACTGCGCATAAGGATGCGCTTTGGTCAGTAAAGCGCAAGGCGGTGGCAAAACGCACAATTAACGCCTAGCACTTTTTTGAACTATGATAGCAATTTAATCTTAAATTAGAACAGTTGTTCTTCAGGTTTAGGCACTTGTTCTACATGAACAAAGTACAGTAAGACGCAAGAATAAAATACTTAAAAATAAAAGACCTTACCACATTCTTGGTTCGGGACCAGTACAGAACAAGGCGTTCCTAGTCATCGTCCAGTAAATGTGTCTCAGGAGAACATAAGGGAATTTGACGAGTTTCTTTGCCGATGAAGTACGTTTTCTCCAGGTAATCCCGATACTGCTACCAAGCATTCTTGAAGATAGCAGAGGTATTAGCACAGGTTACCTCATCCTGAGTTTCCAAATCGGTCCTTCTCTATAGAGAAAAAATGGGAAAATTTGCTGTATTATAACCATCATGGAGGTAGGATGTATGGGACGAAGCAAAGTAATTGCCATGAATAACATTACTTACACATAACTCCTAGACAAACACCTGCTGAATCGGTATTTTCCTTCATCTTGATATAATATTTCCAAGATGGGAAGATACGCATATCGATTTAACAACATCAAATCGATAGATGCTAAACTACGATTGGCTGGTTGTGCTTCCTCCACAGGAATAGGCGTACTAACCGTGGAGTTGGGGTTCGCCGTGATAATCTTGGCCCTTTGGGCACTTTGGAGCTGCCTTACTAACTGCTGTTGTTTGGGAGCTCTGTGGTGGAGATGGTCTTGTGTCAACAGAGGCCCTGGTTACTATCGGCTGGGGTTGGGGTTAGATTGGGTGAAGTTGGTTCTCTGTCCATCGATCGCAGTAGGGGTATAATCTGCGAGAGTTTGTGTTATGTGTAGTAGGGCTGGTTCTTGTGCATGTACAACCGGGGTGCTATCTCCACCAAGAGGTAGCACTGTTTTATTTGAAGACCGTGTATTTATTCCGCTAGATACTGGCATCACCCACTCCAATTCAAATGGCTGATAAACAGGAAACATAGTTGAATGTACAGACATTGTATGAGAGACAGATGCAATAGATAGTGTGGAAAAAAGAGGGCATGAAATAGTTGACATGTATATTGTTTAATTAAAACGGATAGCATCACATAATTTCACATATATGATGTCTATCTAAACTGGATAGCATAGCATAACATAATTCAAAGATATGATGAATAACTAAACAGGATCGCATGACATAATTCACCTACATGTTATCTAAGTAATCAGGATCGCATCATTTAATTCACATATGTGATTTATATGCTAAATAGAGGGCATTCGATATGATGTCTGAACTAAGAACATGGTGTTGAATATTGTGTATATGATGTCTAAACTATGCAATGCAAGACACCGTATGCATGATATGAGCAGTATAACCGTGCCAAGTTAGAGCATACACCTCAGTGGGGGAATAGGACTGGTCATCTGTCTCTGAATCCATCTCTGAGGAGCTATCGGGACCCAACAAGAGATTTGCTTCGACAGGTAGCACTGTCTGCTCTGAAGGCCTTGTTTTCACTCCAGATTTTTTCCATCTCCCACCCAAATGGCTGATTCACAGGAAGAGTAGTTTAATGTACAAACATTGTCGACAAATGGAAATGTAATGAAGAAAAGTATGGGCAAGATATCATTCAAATATATGATGCCTGGTTAAACAGGATGGCATTGCACATTTCACATATATTATGGCTGGCTAAAAGACATGAGACTGCATAATTCCCATATATGATATAGAAACTAAACAGGTGGCATTACAGAACATGTCTAAACTAAGCGGATGACATATATGATGTCAAAAGTAGACACTTTGCAAGGCAACATATGCATGATATGACTAACATCATCATGCCAAGGTAAACAAACACCTCGGGGGCAAATAGGAGTGGTCGTGGCGTCGAATACGCCTCGAGCAGATATCTTCCTCTGGATTACAATCTGGGAGGGTGGGGAGGGTTTGCCATTGAACCCACCATGGAGCAATGTCTGCATGACATTGTATTGCCGTGCAAAACTCTTCTCTTTTTCTCTACATGTTCAGCATGACTGTGTACAATATCTGACATGCATACGAAAAAAATATGGTGAGATTATGTAAGGAGAGCATGCAGAAATTTTGAGTGATGGTAACAACTAGTGGATCGACGTTTTTCCGTTGAACCAAAATAGCCCTAATGGATCGACGTGAATGTATAGTAATAAGTGATGCAACAAGTGTACAACCTCTTTGCCGTAGCCGTGTCGACCTCAACATCATTGGGTTGGTCGCTGAAGCAGTTGAGGCAGAGGTGGCTATCGGAGGTGTGGAGGAAGATCTGAGGAATCTGTAGACGGCGTCCAGGGCAATGCTCTATTGTGATGGATCGTTCTATCGTTGGAGCAGCTCCGGTGAGCCGTAAGACGTCAAGGCTAAAGCAGCACAAGACAGACATTGTCAATCTCAAGTGGGATTCTAATAGCATCTCCAATAGATGATGAAAAATGGATGTAAAATTAACATCACCAAAAACCACCTGACTACAACAGATGAGGTAAAAACTGTTGACTCTGAACTTAACCGTCGAAACTGAAATTAACTCAGAAATCTGAATGCTCTTGTCGGCCCGAACGCAATGGTAGCAGAGAGACACTTGACACGTAGTTTAGGGAGGGCCTGCAGTTCATCTTCAACCTGCACTCCCCTGAGCCGCCTGCCACCACCGGCCGAACCGCCGGCCCCAGTGCCACCTCGCCGCCCCGAAACAACTCGCCACTGCCGCCCCGGCCAGCCCTCTAGGCCCCCCGCCACCCCACCCTAAACCCTAAGATAGATAGTGGGGTACCTCTCCGACGAGCCCCCGTCCCCGCTGCAGGTGGTTCTTCCTTAACTCCAGCGAGCCCCCCAACCCCTGAAAATCGACTGACCCAAAAGTCGATCCAGTCAACTGAAGTGTGGCTTAATTAGAGCAAAGCAGCAGAAGACTGAGCGAGGGAGAGACAGCGGCAGCAGCGGCGGAAGCGATCGAAGCGAGAGCGAGCAGCGCGGCATCAGCAGCGAAGCGAAGCGAAAGCGAGAGCCGGAGCAGCAGCAGCAGTGCGAGCAAGAGCCGGAGCAGCAGCACTAGATCCGGCTGGTATGGACGCCGCCGCCGAAGGGGCCTCACACTGGGGGAGAGCCGCTATGGAGATGTCGCCCGTGGCGCCGGCTTCAAGGTAGCCGCTCCATGGGGGTGAGGGATGGAGCACCGTCGCTGCCGGGAGGTCGAGTTAAGGAGAAGGTGCGATGCGATGAGTGTACAACCTCTTTGGTGGCGCTGAGTAGGCCTCGGCTTCGTCCGAGGAGTCGGTGAGGATGCTGCGGTTCCGGTGGAGCAGGTTAAGGCGGCGCTGTGGGGATGGAGCAGCCGCGATAGACGAGGCGATCGTCGGAGCAGCTCCTTGGAGTTGGAGGACAGGGAGGCTGAACCGGCGGGACGGCGAGATGGACGACGGATCCTCATCCGGGGAGGTGTACGAGGGACGTCGAGCTGTTGCGGTGGATGACGTCGTCGGGGAAGAGGCTTCGGCCGGGCAGCGGTGACGTGGCGGATGAAGGAGGGTGGGGTTTCGCGGCTGGAGCGGAGAGGTTATGGCGGCCTGGGATTTCGAATGGGGAAAAGGGGGCGATGGGAGGGGGTGAAGCATGACTTAGGGACGCGCTTGTCCAAAATGTAGGGTGTGTTACAAAAGTACCCCCCACCGATTTGAACTAGCGGCCCTTTCGGCTCAGGGTTAGAAGGGGGATTTCGTGTGTTGGTATTTGGCAGCTGGAGGGAGTTTCCGCGTGTGTTGTAATTTCTGGATAGCAAGGCGCGGGTTGTGAAGGCGCCAGTTTTGGGAGCACGATATCTGAATTTTCGGGATATAACAAGACGTGGGTTGAATTTTAGGGACAAGCCTAACGTGTAGTAATATTGTACTTGTACGTACCAAATCAATTCGCACTTCCCTCAACCAAAAAGAAAACGAAAAAATAAAACTATTCACACCACACAAAGAGAGAGTCTTGCCCCGTTTTACTATACAAATGCTATTCAAAGCTACTCCCTCCTTCCATCTATATAGGGCCTAATCGTTTTCAATGCTAACTTTGACCAAATATTAGAGCAATGATATATGACATGCAACTTACACAAAGCACACCGTTAACTTCGCGTGCATGAAAGGTTCTTTCAATGATATAATTTTCACATTGTGCATGTCATGTACTATTAATCTTGTCAATAGTCAAAGGCGGTCTTAAAATCTCATTCGCCCTATATAGATGGAAGGAGGAGTATGAATCCATGTTATGTCCGATTAATTTTTTTTGCTTTGCTGTATAATGCATGTAACCTACTCATACCAACATTTTAGTGCATTCCAAATGTCTATACTACCGCTGCAATTCAAACTAAATTTGAATTTGTTTCTCTATTTCAATAAGAATCTACAATCATGATTGTTGCCAACTTCAACCATCATAGTTTCCTTGCTATCCGCCAGATATAAATCGGACGGCCTATAATGCAGGATGGCAGGCACACCATCATCAACAACTCCGTTTTTTATAAGAGTAGAGATAAAATATATTAAATGTAGTATAACATGTTCATAAACACACCATGTGTATCACCATTATTTATATTCACACATACGTTGGTTTAAAACACTATGATAAATTCTTCAAATATCCGAATTCGCTTTTTATAATGAAGTATATATGATCTCTATTCGTATTTTACACCCACACAACCCTCTTATCTTTTTAGCTAGCGCTAACTTTCTCTTGTGCATGCACACGCCCGCATCCCTCTCACCCTCCCTCAGCATTCTCTAGCTCCATCGCGCAAATTCGTCTTTTCAATTTAGGTCGTTCACCCATGATGTGTGTAGGCCCCCAAGCTCCTTATTTACGGCACACATCGATCAATATGCCTCTCTAGCCAGGTGTGCCTAGCACAAACACAAGCTTCCCCTCTTCTCTTGTCACCGTCCATGCCTCACTCCCACCACTCTTTTCATCGTTCTCGTACTACTTTACACTCCTCCCTGCTCGATATAGTATGCCTCTCGTACCACCTCCTACATGCATCCCTCTATCTCTATCCTTCTCCTCGTGCCTCGTTTGCTTCTAACACACACATGCATGTATACCGATCAATCTCCCAACATATACCTGGATCGACTTTAACTACCCCCCATCGATCGACGTACCTCACAAGTTATGTCTCTCCTTTATCTAACAAAGGGCGATTGATCTTCCTATGTAGTTATGTCTGCTTACCACAGCCACATTGTCCCCCCTCATCATTCGTGCATGCCTCCTGACCCGTCTCTCACACGCATGTGCACAGACAACAAGCAGCCATCTCCTCTCTTATTTATATTGCGGGCGTGCCCTCCGTTTGTCTAGCAAGCCTATCCCACCATTTGTTAGAAGCAACTCCACTACCACCCCCTCCAACACTCTAGCTCTGTCTCTCTCCCAACCTTATTCCTCTCATGCACATATGCATGGATGCCAATCGATCTCCCTTAATACATGAGGCAGATCGATCTCCTTAATACATGAGGTAGGCCTCTCTCCTCCTCCACACATATACCAGCCATTGTACCTCTATAGTTAATTGGGCCTCCCTCTTCCCCCACCACACACCGATATTCGAGCGCTGTAGGTAGGTATCCATGCCACAGAGACAGACTACACATGTCCCCTCTCACGTTCCAGTAGGCTAGCCACTCTATATCTTTGACGTGGGAACACACAAATTTGATGGCACTCTTTATCGATCGCGCGCGTGCACACACACACATCATCCCTCTTTTCGATTCTATGGACACCTCAAGCCGGTGATACCTCCACTCTTTTCTTGTGGATCACCCCCTCTATATATATGTTATATCCAGGACTCTATTTCACACACATTGCATATGTTACATTTTTTGATTGACCCCCCCCCCCCAAAAAAAATCTCAAGAACCCACACACTATATATCTCTAGGTTTGTATCTCTCTCACAAAACCCCATGTAGGTGGTGTACGTATACAAGAAGAGAATAGGTGCACCGTGCATGTACTCACGCTTCGTGCCCAGCCACACCCGCGCGGGTACACGGTGGAGCTCATTTCTTTATGAAATGGCAGCCCATGTGCTAATTTGAACGCCTGTAGCGGTTGTTTACCTAGGGAGGTCGTGTACCACGCCTGCACTAAACAAAGTTCGACTTGATGCGTTGCCGCATTATTTTTAAATAAAGTTATAGCGCTCAATGGCACGTACACAGAATATAAAACGATTTTTATGGAGAAAAAGGTAGTCCGCTCACTATATACAATGGAGCCTTGCGTGCCTGGTTTGTCGCTCTTCAGAGTATCTCACACAAGGCTGCGGTGGCCTCTCTCTCTCTCTCTCTCTCTCACCGTTGGTCACTGATCCGGCCGCATCCCGTCCGCCGGGGGAAAGGGAGTGCGGTGGCCTCTCTCTCTCTCACCGATGGTCACTGATCCGGCCGCATCCCGTCCGCCGGGGAAAGGGAGGAAGTGCATTGTTTCTCTGTTCGACGGCGCCAAGGCAGCACGTCCCGATCTGCGGTACACGCCATTCTCTCTGACCAAGCTTCTGGTAGTATAGTGTATGCTTCTGGCAATCTGACACCAAATTAACTGTTGCACGTCCACCGCCTGAGCGAGGGAGAGCTTGAATTAGTCAAAAGTTTCTCCTTGTCCTACTAGCCACTGCGCGCAAGTAATGCTAGTCCATACTGCCTCCTCTCCGGTTAATATGGATTAAATTCAAACAAGATAAATACACTGTCTGTCATTGTATATTTGTAAAAATACGGTCAGTGGACTTCATAATACGCTCATTGCACTCAATATATATATTTTCTGGTGTTTATACGGTCACTAGCTCACCCTGACTGAGTATGTGTGTGCATGCACGTGTAGGATGAGCACTTAGCGTGACCGTGTGTGTACCGTCGTGTGCTCGGACATGCATGCATTAGGGCGTCGCGCGTGTTTTTGCGTCCATGTGTACGTGTGGTATTTGCATACGTGGGGAGTATGTGTAGGGGCCACTAAGGAGCAACAAATCACACATAAGTTAGTCCAAGAAGCAACCATCATTTCACTCTTGAATGACACGTCACGCAATATAAAATGGTTGATATGGAGAGAAAAAAAAACCACTATATATACACTAGCAGGAGCCTAAGCTACAAGCCTGCTTGCTAAGGTTGCTCTCTTCACAAGCATAGAACGACGGTCCCGATCCCGCAGGTGGGGAAGGAACAATGTTCTGCGTGAACCGGTCGACATCGGCGAGGAGAAACCGACGGTCGGTGCGTCCCAATCGGGGTCACGCGGTTTGGGCCGATGCAGCGTCCCAACCGCCCTTCTAGCTACAGCCCGGCGTCCCGGGTAGTCCATCTTCCTTTTGGAGCCGGCTTGCTCCATCGCCGTAGCTCCATCTCCATGTCAATCTTGCTCTACTTCTCTGGCTTCTACTTGTGATGAGTTTATGTCTCATGAACTAGTGCTAGTACTATTATTCTAACCACACTTCTTCAATATCTTTGCCATCGGGGATGCTCGGTCGATTTTAGTGGAACGCACAAAAGCATCGTATGATCCGGCGTGCCGCCGTCTTTCCTTGACGGGTTCTACTGGCGCGTAATTAAATCATGTTTAGAGTTTAGGGTTTAAGTCGTAGTGACCCCATCAGCAGTTTTTCTTTCAGACACGCTCTCACAACTTTTTTCTTTAGTTGTGAAGTAAATATTGGCTATGATCTGTGAATCATTGAGATGCATCAGCATGCGTGTTAGTTTTCCTTTGTATTTAATGGAATGTTGTAACGGGGCAACCTTGGAATAGGAATGAAAATGGAGTGGAAAGTTTCCGTTTTTCCGGAGAAAAAATGGAAACGGAGAGAAACCAACGTTTCGTTTCGTTGGATCGCGCCATCGAGCAAAACCAACGTTTAAATCACGTCTGTCGTGTTCGTGTCTCACCCTCCTCCACGGCTCGACCCCACACGGTCGCTTGGCATGCCACTCACCGCAAACCGAGTATACGATAACTTTCCCGCCTGCTTGTCGATGGATCACGCCATGGAGTACTACTAGCACTACTGGAAGAGATTGACGATTTTGGGGAGGACAGCTAGCTGTAGCACGGACTCCCAAAAAATTTTTACATGCATGTTGTAGCCGGCTATTGTGACCTTTGAACGCGGAGCAGCCGCGTGCACCCGGAAGCGGCGCGGGCGACGCTCTCTCAGCCGGCGCGCCGCTTCAATGCCGACGCCACTGAGAGGTCGCATCCGCTCTGGCCGGGCATGAATGCGGCACTGACCGTTTCGGGCGGGAAGCACGCGGGTGATGAAGAGGGTTCGGGTTGGTCAGGACCGGCCGTGGCAGCGGTCCGGACGTGCGCAAACAAGAGATGATGTACGTTAATATTGCTGCGTATATAATTAACAACGTAAATAATGTGCCAGTTGGACAAATATGATTGGAGATGGAGATGGAAATGGAATTTTACGTAAACACGGATATGCATGTCTATGTCTATGTGTGTGTGCGCGACGACTCTCGCGACCTGGAAGCGGGGGCGTGTTTTTGATCGAGTTTTCTTTCTTGGCATGTTAGAAAATCAGTTTGTCCAATTCACATCTAGATGTGATTTAAGGATATCACATCTAAGCTCCCACAAGTATATAATGTAGCAACAAGAACAAAAAAAACTAGGACAAAAAAAAATAGACCACAAACAGAGTGGACATCAACTTATATGTGACATAACTATGTCACATCTAGATGTGTCCTAGACAGACCCTTAAAAAATTGTCCGCCAGTTTTCGTTTGTTTTTTGCGGGAATGCGCGTATTCTATTTAAAACCACTGCTATGGAGAGATTTTTTTACTCCATTATAGCCTCTTGATTGATAGAGTTTCTCGCGTCTCGCTCTCTCACCCTCTCCATATCAAAACAAGATGATAGTGTCCAGTCTATCTCTCTCCTCACCAGTGGTCACAGATCTGGCCGGATCCCGTCCGCTGCGGGAGGTGAGGAGGTGCAGCATTGACGTTATGCCCGTCCGACGACGGGGAGCCGATCGACTTGTCCTCTCAGAGCCGGCGCTGGCGCTGACGAAGATCCTCCGCGCCCTTGTTCGCTGCCTTCGTGTGGGCAGATCCCGCCCGCCCGCCTAAACGACATCTCGCCCACCTGAGGTATAACTTCTTGTATTGGTCCAGCTCCCCAGGTCGCTGCGTGCGGGTTTTCTTCTATGCAACTACTCCCCAGCTCCCCATGCATACTAGCTAGGGTTCGTCGGCTGGTCCAACATCACCTACTAGTACTAGAGGAAATGCCACTCAAAAAGTTGTCCCGATTTATGCCTCGGTGGAGGTATACATGTTGTTTCGACAAAAAGTACATGGTGGTTGTGCGGTCATTGTCCATATGGTGGTAGTACTATCACTGGTTAAATGAAGAAATGCTTTTTTTCTCGGGTATCCTGGTTTAGTTCCTATCAAGATATAATTATGATGCTTCTGTTTTTTGGTGTACTTTCATTAACCCTTTTTTATATTTTTGGAAACAGCGATGCGTGTCTCCATACCCGGGCTTGTCTTCCTCAATTTTAGTGGAACTGCACAAAATTGGATGGCCATTGTTGTTCCGCCTCACTATCCTCTGCCACGTGGTTCTTCCTTCCTCGAGCTTGATTACTGACAAGAAATAGACCATAGTGAGGATTTGTCGAACTTCATAGGTGCCTCCCCCAAACTTGATGCCAAATGGATGATGCATCACCACGATGACCTATCGATGCTCGTGGTCGCGCCTCATGGTTGCGTCGGCTGGTGAAGCTGATCGATTTTCAATGAAAAACAAGCTGTCTTCCATCAATGCTCCTTGCTTGTTACGCACAAAGATGATATCCTTCGTCAGTTCACCTTGGTTGCGTTGGAGACGCAGTCGTCTTTCACGTTGGTGCAATTTTATCACACAATTGGCTATGAACCAAATGTTTCCTTGAAGAAGGATCGACGTTAGTACTAAGAGCATAAGTTTTGTATTGATTTCTAAGCCTTCTCACAACTTTGTCTCCAGCTCCCCTGTAATTTTATTTGTCCAGCTATTAACTTTGATTTTAAAAATGGTGTGGACTAAAAACCTGGATGGACGTAGTAGCCCTCCATTTTTATTTACTCCGCATATTAGATTTGACTGAAGTCAAACTTTGTAATACTCTCAAACCTTTCCGATAATTGAAATTAAAATTCTTTATTTGTACACACTCTCACACATTCTGATAATTTGGCGCATGTGTGGTTGTTCACTTAAGGGAGGGTAGTGTACCACACGTGAAGGACAGGAAGTGCAACCAGGACGCGTGGGCATGGATCGTTAGTTCATCGGAAGTAGTACTCCCTCTGTACATTAAATAAAGAGTTTCGTTTCGTACTTACACAATTTAAAACGATTGTTATGGAGAGAATAAGAAAACCACTCCACTATATATTAGTCGTATACACACGAGAGTACTATATGGACGCAGCTTCATTGACTTAGTGCACCTGCCTTTGGGTTTATGACAGGTGGGCCCAAAATGTGTCTGGCTCACCTGTCATACAACCAAAAGCAGATGGAGTGAAGGCACCAGAGCTCAGTCCGTACTATATTAGTAGTATATATATATATAAGCAGGAGCCTCAGCGCTTGTTCGCTAGGGTTTGCACTCTCCACACGCTCGCCGCAATACATATATGTTACACGCTGGAGGCTCAGTGTTCATTTGCTAGGGTTTTCTATATTCACAGTCTCTCACCCTCTCTTCACCAGATCTAAACAAGACTGCGTTGACCTCTTGTCTCTCCCCCCTCACAGCAGGTGAAGGAGGCGTCCGTATCCCGTCGCACCGGGAAGGGGAGGAGGTGCATCGTTAACTCTATCGCCTTCGGCGAGAGAGGCAATCCACTTCTGGCTGCGCTGTTCTCTTTCACCCAGCGCCTGTGCGGGAGGGCCACAGACCCCTTCTTCCTCACTGCCGTACGTAGTGTGGGCAGATTCGGCCTCCCGCCGCACGCCTTGCCACATCCCGACGACCCTAAGGTATAAGTTTCTTTGAAACCGTCGTTGCTCTAGCTGCATGTGGATCTTTTTCGATCTGTAGTCGAATCTAGGTCTTGGTTCAAAGAGGAAAGAAAGGTGCGGTGGGGTGGAGCATGAATCTAGGACGTGGTTCAATGAGGAAAGTAGGGAGGAAAAGTAGTATAGATTGGCTATCCAGCCGCTTTGTTGGTCGAAAAGGGAAAAAGGGGGTAACCCAGTACACACATCTGTAAGGAACCGATCTCTTTGTTGAAAAGGGAAAGAAACTGGGGGGGGGGGGAGGTCGGGTAGTTTGTGCAGGACTAGATTCGCTGCCCTCACATAGGAAAAAAGTTCAAAGAGAACAAATATGGGACCAACACAGATATGCTGCTTGGCTACATACTCTGCATCACCCATTTATACGTGTGGACGCACATGGTGCTAGCATGTCCCATACAGCTATTTTGCTGTTGTTAATCTAAGAATGCCACCGGAAAATTGAAGCAATGCCACTATTAAAATTAAATTACATTCTTAACGAATGTTGTTTCAAGAGAGTGTCTCTGTTAATATGAATCAATGCTACCGTTTTAGAAATGCTACTATCCTACTTTGTTTTCCATCAAAGATAAGTTAGATGCTTCTTTCTGTCACCGTTTGTTTCATCCTCCTTTATAGGCAAGTAATTGTTTCCTTTTTTGCCTCTGTTAAAACTGGGGTATTGATTCAACTTGTTGATATTGCGACATTTTGCTTCGCTACTCGTAACACTTATGTTTTAAGAGTGTTTTGTGCAGTTCAACTTGAATGTCACACCGGTGACTTTGCTTAATTTTGGTGGAACTGCACAAAAGGAGATCAAGATTTGTTTCCAGTGTTCCTGTCAAGTTGTTTCAAATCTTGGTCTCTACCACATGATATCTATTCAACTTGTTGCTATTGCGACATTTTGCTTCGCTATGCGAAACACTTTGCTTGATTTCAGTGCAACTGCACAAAATGAGATTGGATTTCCTATTCGTGTTAGCAGATTCGTATTTTATCTTGGTGTTCTCATGAAAGGTCAGTACAGGCCTTCATCCACATGATTGTGCAGTGTGCTTTGAGATGTTGTGCTACTTGTATCGGTACTGTTTTAAATAAATGTTGAATTGAAGCTATTGTATTGCTGTCTTTTCCCATTAAGTAGTGAACAAAAATGGGACCAACCCAGACATGATGCTTGTTGCTTTGTTAAAACAAACTCTGCATCACGCCCTTTATAAGTAGATGGAAGCACATATTGTTGTTGCGCCCACTCTCCCCTGGAACTGTTTATGCTTTTCGTTAATCTAATGCCACTGGTAAAATTAAGCAATGCCACTCTCAGAATTAATTAACTACTGAATCTTAGTTTAAAACTGCAACACTTGTTAGGAATGGTACTATCGTGCTTTGTAGTTCTTTCTACATGTTCAACCAAGGTATTGTTAAGATAATGTCTCTTTAAAAATGAATCAGTTGCATTGTTTAGGAATGGTAATTTTCTGCTTTGTCATTCTTTATACATGTTGAACCAAGGCATTGCTAAGATAATGTCTCAGTCAATATGAATGAATCACACTGATGGAGAATTGCTCCTCTCCTGCTTTGTTTCCCATTAAGACAAGTCATCAACCGTTATTTTCTCAGTAATTGTTTCCATTATACCTATTGTTGCTTACAAGGATATCAAAATTAAAGCTCGGTTTTATTCCGACTTCGATTTTAGTTGAACTGCACAAAAGGAGCCAATGTGTCCAAGGCAAACTGCTGCGTTCTTGGGTCCAGCTTGGTCGCTCCACTTTGCGTAAAGAAGTAGTCCTTGGATACGGTACATTCTGAAGGAATGACCGAGAAGCTTTCTGAGTATTATTAGACACCGTGACATGACTAGTCTGCAGAGACCATTGGCAATTTAACAACACATGGAGTGCCCTGGGCAAAAAGTGCCCAAACAAGTACAAGCAGCTAAGACAGGACACGATCATAGGCATTACATATTTTGAATGGGAAAAGCTTGTCAAAGTCTAATCATTGATGTTAGCAAGAAGACGTTAGTTTAATATATTGGAATTGGAAAACCTTGTCAAAATTTGCTCATTGATGTTAGCAAGAAGACGTTAGTTTAATATATTGGAATTGGAAAACCTTGTCAAAATTTGCTCATTGATGTTAGCCAGAAGACATGCATTTGATATTTTTGAGTGGGACGCCCTTGCTGTGAGCAGCGTCGAGTGTTTTTTTCCTTTTCCTGTGTTCAGTTTAGAAGTAAATAGTTACTCTGCTGAGATATTCCTGTGTTAAGAGTTTGTTCTGAATATTGTCTATGTAATGCCAGGCCTTGTGTTTGATTGCAAAGTTGAGCTTGGAATGTCGTGGCATGCGGCATCATGAGTTGTTCACCGTGTCTCCTGAGAATAATGCTTCGTATTGTTTTGCATGTCGATCTAATGCCAGTGATTTGCTTGTTAAGAAGATCATCCTCTTCTGTTGTTTCCGTGCGTAAGAAGTTCATCGTCTGATGTTTCATTCATAGCCTATACGACATGTCGCGTAGGTTAGACGTGAAACCATATGATCTTCCGACCAACTCATGATATTACGCCGTGATTGGATCATCGTTTTCCAACCAAAACCGCTTGTAAAACTGACGCTTGTATGTAAATTAAAGTAGATGGTCTCGGGCGAAGGCACTTGGTTGGTCGATTTCGACTAGTAAAATATCGGAAGTACTTCACACACGATAAAAACGTTGAATGACACTCGGACGATTGCTAATCCAGCCGTTAGCTGCTATTTCAGCCTTGCCCATGGATGGCATGATACGCACGTCGTGCATGTATCGTCTCGTAATGTCGTCCATATAGCAATGCTCGTAAAATATACACTGGTCCCTAAAATTACACGTGTAACCCGCCAGTTTTACTTACAGACCTCGGGCCTTCCGATGACGAGTAAATTACACTTGTATGTTAATACAGGTTTGAAATAAACCAGAGCTCCCAAGCGCGGCCTTACCGTTTCATGCCGTCTCAGTTTCTCGAAGGTGCGCATAGGTGTCCAATGATCCCGGCTTCCTAAATGAGAAGCGGGCGCTGTATCAGACCTCCGTAGGGCCCGAGAGGCCCTCTCCGTTGTCCTTTGAGTTGTTGCGCTCGCCGTGGCGCCGAGCATTGTTAACATGGTCAACGAATATGAGGATTCAGGAGATGACTTTATTTTGACTGGATGACACTAGGGACCCACTAGGGCCATAGCCGTACGTATGCAAGTGCCTCCTTATTATGTACAACTATATATATTTTTGCTTTCTCCTGGTTTCCTGACATCACGGTCCCACACCATTGTCAACCTATGTAGTCAATATAAACGAGAGAATTGCACAAGGTGCGGCCGACACCGGGACCAAGCAGCTCGGCGAAATTTGTGTTTTTGAGGCGTGAGCACTGCAGAGTTTTTCTTGGTGATGATTTCGTTGTTGTTCGAGAGGAGAGCAGGGTATTAATCTAGGCGGGTGGCCTGTCTAGCCCAGGCCAGATATCCAGCCCAGATACTACTTTTTTCAAGATGAAAATGGCTAGCCCAGCTATACGTATTTTTGAGGAATACCCAGGCAAGGTCAACTTGTTATTCTCCGCCCCGCTGTGCTGCAAATCTTTCCTAGGAGGGAACAGGAAAATGGGCTTTAAAAATAATAAATTGGACGTAATTATAAAAACTGGGCAGTAACAATAAAAAAATGCACCAAACACGAAATTAGTTTATAAAATATTATTTATGGATTTTGAAAATCTTAAAATTTCATTGTTGCGCGCGCAATGTTTCGTTGGATTTTTCCTTAATACAAATTTATATTTAATCTGAATAGAAATTTTGGGATAAAAATATTTCGGATCCCATCAAAATGTGGGAAATTTTATTGAATTCTATCTTCAACGGTTGGTTGAAATTATTAATCATTGTCCTAGCTAGAAAATGGGCTGTAGTTTTAACAAACTGTAAATGGGCTGTTGTAAATTCCATTAGAGTTCAAAAATGGGCTGTACATTCTTACAAAACGCAAATGGGCTATAAGTTCTCTTCCACACACTTGTGGGCCTACTAAGTGATGCGTCCCCTAAAAAAATAAGTTGACGCGTATGGAAGGCTTTGTCAACTTATTATAGTCAACACACGGTTCTAGCAGCAGTGGCCATTGGATGTCTATCCAACGAATGTCGTGCTTCTTCTTCAATCTCGGATATTCTTAGCTTCGGCCGCCCAAAAAATGATTCCTCCCCCTGACATCTTGGGCGCACCGCTTCGGAGGCGGACCTGTGGGCCTACTAAGTTGGAGCGTACCAAGGGCTTTGTCAACTTAGTCAATATAAACGGTTCTACAGTGACCGTACGATGTCCATCCAATGGCCGTAGTGCTTCTTCAACCTCCGATCTTCTTGGTCCAACCGCCCAAAGCAGCGCCGGTCGTGCCGCCTGCTCCTGCCTCCCGTGGCCGGCTGTGCTGCCGCGGAGGCCTCACCGCCCCCATACTACTCCCACCGCTGGCTAGGCCATCCCTCTACTCACCCACACCCCTGTTATTCTGCGGCGACAGCAGCCTCACACCGTAGCCGAACCAGTGAACCCTCGTACTCCTCTCCGCGCGGGCTTCCACTGCCGCGTCTTCCCCGGCTCCGCATCGTCCCGTTCCTAGGCATCGCTGTCGTCCACCGCCCTGGTGCTCTCGGCCCGGCGTGGTCAACATGGTCAACGACCGACTTCCATCGGAAGAGTACTGTACATGCAGAGGCTGACAGCTGGGTCCACGGCGGCCGCAAGGAAGTGCCTCCTTATTACGCGCAAAATAATTATTCCTCCACCTAACAGCAGGGACCCGCCGGACGGGCCACCTTATTTCGCGAAAAAATGTTTCCCCCTGATCGCTGGTACCCACCGGACGGACCACCGATTTCGCGAAAAAATGTTCCCCATTGTCACTCGGAGCCACCGAAGTGCCTCTTTATTACGCACAAAAAAATGAATACTCCCCCTGCTAGCTGGGACTCACCTTGGTGGGAAGCTGACTTGTGGGCCTACTAAGTTGACGGGGCCGGAGGGCTTTGTCAACTTAGTCAATATGAACGATTCTAGCTCTAGTGACCGTACGATGTCCATCCAACGGTCGTAGTGCTTCTCCAACCTCTGGTCTTCTTGCTCCAGCCGCCCAAAGCAGCGCCGATTGTGCCGCCTGCTCCTGCCTCTCGTGGTCGGCTGTGCTGCCGCGGAGGCCTCACCGCCTCCATACTACTCCCATCACTGGCCAGGCCATCCCTCCACTCCACTCACCCACACCCTCTGTTATTCTGCGGTGACGGCAGCGCACCTGAACCAGTGAACCCTCGTACTCCTCTCCACGTGGCATCCACTTCCGCGTCTTCCCCGGCTCCGCGTCGTCCCCTTCCTAGGCCTCACCGTCGTCCACCGCCGTGGTCAATGTGGTCAACGACCGAATTCCATCGGAAGAATACTGTATGTGAAGAGGCTGACAGCTGGGTCCACGGCAGCCGCAAGGAAGTGCCTCCTTATTATGCGGAAAATAATTATTCCTCCACCTAACAGCAGGGACCCACTGGACGGGCCACCAGTATTTCGTGAAAAAACATTTGCCCCTGACTGCTGGGACCCACCCGACTGTATGGGTCCCCCTGCTGTCAGCTCGGACCCACCGGAAGTGCCTCCTTATTATGCACAAAAAAAATGAATACCCCCCTGTTAGCTGGGACTCACCTTGGTGGGAGGCTGACTTCTGGGCCTACTAAGTTGACGGGGATGAAGGGCTTTGTCAACTTAGTCAATATAAATGAATCTAGCTCCAGTGACTGTACGATGTCCATCCAACGGCCATAGTGCTTCTTCAACCTCTGGTCTTCTTGCTCCAGCCGCCCAAAGCAGCGCCGGTCGTGCCGCATGCTCCTACTTCCCGTGGCCGGA
The DNA here is from genome assembly GCA_021437245.1 of Aegilops speltoides. Classification (NCBI taxonomy): domain Eukaryota; kingdom Viridiplantae; phylum Streptophyta; class Magnoliopsida; order Poales; family Poaceae; genus Aegilops; species Aegilops speltoides. The sequence goes on along the minus strand of CM038146.1, from coordinate 414,550,082 downwards.
TGTGCTGCCGCGGAGGCCTCACCGCCCCCTACTATTCCGACCGCTGGCCAGGCCCTGCGGTGACGGCAGCCTCACACCGAAGCCGAACCAGTGAACCCTCGTACTCCTCTCCGCGCGGTCTTCCACTGCCGCATCTTCCCCGGCTTCCCGTCGTCCCCTTCCTAGGCCTCGCCGTCGTCCACCGCCCTAGTGCTCTCGGCGCGGCGTGGTCAACGTGGTCAAGGAACGACTTCCATCGGGCGTGGACTGTATGTGGAGAGGTGATACGTCCATTTTGCATCATGCTTTTATATCGATATTTATTGCATTATGGGCTCTTATTTCACGTTATGTCACAATACTTATGGCTATTCTCTCTTATTTTACAAGGTTTACATGAAGAGGAGAATGCCGCAACTGAATTCGGGATGAAAAGGAGCAAATATTGAAGGCCTATTCTGCAACTCGAAAAGTCCTGAAACTCCATGGAACACCTTAAAATAAATAAAGAAAAATCGTCGCCAAAGATGAAGGCCAGGCGCACACCACTCACGAGGGTGGGGCGCCGGGCGCGCCTCTCGTGGGCCCCGGTGGCTCTCCGACGCCCATCTTATCCCATATGAAGTCTTTCGATGAGAAAAAATAGAGGAGAACCTTTCGACGAGACTCACGCCACGAGGCGGAACCTTGGCGGAACCAATCTAGGGCTCCGGCAGAGCTGTTCTGCCGGGGACACTTCCCTCCAGGAGGGGGAAATCATCACCAACGCTCCTCTCATCGGGAGAGGGCAATCTCCATCAACATCTTCACCAACACCATCTCATCTCCAAACCCTAGTTCATCTCTTGTATCCATTCTTGTCTCCAAGTCCGGGATTGGTGCTAGTAGGTTGCTAGTAGTGTTGATTACTCCTTGTAGTTGATGCTAGTTAGTTTATTTGGTGGAAGATCATATGTTCAGATCCTATATGCACATTATTACCCCTCTGATTATGAACATGAATATACTTTGTGAGTAGTTACGTTTGTTCCTGAGGACAAGGGAGAAGTCTTGCTATTAGTAGTCATGTGAATTTGGTATTCGTTTGATATTTTGATAAGATGTATGTTGTCTAACCTCTAGTGGTGTTATGTGAACATCGACTACATAACACTTCACCATTATTTGGGCCTAGAGGAAGGCATTGGGAAGTAATAAGTAGATGATGGGTTGCTAGAGTGATAGAAGCTTAAACCCTAGTTTATGCGTTGCTTCGTAAGGGGCTGATTTGGATCCATATGTTTCATGCTATGGTTAGGTTTACCTTAATACTTTTGTTGTAGTTGCGGATGCTTGCAATAGAGGTTAATCATAAGTGGGATGCTTGTCCAAGTAAGGGCAGTGCCCAAGCACCGGTCCACCCACATATCAAATTATCAAAGTACCGAATGCGAATCATATGAGCGTGATGAAAACTAGCTTGACGATATTCCCATGTGTCCTCGGGAACGCTTTTCCTATTATAAGAGTTTGTCCAGGCTTGTCCTTCGATACAAAAAGGATTGGGCCACCTTGCTGCACTTTATTTACTTTTGTTACTTGTTACTTGTTACAATTTATCCTATCACAAAACTATCTGTTACTACTTATTTCAGTACTTGCAGAGAATACATTGCTGAAAACCGCTTATCATTTCCTTCTGCTCCTCATTGGGTTTGACACTCTTACTTATCGAAAGGACTACGATAGATCCCCTACACTTGTGGGTCATCAAGACTCTTTTCTAGCGCCGTTGCCGGGGAGTGAAGCGCCTTTGGTAGGTGGAATTTGGTAAGGAAAAATTTATTTAGTGTGCTGAAATTTTCTGTCACTTGTTACTATGGAAAGTAATTGTCTGAAGGGCTTGTTCGGGGTATCTTCACCCCATCCAGTAGAGCAAAGAGTTGCTCCTCAACCTACTCAACCTACTGAACCTATTGAAAATGAAACTTCTTTTGAGATTCCTTCGGGAATGATGGAAAAACTGCTAGCTAACACTTTTGCAGGGTATGGAACAAAGCATCCCGACGAACATCTACGCTTTGTGGATGATATTTGTGGACTATTTAAGCTTGCAGGTATACCCGATGATGTTGTTAAGAGGAAGGCTTTCCCTTTATCTTTGGAGGGAGACGCATTGATATGGTATAGGCTATGTGATGATACGAGATCATGGAAGTATAAAAGATTGAAATTGGAATTTCATCAAAAGTATTACCCTATGCATCTTGTTCATCGTGATCGCAATTATATATATAATTTTTGGCCTCCTGAAGGAGAAAGCATCGCTCAAGCTTGGGGGAGGCTTAAATCAATGTTATATTCATGCCCTAATCATGAGCTCTCAAAATTGACAATTCTCCAGAATTTTTATGCTCGTCTTTCTGATAACAATCGCACCATGCTCGATACTTCTTATGCTGGCTCTTTTGTGATGAAGTCTATTGAATTTGGATGGAATTTATTGGATAGAATTAAACACAAAGGTAAGGAGTCAGGTATGACACCTAAGTTTGATTGTGTTAAATCTTTTATGGATACCGATATTTTCCGTAAGTTTAGCACTAAATATGGACTTGACTCTGAGATAGTAGCTTCTTTCTGTGAATCTTTTGCTACTTATGTTGATCTCTCCAAGGAGAAGTGGTTTAAATATCATCCTCCCATATAAGTAAAAGTAGCTGCACCTATTAAAGTTGAAGAAAAGATTGTCACTTATAATGATCCTATTGTTCCTACTTCTTATGTTGAGAAACCCCCTTTCCCTGTTAGAATGAAGGATCATGCTAAAGCTTCAACTGTTGTTTGTAAAAGCAATACTAGGACTTATACACCTCCTGAGCAAGTCAAAGTAAAACCCAATATTGCTAATGTTAAAGATCTCTTGTCTGATAATATTGATGGACATGTTATTCAATTCACTGGTGAAACCGCTAGAATTGCTAAACCCTGTGATAGAGATAAACATAGACCTATGGTAGGTGTGCCTGTTATTTCTGTTAAAATAGGAGATCATTGTTATCATGGCTTATGTGATATGGGTGCTAGTGCTAGTGTTATACCCATTGGCTTATACAAAGAAATTATGCATGAGATTGCACCTGCTGAGTTAGAGGAAATTGATGTTAAAATTAAACTTGCCAATAGAGATACTATATCTCCAATGGGAATTGTTAGAGACGTTGAAGTCTTGTGTGGGAAAACCAAATATCCCGCTGATTTTCTTGTTCTTGGTTCTCCACAAGATAGCTTTTGTCCCATTATATTTGGTAGACCCTTCTTGCGCACTGTTAATGCTACAATAGATTGCGAAAAGAATGTTGTTACTGTTGACTTGGATGATATGGTTCATGAGTTTAATTTCTCTAAATTTAGTAAACAACATCGTGAGGAAGAATTGCCTAGTAAGGATGAAATTATTGGTCTTGCTTCTATTGTTGTACCTCCTAGTGATCCTTTAGAACACTATTTGCTAGACCATGAAAATGATATGTTCATGAATGAAAGAAGGGAAATAGATGAAGTATTCTTTAAACAGGAACCTATTCTACAACACAATTTGCCTGTTGAAATCCTAGGGGATCCTCCTCCACCCAAGGGTGATCCCGTGTTTGAGCTTAAGCCGTTGCATGATAATCTTAAATATGTTATCTTGATGAAACGAAAATATATCCTGTTATTATTAGTGCTAACCTTTCAGAGCATGAAGAAGAAAGATTATTGAAAACTCTAAAGAAGCATCGTGCCGCTATTGGATATACTCTGGAGGATCTTAAGGGCATAAGACCCACTCTATGTCAACATAAAATAAATTTGGAAGCGGATGCCAAACCGATTCGTGATCCTCAACGACGTTTGAATCCTAAAATGAAAGAAGTGGTAAGAAAAGAAATACTCAAGCTTCTGGAGGCAGGTATAATTTATCCCGTTTTTGATAGTCAGTGGGTAAGTCATGTCCATTGTGTCCCTAAGAAGGGAGGTATTACTGTTGTCCCTAATGATAAAGATGAATTGATTCCGCAAAGAATTATCACAGGTTATAGGATGGTAATTGATTTCCGCAAATTAAATAAGGCTACTAAGAAATATCATTAAACCTTACCTTTTATTGATCAAATGCTAGAAAGATTATGCAAACATACACATTATTGCTTTCTAGATGGTTATTCTGGTTTTTCTCAAATACCGTGTCGGCTAAAGATCAATCAAAGACTACTTTTACATGCCCTTTTGGTACTTTTGCTTATAGACGATGCCTTTTGGTTTATGTAATGCACCGCTACCTTTCAAAGATGCATGATGGCTATATTCTCTGACTTCTGCGAGAAAATTTGTGAGGTTTTCATGGACGACTTTTCCGTCTATGGTTCCTCTTTTGATGATTGCTTGAGCAATCTTGCTCAAGTTTTGCAGAGATGTGAAGAAACTAATCTTGTCTTGAATTGGGAAAAGTGCCACTTTATGGTAAATGAAGGTATTGTCTTGGGGCACAAAGTTTGTGAAAGAGGTATTGAAGTTGATAAAGCCAAGGTTGATGCTATTGAAAAGATGCCATGTCCCAAGGACATCAAAGGTATAAGAAGTTTTCTTGGTCACGCCGGATTTTATAGGAGGTTCGTCAAGGACTTCTCAAAAATCTCTCGGCCTCTGACTAATTTATTACAAAATGATGTACCATTTGTCTTTGATGATGATTGTGTAGAAGCATTTGAAATACTTAAGAAAGCATTAGTCTCTGCACCTGTTATTCAGCCACCTGATTGGAATTTACCCTTTGAATTATGTGTGATGCTAGTGATTATGTCAGTAGGTGCTGTTCTAGGGCAAAGAGTTGATAAGAAATTGAATGTTATCCATTATGCTAGTAAGACTCTAGACAATGCTCAAAGAAATTATGCTACTACCGAAAAGGAACTTTTAGCGGTTGTATTTGCTTGTGATAAATTCAGACCCTATATTGTTGATTCTAGAGTAACTATTCATACAGATCATGCTGCTATTAAATATCTTATGGAAAAGAAAGATGCAAAACCTAGACTCATTAGATGGGTTCTCTTGCTTCAAGAATTTGATTTACAAATTGTTGATAGAAAAGGAGCCGAGAACCCGCCGGCATAACTTGTCTAGGCTAGAGAATGTTCTTGATGACCCACTACCTATTGATGATAGCTTTCCTGATGAGCAATTTAATGTCATAAGTACTTCTCGTAGCACTCCATGGTATGCTGATTATGCTAATTATATTGTTGCTAAATTTATACCGCCTAGCTTCACTTACCAACAAAAGAAAAAGTTTTTCTATGACTTGCGACATTACTTTTGGGATGACCCACATCTTTATAAAGGAGTAGATGGTGTTATTAGACATTGTGTACCTGAGCATGAACAAGAACAGATCCTATGCAAGTGTCACTCCGAGGCTTATGGATGACACCACGCTGGAGATAGGACTGCACATAAGGTATTGCAATCCGGCTTTTATTGGCCTACTCTCTTCAAGGACGCCCGTAAGTTTGTTTTATCTTGCGATGAATGCCAAAGAATTGGTAATATCAGTAGACGTCAAGAAATGCCTATGGATTATTCACTTGTTATTGAGCCATTTGATGTTTGGGGCTTTGATTATATGGGACCTTTTCCTGCCTCTAATGGTTACACTCATATTTTAGTTGCTGTTGATTACGTTACTAAGTGGGTAGAAGCTATTCCAGCTAGTAGTGCTGATCATAACACTTCTATTAAAATGCTTAAGGAAGTTATTTTTCCGAGGTTTGGAGTCCCTAGATACTTAATGACTGATGGTGGTTCACACTTTATTCATGGTGCTTTCCGTAAGATGCTTGCTAAATACGATGTTAATCATAGAATTGCATCTCCATATCACCCGCAGTCTAGTAGTTAGGTAGAATTGAGCAATAGAGAGCTCAAATTAATTTTGCAAAAGACTGTCAATAGGTCTAGAAAGAATTGGTCCAAGAAACTAAATGACGCATTATGGGCCTATAGAACTGCGTACAAAAATGGTTTATGGTAAAGCGTGTCATTTACCTCTTGAACTAGAACATAAGGCATATTGGGCTATTAAAGAGCTCAACTATGACTTCAAACTTGCCGGTGAGAAGAGGTTGGTTGATATTAGCTCACTTGATGAATGGAGAACCCAAGCTTATGAAAATGCCAAGTTGTTTAAAAAAAGTCAAACGTTGGCATGATAAAAGGATACAAAAGCATGAGTTTAATGTAGGTGATTATGTATTGCTATAAAACTCTCATTTAAGATTTTTTGCAGGAAAACTTCTCTCCAAATGGGAAGGTCCTTACGTTATCAAGGAGGTCCATCGTTCTGGTGCCATAAAAATCAACAACTTCGCAGGCACAAATCCGAAGGTGGTAAACGGTCAAAGGATCAAACACTATATCTCAGGTAATCCTATAAATATTGAAACTAATATTATTGAAACCGTAACCCCGGAGGAGTACATAAGGGACACTTTCCAGAACGTTCCAGACCCCGAAAAGGAATAGGTATGTGGTACAGTAAGTAAACCGACTCCAAAACAATTTTTAAGGCAATATTTCTCCGTTTTGGAATATTTAGAAAAATAGAAAAATAAGTAGCAGTCCGGGGAGGACACGAGGCCTCCATGAGGGTGGAGGGCGCGCCCTACCCCCCTGGGCGCGCCCCCCTACCTCGTGAGCACCTCGTGTGCCCTCTAGACTCCGTTTCCTTGCATGATACGTATTTTGGTCGGTATAAGTTCATTATATATACTCCCGAAGGTTTTGACTCTTGTATCACGCAAATATCCTTTGTTTTTGTTTTGAGCTGTTGCTGCTGCAGATTAGGGCATTATCCACAAATTGGAGGAGCTTTTACGCTCAATGTGCGATTATCCACCGTCATCATCACCACCTCCATCACCTCCGAGGAAATAATCACATGGGTATGGGCACTCCCCTTGGCAACTGCCAAGCTTGGGGGAGGTGCCCTGGTATCGTATCACTATCACAACTCCTATCTTTACCATTGTTCTTAGTTCGATCCTATTAGTAGTATCTTTATTTAGTAGAATAAAGTCATGGCATGATCTAGTTTTGAGTTTTGCTTTATGATCCTTCTTTGTAATCGAGTCCGTGAGCTATATAATAAAGATTAGTGTTGAGTCAAGGGCTTGAGTATTTTGCCATGATCTTGGGTGATTAGAAGAAAAAGAATAAAAAGAATCAAAGAGTTCGTATTGATCTTAGTGAAAGTAATGACTTCACATAGAAAAAGCATGATGATTAAAAGTTGTTGGGAGTTGGCAAATATAGCTTTGGTCATTGTTGCAATTAATAGGAAGTAATAAGGAAAGAGAGGTTTCACATATAGATATATTATCATTGACATCTTTGATTAGGAGCACTCATTAAAATATGACATGCTAAAGAGTTGAGGTTGGACAAGGAAGACAACATAATGAGTTATGTTTTCTTACATCTGAGATAAAGTATGTTGTCATGGTTCCTCTACCATGTTGAGTTTGCCTTTCCCCCTCATGCTAGCCAATTCTCAGCACTAAGTAGAAATACTACTTGTGCTTCCAAATACCCTTAACCAGTTTTGCCATGAGAGTCCATGATATCTACCTATGGATTGAGTAATATTCTTCAAGTAAGTTGTCATCGGTGCAAGCAATAAAAATTGCTCTCTAAATATGCATGACTTATTAGTGCAGAGAAATAAGCTTTGTACAAACTTGTTGTGGACGCAATAAAAGCGACGGACTGCATAATAAAGGTTCACATGCAAGGGGCAATATAAAGTGACGTTCTTTTGCATTAAGATTTTGTGCATCAACCCTAAACGCGCATGACAACCTCTTCTTCCCTCTGCGAAGGGCCTATCTTTTATTATTATCCTCTACCTTATGCAAGAGTCACGGTGATCTTCACCCTTCCTTTTCCATTTTATCCTTTGGCAAGCTCAGCATGTTGGAAAGAACATGATATATATATCTAATTGGATGTGGGGGAGCATGAATTATTATTGTTGACATTACGCTTGAGGTAAAAAGTTGTGGGGCAAAATTATAAGCCCCTATCTTTCTCTGTGTCTGATTAAAACTCCGTAACCACAAGTATTGCGTGAGTGTTAGCAATTGTGAAGGACTAAGTGATAATTAAGTATGTGAACTTGCTTTTAAGCTCTGACATAGACTCTTTAAGATGTTATGATAAATTGCAATTGCTTCAATAACTGAGATTATAATTGTTGGTTCCCAATAAGGTTTCTGATTCATATTTTGGCTTTGTGAAAAGATCATCACTTGAACATAAGTAATCATATGACAAAATCTATATATGTTGCTGTTATGAAATAATCATGATGCCTTCATGTCTGTATTTTATTTTTATCGACGCCTCTACCTCTAAACATGAGGACATATTTATTATTATCGGCTTTTCGCTTGAGGACAAGCGAGGTCTAAGCTTGGGGGAATTGATACGTCCATTTTGCATCATGCTTTTATATCGATATTTATTGCATTATGGGCTGTTATTTCACGTTATGTCATAATACTTATGGCTATTCTCTCTTATTTTACAAGGTTTACATGAAGAGGGAGAATGTCGGCAATGGAATTCGGGTGGAAAAGGAGCAAATATTGAAGGCCTATTCTCAAGAACTCCAAAAGTCCTGAAACTCCACGGAACACCTTAAAATAAATAAAGAAAAATCGTCGCCAAAGTTGAAGGCTAGGGGGGCCACTCCCTGCGCACGAGGGTGGGGGGCGCCCTCCTGGGCGCGCCCCCTATCTTGTGGGCCCCCTGGTGGCTCTCCGATGCCCATCTTCTCCCATATGAAGTCTTTCGATGAGAAAAAAACTGAGGAGAACCTTTCAGGACGAGACTCCGCCGCCACGAGGCGGAACCTTGGCGGAACCAATCTAGGGCTCCGGCAGAGCTGTTCTGCCGGGGACACTTCCCTCCGGGAGGGGGAAATCATCACCATCGTCATCACTAACGCTCCTCTCATCGGGAGAGGGCAATCTCCATCAACATATTCACCAACACCATCTCATCTCCAAACCCTAGTTCATCTCTTGTATCCAATTCTTGTCTCCAAGTCCGGGATTGGTGCTAGTAGGTTGCTAGTAGTGTTGATTACTCCTTGTAGTTGATGCTAGTTTGTTTATTTGGTGGAAGATCATATGTTCAGATCCTATATGCACATTATTACCCCTCTGATTATGAACGTGAATATGCTTTGTGAGTAGTTATGTTTGTTCCTGAGGACAAGGGAGAAGTCTTGCTATTAGTAGTCATGTGAATTTGGTATTCGTTTGATAGTTTGATAAGATGTATGTTGTCTAACCTCTAGTGGTGTTATGTGAATGTCGACTACATAACACTTCACCATTATTTGGGCCTAGAGGAAGGCATTGGGAAGTAATAAGTAGATGATGGGTTGCTAGAGTGACATAAGCTTAAACCCTAGTTTATGCGTTGCTTGGGAAGGGGCTGATTTGATCCATATGTTTCATGCTATGGTTAGGTTTACCATAATACTTTTGTTGTAGTTGCGGATGCTTGCAATAGAGGTTAATCATAAGTGGGATGCTTGTCTAAGTAAGGGCAGTACCCAAGCACCGGCCCACCCACATATCAAATTATCAAAGTACCGAACGCGAATCATATGAGCGTGATGAAAACTAGCTTGACGATATTCCCATGTGTCCTCGGGAGCGCTTTTCCTATTAAAAGAGTTTGTCCAGGCTTATCCTTTGCTAAAAAAAGGATTGCTTGCTGTACTTTATTTACTTTTGTTACTTGTTACTCGTTACAATTTATCCTATCACAAAACTATCTGTTACTACTTATTTCAGTACTTGCAGAGAATACCTTGCTGAAAACCGCTTATCATTTCCTTCTGCTCCTCGTTGGGTTCGACACTCTTACTTATCGAAAGGCCTACGGTAGATCCCCTATACTTGTGGGTCATCAAGAGGCTGACAGCTGGGTCCACGGCCGCAGCAAGGAAGTGCCTCCTTATTACGCGGAAAATAATTATTCCTCCACCTGACAGCGGGGACCCACCGGACAGGCCACAATATTTCGTGAAAAAACCGTTTCCCCCCTGACTACTGGGACCCACCAGCTGCACCTTCGCACCCAAGGAAGTGCGTCTGGGCAAAAATAAAAGATTCGCCCCGCTGACTGCTGGGACCCATCAGCTACATCTTCCCACGCAAGCAAGTGCTTCCGGGCAAAAAAAAAACGATTCGCCCCCCTGACTGCTGGGATCCACCAGCTACATCTTCGCATGCAAGGAAGTGCGTCCGGGCAAAAAAGCAAAAAAAACAACAAAATGATTCGCCCCCTGACTTCTGGGACCCACCAGCTACATCTTCGCAGGCAAGGAAATGCCTGACAGTCGGGACCCACCTGGTCGAAGCGTACGTACTGTTGTCATTCTAGTCGCGAACGAGTACGTACATATATACTGGTGGATGTAGAGGCACGCACGTGTCATAGTAGAGGCGCGCACGTAGCATGTACACGTACGTACAGCGGCGAGGGTGCAAGAAAGAAAATATGGCCACGTACGTACATACGGGCAGGGTCTCTAACGCCTATCGTGCATACTTACATGGCTGGGTCGGAAAGGAGAAATAGCGTCGTCGTCGTGTTCATGGGGAGCCAACCGGCTGGGTCGGAACGGAATGCGTGGTCGTGTTCATCAGGAGGGCTTGAACGGAATAGGTGATGGAAACGAGGCCTGGCATACCGCACAACCGAGGAAACGACCTTGTGTTCGACCGGCCACGTTCGAAACGGGGTCTTGTTGATCGGGAGGGGCCTGGCATACCACAAAACGGAGGAAACGGACCTCCTACGGTCGAAATGGGGGTCCTGTTGATCGGGAGGGGTGTGGCGAGCTACGTCTCGAGCTTGCGTTGGTTTTCCCCGAAGAGGAGAGGATGATGCAGCACAGTAGCGTAAGTATTTCCCTCAGTTTTTGAGAACCAAGGTATCAATCCAGTAGGAGGTCACGCGCGAGTCCCTTGTACCTGCACAACACGATAGTAACTCGCAACCAACGCTTAGGGGTTGTCAATCCTTCACGGTCACTTACGAGTGAGATCGATAGAGATAATATTTTTGGTATTTTTATAGATAGATGCAAAGTAAAAAGTAAAGGCAAAGTAAAAACAACGCAAGTAAATAAAGTGATATAGATTGATATGATGAGAATAGACCCGGGGCCATAGGTTTCACTAGTGGCTTCTCTCAAGAGCATAAGTATTCTACGGTGGGTGAACAAATTATCGTTGAGCAATTGATGAATTGAGCATAGTTATGAGTATATCTAGGCAATGATCATGTATATAGGCATCACGTCCGTGACAATTAGCTCGAAACGATTCTGCATCTACTACTATTACTCCACTCATCGACCGCTATCGAGCATGCATCTAGAGTATTAAGTTAAAAACAGAGTAACACTTTAAGCAAGATGACATGATGTAGAGGGATAAATTCATGCAATATGATAAAAACCCCATCTTGTTATCCTCGATGGCAACAATACAATACGTGCCTTGCAACTCTTTCTGTCACTGAGTAAGGACACCGCAAGATTGAGCCCAAAGCCATGCACTTCTCCCATTGCAAAAACTACCAATCTAGTTGGCCAAACAAAACAGATAATTCGAAGAGACTTGGATAGATAACTCAATCATACATAAAACAATGCAGAGAAGAATCAAATATTTTCCATAGATAATACTGGATCATAAACCCACAATTCATTGGTCTCAACAAACACACCGCAAAAAGAAGATTACATCGAATAGATCTCCACAAGAGAGGGGGAGAACATTGTATTGAGATCCAAAAAGAGAGAAGAAGCCATCTAGCTACTAGCTATGGACCCGAAGGTCTGAAGTAAACTACTCACACTTCATCGGAGGGGCTATGGTGATGATGTAGAAGCCCTCCGTGGTGGATGCCCCCTCCGTGAGCTCGAACAGGCCCCAAGATGGGATCTCGTGGATCTGAAAGGTTGCGGTGGAATTAGGTTTTGGCCCTGTTCGATCGTTTGGGGATACGTGGTATATATAGGAGGAAGGAGTACGTCGGTGGAGCTCCGGGGCCCACGAGGTAGGGCGCGCCTGGGGCGCCTCCACCTCGTGACCTCCTCGGAAGCTTCTTGGAGTATGGTCCAAGTCTCTGGATCACGCTCGTTGGAAAATCACGATCCCAAGGTTTCATTCCGTTTGGACTCCGTTTGATATTCTGCTTTTGAAATATTGAAAAAGGCAAAAACAAGCAATTACGGCTGGGCCTCCGGTTAATAGGTTAGTCCCAAAAGTAATATAAAAGTGAAAAATAAAGCCCAATATAGTCCAAAACAGTAGATAAAGTAGCATGGAGCAATCAAAAATTATAGATACATTGGAGACGTATCAAGTATCCCCAAGCTTAATTCCTGCTCGTCCTCGAGTAGGTAAATGATAAAAAAAAGAATTTTTGATGCGGAGTGATACTTTGGCATAGTTTCAATGTAAATCTTCTTAATTGTGATATGAATATTCAGTTCCGAAAGATTCAAGACAAAAGTTCATATTGACACAAAAATAATAATACTTCAAGCATACTAATCAAAGCAATCATGTCTTCTCAAAATAACATGTCAAAAGAAAGTTCATCCCTACAAAATCATATAGTTAGGCTATGCTTCATTTTCATCACACAAAGATGTTCCCAACTTCTATACCCCCGATGACAAGCCAAGCAATTGTTTCATACTTAAATAATCTCAAACTTTTTCAACCTTCACGCAATACATGAGCGTGAGCCATGGATATAGCACTATGGGTGGAATAGAATATGATGATGGGGATTGTGTGGAGAAGACAAAAAAGGAGAGAGACTCACGTCAATGAGGCTAATCAATGAGCTATGGAGATGCCCATCGATTGATGTCAACATGAGGAGTAGGGATTGCCATGCAACGGATGCACTAGAGCTTTGAATGCTCAACAAAAGAAAACTAGTGGGTGTGCATCCAACTCGCTTGCTCACGAAGACCTAGGGAATTTGAGGAAGCCCATTGTAGGAATATACAAGCCAAGTTCTATAATGAAAAATTCCCACTAGTATAAAAAGACAACTTATGAGACTCACTTACATGAAAAACACGGTGCTACTTTGAAGCACAATATATGAGACTCACTATATGAAGAACAAGGTGCTACTTTGAAGCACAGGTGTGGAAAAAAAGATAGTAGCATTGCCCTTTTTTTGGGCCTTCTTTTTTTTATTTTGGCCTTTCTCTTTTTTTATTTGGGCAATGCTCTAATGATGATCATCACACTTTTATTACAACATATGAATTACAACTCGATACTAGAACAAGATATGACTCTATATGAATGCCTCCGGCGGTGTACCAGGATGGTGCAATGAATCAAGAGTGATATGTATGAAAAATAACGCATGGTGGCTTTGCCACAAATACGATGTCAACTACAAGATCATGCAATGGCAATATGACAAAAGTAATGCATGTCACGATGATGATGGTGGAAGTTGCATGGCAATATATCTCGGAATGGCTATGGAAATGCCATGATAGGTAGGTATGTTGGCTGTTTTGAGGAAGATAATAGGATGTTTATGTGTGATAGAGCGATCGTATCACGGGTTTGATGCACCGCTAAGTTTGCACCAACTCTCAAGGTGAGAAAGGGCAATGCACGGCATCAAGAGGCTAGAAAAGGTGGAAAGGTAAAAGTGCGTATAATCCATGGACTCAACATTAGTCAAAAGAACTCATATACTTTTTGCAAAAATTTAGAAGTCATCAAAAATCAAGTACTACGCGCATGCTCCTAGGGGGATATATTGGTAGGAAAAGACCATTGCTCGTCCCCGACCGCCACTCATAAGGATGCACAAGCCAGGTACACTTCATGTTTCAAATTTGTTACACAACTTTAACCATACGTGCATGCTACGGGATTTGCTAACTTCAACACAAGTATTTCTCAAATTCATAATCACCCAACTAGCACGACTTTGATATTATCACCTCCATATCTCAAAACAATTATCAAGCATCAAACTTATCTTAGTATTCAATGCACTCAAAAGAAAGTTTCACATATCTTGAATACCAAGTATATTAACATTAAGCAAATTACCATGCTATTAACGACTCTCAAAATAATCTAAGTGAAGCATGAGAGATCAAGTTTCTTTAAAACAAATCCACCACCGTGCTCAAAAAGATCTAAGTGAAGCACTAGAGCAAAAATTATCACGCTCAAAAAGATATAAGTGAAGCACTATGAGCAAACTATCAAGCTCAAAAGATATAAGTGAAGCACATAGAGTATTCTAACAAATTTCAATTCATGTATGGCTCTCTCAAAAGGTGTGTACAGCAAGGATGATTGTGGTAAACTAACAAGCAGAGACACAAATAATACAAGACGCTCCAAGCAAAACACATATCATGTTGGTGAATAAAAATATAGCTCCAAGTAAATTACCGATGGAAGTGGATTTAAAGAGGGATGCCTTCCGGCATCCCCAAGCTTTGACTTTTGTGTCCTTGATTATCTTGGGGTGCCATGGGCATCCCCAAGCTTAGGCTCTTGCCACTCCTTGTTCCATAATCCATCAAAAGAATTCACCCAAAACTTGAAAACTTCACAACACAAAACTCAATAGAAATCTCGTGAGCTCCGTTAGAGAAACAAAACAAAAGACTAATTCAAGGTACTGTAATGAACTCATTCTTTATTTATATTGGTGTTAAAACTACTGTATTCCAAGTTCTCTATGGTTTATAAACTATTTTACTAGCCAGAGATTTATCAAAATAAGCAAACAACACACGAAAAATAGAATTTGTCAAAACAGAATAGTCTGTAGTAATCTGTAACTAACGCAAACTTCTGGAAATCTAAAAATTCGACCAAAATAGGAAGTCCTGGAAAATTTGTTTATTGATCAGCAGCAAAGAGAATCAACGCAAAAGAACTCTCCAGTAAAAAATGGAAGCTAATTTCGTGAGCACTAAAGTTTCTGTTTTTCAGCAGAATCAAATCAACTATCATCGTAGGTTATCCTATAGGTCCTACTTGGCACAATCACTAATTAAAACATAAAACCACATCCAAACAGAAGGTAGATGGATTATTTATTCCTAAACAGAAGCAAAAACAAAAAACACAAAATAAAATTGGGTTGCCTCCCAACAAGCGCTATCGTTTAACGCCCCTAGTTAGGCATAAAAGCAAGGATAGATCTAGGTAGTGTCATCTTTAATTTTCAGTTTTTTGGTGGAGTCATGCTCGAATCCGGGAGGTTCTTTCCTCTTCCCTTCATAGTCGGAAATTTTTATATCTAAAGAATCCAACCGCTTATTGCAAAGAGTAATCAACATATTCATGCGGTGAAGATTTCCGCTAACACTTTTAAGAGGCTCAAGAGACTTTTGTAAAATTTTTGTTACTTCACACATATTCTCAAACACTTGGGTTTCTCCTTGGGTAGGATGAGATCCTCCCTTTTGGGGTAGTGTTTCCACTATTCCCTCTATAATTTCATGTGCAATACTAGGATCAATCTCAATGAAATTTCCCTTGGCAATGCAGTCCAAGAGTTGTCTATGCGTCATATTTAACCCAACATAAAAATTTCGAAGAAGAATTCTAAAGTTCACCTCTAGGGTGCACTTATCATAAGATTCCATCATCCTATACCAAGCATCTTTTAAATTTTCTCCTTGCCTTTGATTGAAGTGTAGAACTTCAAACTCGGGAGACATAGGAGAGGATAAGGAATTAGACATGATGACAAGCAAGCAAACTAACACACGAGCAAACAAAAGGACGAGGAAAAGGCAACGGAAAGAGAGGAGGAGATTGGGAAAGAGAGGGAGAATAAAACGGCAAGGGTGAAGTGGGGGAGAGGAAAACAAGAGGCAAATGGCAAATAATGTAATGTGAGAGATAGGGATTGTGATGGGTACTTGGTATGTTGACTTTTGCGTAAGCCTCCCCGGCAACGGCGCCAGAAATTCTTCTTGCTACATCTCAAGCTTGCGTTGGTTTTCCCCGAAGAGAGAGGATGATGCAGCACAGTAGCGTAAGTATTTCCCTTAGTTTTTGAGAACCAAGGTATCAATCCAGTAGGAGGTCACGCGCAAGTCCCTCGTACCTGCACAACACGATAGCAACTCGCAACTAACGCTTAGGGGTTGTCAATCCCTTCACGACCACTTACGAGAGTGAGATTTGATAGAGATAATATTTTTGGTATTTTTGATAGATAGATGCAAAGTAAAAAGTAAAGGCAAAGTAAAAACAAAGCAAGTAAATAAAGTGATATAGATTGATATGATGAGAATAGACCCGGGGGCCATAGGTTTCACTAGTGGCTTCTCTCAAGAGCATAAGTATTCTACGGTGGGTGAACAAATTACTGTTGTGCAATTGACAGAATTGAGCATAGTTATGAGTATATCTAGGCAATGATCATGTATATAGGTATCACGTCTGTGACAAGTAGATCAAACGATTCGCATCTACTACTATTACTCCACTCATCGACCGCTATCCAAAGATGCATCTAGAGTATTAAGTTAAAAACAGAGTAACGCTTTAAGCAAGATGACATGATGTAGAGGGATAAATTCATGCAATATGATAAAAACCCATCTTGTTATCCTCGATGGCAACAATACAATACGTGCCTTGCAACTCTTTCTATCACTGAGTAAGGACACCGCAAGATTGAACCCAAAGCCATGCACTTCTCCCATTGCAAGAACTACCAATCTAGTTGGCCAAACCAAACGGATAATTCGAAGAGACTTGCACAGATAACTCAATCCTACATAAAAGAATTCAGAGAAGAATCAAATATTTTCCATAGATAATACTGGATCATAAACCCACAATTCATCGGTCTCAACAAACACACCGCAAAAAGAAGATTACATCGAATAGATCTCCACAAGAGAGGGGGAGAACATTGTATTGAGATCCAAAAAGAGAGAAGAAGCCATCTAGCTACTAGCTATGGACCCGAAGGTCTGAAGTAAACTACTCACACTTCATCGGAGTGGCTATGGTGATGATGTAGAAGCCCTCCGTGGTGGATGCCCCCTCCGGCGGAGCTCCGGAACAGGCAGTGGATACAGAAGGTTGCGGCGGTGGAATTAGGTTTTTGGCTCCTGTTCTGATCGTTTGGGGATACGTAGGTATATATAGGAGGAAGGAGTACGTCGGTGGAGCTCCGAGGAGCCCACGAGGTAGGGGGTGCGCCCAAGAGGGGGGGGGGCCGCCCTCCACCCTCGCCACCTCCTCGGAAGCTTCTTGAAGTAGGGTCCAAGTCTCTTGGATCACGTTCGGTTGGAAAATCATGACCCCGAAGGTTTCATTCCGTTTGTACTCCGTTTGATATTCTCTTCTTTGAAATACTGAAAAGGGCAAAAAATAGCAATTCTGGGCTGGGCCTCCGGTTAATAGGTTAGTCCCGAAAGTAATATAAAAGTGAAAAATAAAGCCCAATATAGTCCAAAACAGTAGATAAAGTAGCATGGAGCAATCAAAAATTATAGATATGTTGGAGACGTATCATGGTGTACCGCAAAACGGACGAAACAGACTTGTGTTGGAGCGCTACGGTCGAAACGGGGGTCCTGTTCATCGGGAGGGGTGTGGCGTACCGCAAAACGGACGAAACGGACTTGTGTTGGAGCACCACGGTCGAAACGGGGGGGGGGGAGGGTGTGGCGTGCGCAAAACGGACTCCACGGGATACTGTTCATCTCCACCGTCGACCTCCTCCACCTCCACGGGCTACCGTCGACCTCCTCCACCTCCACGGGCTCCTGCTCATCCAGCCTCCACCGCGCTACTCCACCGGCTACTATTCAACCACCCTCCACGGGCACCCTCCATCGCTCATCGCTCATCCAGCCCTCCACACCACGGGTCCTGCTCAACCACCCTCCACGGCCACTTTGCTCCACCGCTCATCGCTCATCCATCCCTCCACACCACGGGTTCCTGTTCATCCAGAGGCAACGCCACCGCTCACTGTTCATCCAACCTCCCGCAACGCTCACTGTTCATCCCAGAGGCAGCATTGATCGGCTTCAGTTAGCAGCAGTAGCGAAGGAATCGCTCCATCGGGTTCAGTTAACAGCCATCGATCGATCGCTTCGGTTCAGTAACGCGTAGCCTGTAGTGCAATCGCTCGGGTTCAGTTAGAGCCCAACGCCTCGCTTGGCTTCAGTTAGAGCCAACGCCTCGCACACACACGCCAGACGTCACGAGAAAACGCGACGCTCCGCCCCCGACCTCCCACCGTAACCGGCAACTCCCTGAAATTTTCCTCCCCCTCGCTTCTACCACGGTTTTTTCCGTCATGGACGGCCCAAAGAATGTCATGCAGCTGCGTCTCCGGCCCGCCCAGGACGAAAAGCCCATTTTCTGTCATGATTTTTTGTCATAGAAGTAGGAGCCCACCACATCTATGATGGTACCGGGTTTTGTCACAATTGTCGTCATAGAAGTGTCATATGTATGGTAGAATTTTTTTCGTTCGGCCCAAAATGTCACGGATGTGTCTTTTTTTGTAGTGCAAGGCCACCATCATACCGTGTGATCACCAGCCGTGGAACGTGTCGGCTTCATCGTGTTGGCGAACTCCTGGATACACATGGTCACCTGAATGAAGAGATGATACGTCACCACTGGCACCTAGTGGACCTGAATTCCATATTGATGATTAAGCCCCTCCCTACGACTGGAGGATGTCATCATGTGGGCGCCGAATGCCCGAGGCCTATTCCCTACGAGGAGCGCCTATCGGCTGGCGTTGGAGGAGAAGCATCGCACTACTACGTGCGCCAGGAGCAGGGCATCAGATGGCGCTAGGGCAGTCTGGGACATGGTGTCGGGGTGGCCTGCTCCCCCAAAGATACGCGCCTTCACTTGGTGAGTGACGACAAACTCCCTTGCTACCATGGACAACAAAGTGAGTCGTAATATTGTGACATTTGACATATGCTAACTGTGTGGTGTGGAATCCAAGGATACCTAACCCGCCTTATGCAGATGTCCATGAGAACAAGCACTATGGAGAGCCATGGCTGGTACTAGAGCATGCCTAATGTGGACAACACCACCAACATAGGTCCCGGCTGGCTGCTCCACTTGCAGCACTTACCGGTGCTCATGACGATGTGGAGCGTGTGGCACATACAAAACGAGATTACACACAAGAAGCTAGTGCCCAGCATGAAGTCCTCTCAGCGGTTCTTGACGTGCTCCATTGACTTGCTGCTCGGCATTCGGCAACACCCTCACGCTGATCCAACTAAGGGCAAGTCGGTTATATGTTATGACCACATGCTGCATCAGAAGGAGGCGAAGGAGCTTCTGGCATCGTGTACAAGACCTCCGGAGCGCTGGACGAGTCTACTGGTGGGGTGCAATAAACTGAATGTGGATGGATCATTCATCAAGACTGTAGGATCGAAAGTATGTCTAGAGGGGGGTGATTAGACTACTTGACAATTTAAAAGTTTAGCCTTTTGATTAGGACAAGTTTTTAGCAAGTTCACAATGATGATCAAGTCAAGTATCACCCTACGCATGCAATTCTAGAGTAATGGCAGCGGAAAGTAAATTGCACATGTAGTAAATAGAGAGGTGGAGAAGAGCAAACGCAATTTGGAGACACGGAGATTTTTCTCGTGGTTCCGATAGGTGGTGCTATCGTCAATCCACGTTGATGGAGACTTCAACCCACGGAGGGTAACGGCTGCGAGAGTCCACGGAGGGCTCCACCCACGAAGGGTCCACGAAGAAGCAACCTTGTCTATGCCATCATGGCATACGCCCACGGAGGACTAGCCTTACTCGGGGTAGATCTTCATGAAGTAGGCGATCTCCTTGCCCTTACAAACTTCTTGGTTCAACTCCACATCTTGACGGAGGCTCCCAAGCGACACCTAACCAATCTAGGAGGCACCACCTCCAAAAGGTAATAGATGGTGTTGGTGATGATGAACTCCTTGCTCTTGTGCTTCAAATGATAATCTCCCCAACACTCAACTCTCCTCATTGATTTGGCTGTGGTGGAAGAAAGGATTGAGTGGAAAGCAACTTGGGAAGGCTAGAAATCAAGTTTCATATGGTGGGAGTGGAGCAACTTGATCTCAACACAAGGGTAGGTAGTTTTCTTCTCGAAATGTAAGGTAGGAGTGGTAGTTCTTTCGATGGCTCTCTCCACGAATGAAGAGGAGGTGGAGGGTATTTATAGCCTCCACACAAAATCCAACTGCTACACACATTTGACCAATCTCGGTCGGACCGAAGTTGACAACTCGGTGAGACCGAAAGTTCAAATCTTGTGAGCGTTGGGATTTTCGGTGGGACCGAAAATACAATCTCGGTGAGTCCGATTCTTCCAAAGACTAGGGTTTGCCATTCTCGGTGGGACCGACTTTATCATCTCGGTGACACCGATATGATTACGTATGTTCTGAAGGTTGGCAACACTAGTTTCGTGAGACCGAGTTTGGAATCGGAAAATCCAAATTACTAGGGTTTGGCTATATGGCTGAGGTGGTTCATCTCGGTGACTGAGTTTATGGAATCGGTGGGACCGAGATTACTTATGAGTATATGTTGGAATGAAAGATTGCGATAGTTTGGGAGATAGATCACTAAGCACTTTGAGCAACCAGATCATCATCATAACCTCATCCCCTTTTAATAGTATTGGCTTTCCTATGGACTCAATGTGATCTTGGATCACTAAACCAAAAATGGAGTCTTGAGCTTTTGCCAATGTTTTCCTTAGCATTTTGAGGGGTCCACATCTTCAGTCATTGCCATACCCATATCACTGAACTTTCTGAAATATTCTCAAGAAACAATTAGTTCAATGATATATATGTTGTTATTAATTACCAAAACCACCTGGGGATTAGTTGCACTTTCAATCTCCCCCTTTTTGGTAATTGATGACAACATATAGATCAAAGCTTCGACAAATGATCTAATCAATGAATAATATCGTCGCTTTGAGAAGTATGTGATAAGCAAGAGCTCCCCCTAAATTTGTGCATTATTTAAGATTTGCGTTTGAATGCAAATGCACAATCGATTAGGATCATGGGTCACTCTTCCATGTCACATACATCTTGGTGGAGCGCACAAAATGATAAGAATGAATAACATGCACCCAATCACCAAGACATGAGTAAATGATCATACAAGATATGAATAGCATATGATAAGCATTAAGCACACATTAAGGCATAGTATGATCAAGCACTCATCAAAGGTAGAATCAAACGTAGTATCAAACACACTGAAAGTCTCGAAAACCAAAAGTATCTCAAGGAAACCGCAAACGAAAGAGCAAAAGCGAGCACTCTCTCTCTCGAAGTCCTATGATCTATACAATTTCTCCCCCTTTGGCAACAAGTTACCAAAAAGTTCGAAAGGTATAGAGCTAAAGGTCACTAGGGACTCTGCTGGCGGCTCCTGTCTGGGTTGATGGAGTGGAGATAGCTGCATCTGCAAAGGCTTGGCTGAAGTCTGTGGAGCTGGAGGAGGGACACTGGAGCTGGAGCTGGAACCGATGGAGCTGTGGGAGGTGCTTGCGTCAGAGTCTCTGGGTCTGCCATTTGGAATAGCAAATGATCTGGGCTTTGTGGGAACCGGAGCAGGCTGCTCGTAGTCATCCTCGACAAGGTCATCCTGCATCTCCTTCATGAGCTCTGCCTTCTCCCTCTTGGCTTCCTCGATATCTGCCTCAAGCTTGTTGACAGTGACTTGCACTTCAGTCAGCTTGACATCCAGAGCATGGAACTTGTCTTCAACTATCCTCTCAAGACTCTCCTGAGACTGCACTATGCTGGCCAGGCGTAGTTCAATCCTCTAGGTAGCTTCAAGGAGCTGCTCTCCAACGCTCTTGGGTTTAGCTGCTGCTGCTTCTTCTTCTCTCGACTTTAGCTTGTTTGGCAGCTTCAGACTTAGCTTGACCTTCGACAGACGTGGGATCATCCTCAGTCATCACAACTTCATTATCCTCATGTTCAGGCTGCAGTGGCAAGTGGGGTCTATCCAACAAGTAGGTGCCCGTGCCAAACTTGGCATTGATGAGCATCTGAATGTGCGGGGCAAACCCACATGACCTCTTCTGGTCTGCTGCTGTCCTCTTGATAGTCTCAACTATCAGGTCCATCACCTTGAAAGGTGCCTTCTGATCTAGAATGTGCAGCATGTTGATAGAATAGCCTCTTATCATGCAATGATCTCCAGACTTGGGCATCAAAGTATGCCTCAGAATCGTGTTTGTGGTTGGGAGACCTGCCTGAAGATGATACACTGAACCGAGCTTCCATATCTCAACATCCTTGGCTGGTACCTCATTGTACATGTTCTTCATAGACTCATGGTTTTTCTTTGGAATTCCATAGACATCTACATCATCATCTCTTTGCACCGGAGCATTCAGCAGGCAGCCCACTCTTCAACAAATAAGAGAATCTCGGCCTTCACCATCCATACAATTACGCCATCCGGATAGAAATGAGTCAGGCATAGAATTGCATGATCATCTCATCATTCCAAGCCGCCGGTTTCGACCAACGAACTCTGCAACACCACATGCGGTGAAGCTCTCATGCACGTGTGGGAAGTAGTCTCGTGCTCTTCACTTGCCGATGTATTCCCAAATACCATATCTTGTGTCAAGAATAATGGGCTTCTTGTCCATGAGAACTGCCTCATAGAAATCTTGTTGCTCTCGGTGTGGAACCTTGGGTCAATAGCTGTCCTTCTCCGTGGCATATGGATCAGCTTGCCTCCATAGCTCGAGACCTTTGTCCTTCCTTTCCTTCATGTTTTCAGCTCGAGGATGAGCATCATTGTGGACAGCGGTTTACATGCGAAGTTTCAAAGAATACATGTGCCTCTTCATCCGACTCACCGGTGGCACATTGTCCTTCTTCTTCTCTGAAGCAGAATGTTTCTCACTTGTCTTCTTGGGCTTGGCAAAGAAGCTTGGCTTGAGCTGCCTTTCTTGGGAGCAGATGGCTTAGATTTAGTAGGTGCTCCCTTACGATGGCATCTCCCATCAACTTAGGCTTCGAGGAGGCTGGGGTGCTTCCTCATCAGAATCATCAGAATCTGCTTCATCATGTACAATCCTCTTCCTCTTGGAAGTTTTCTTTACCATGCTCGAAGTTTCTTCTTCCATGCTCAGCTTCTTAGCAACTGTGGACTTCTTCACCTTGCTGGTGCCTTTCTTGGTTTGTTGCCCATGATGCTCTTTGGCAACCACTTTCCTCTTAGGCTTAGATGTGATCTCTTCCTCAGCAACAAAGTCAGAATCCTCTTCATCAAAATTTCTCTTCTTCCTGGCCCTGGTGGCAGCAGGAGGCAAACCACTTGGTGTGCTCCTCTCACCATCATCGTAAAAGCTGCTGGCTTCGGGACTAGTGCCCGCCTCGAATCTCAACTGGTGATTCAGACTGCTCGCTGTCACTTGCATCGACATGGCCGACAACCCGTGAAAAGATTAAGTATAGGCGTAATAGAAGAGTTATCACAAACTAGAAGATTTTGCAAAAAGAATGAGTTCAAATTTCAGTTTTAGGTTTTCACGAATGCATTTCGTCGACCGAGTCTAAAATCCGGTGAATCCGAAGTGTCTAAACAGAACCATTCACACCACTTTCGGTTGGACCGAAATGGGTTTCGGTCTAGCCGAGAACACTAGGGTTTCACTAAATCCTCATTTCGGTCTTACCGATTTGCACAACTCGGTTGGACCGAAAAGTGCAGTGCAATGGCCAGAGGCCAAATCGGTCAGTCCGAGAATGTAGAATCGGTCACACCGAGATGTGTTCGGCGGAAACCTAACCCTAAAACTTTCACTCGAATTTCGTTCTATGAACTAATCTGCTGGATAGGAAGATTTCAAACGTGGCAAGAAGCTAGGCAAACCTATCGTGCATTGAATCGGAGGTTGAAACACAAGAGGGATCGAAACTCACCCTAACTTGGTGGAGTTTCTCTACGGCGGCAACGGCGAGGTGAGATTGACCGTTGACGGCGACGGAGACCCGCGGCGAGGGCGCACAGGCGACGACGGAGACGATCCGGAGACCACGGCGACGGCAGCAAAGGGTTTGGGGGCGATGCGTTTTGAAGAAATAATCAACGCGCGCTGCCCTCAGGTATATATACCCTTCTGCTGTCGGTGGGACCGAGTTGGAAAACTCGGTGGCACCGAGATGGTTAACTGCAAGCAGTTACTCACTTCGGTCACGCCGAAATTTGCAACTCGGTTTCACCGAGGTGAAAACCTAGATCAATCCAAGTGATTTCGGTCTGTCCGATTTGAGTAGATTGGTTTGACCGAAAGTACTTAGAAGGTTTTGGAAGTTAAGTTTTTGACGGATCGGTGGCTCAGTGCTCCTCACTCGGTCTGTCCAAAAAGACTTGTTCAAAGTTTGTGATATAAGCATGAATAGAGTTTGAGACAAGAAAGCATAGATAGCTAGGGAGGAACTTAGGCATTCTTGTCCATCCATTTGGTCAAAAAGAAAATCCAAAAGACCAAAGCAACAAATGGATGTCCTTGAATGGATAAAATTATGCATCCAACATGCTCACACAATAAGATAGCAAATGAAATATGTGTCAAACATGCACAAACAAAACACTAGCTACTATCACACAATTTGGCGATGACTAGGTCATCTATATATGAGTATATTGACTTAGGAGTCAAATGAGAACATTTGATCATAGGTCATACTCATCGCTTAAGCACAAGTGGGGTTACCACTTTTACATAAAGCATTAATGTGTTCACATCATTTGAAGATGCTTTAGCTCAATTCTTTAGAGCAAAGCTCCCCTTGATGTGAGAACCCTTTTAAAGGGTGAAACTAACCTTGGGTTGTCGAGAAGACTTCATGTAGATGTTGAAGATGTGGATGCTCAATGTTGATGAAGATCATCAAGAGTTGGGAGCAATCCTTTGGATTCGGGCACTTTCAATACCTACATGGGTTAGTCCCACAAGGAACAAAGAAGGATATCCATGGACATAGATTGAAGTACACAATAGATGATGTCCATGAAAGCAATGATTACCTTGTCCCTTGACTTACCAACAAGAGGGTTTGTGACTCCATGAACTAGTGCAAGATGTGGAAGTTGATTGCACAAGTTCTTGCCAAAATGAATGTGAGTGAAGTATGTTGGCGGAGTCACCCTCAAGAACTCTCTAGTTCTTCTTCTTCGGGATCCACATCATCTTGATGGGAATCCTTGGGGTAGTAGTTGAGCTTGACGAAGTAGAACTTGAAGTTTCCTTGGGAACCCACTTGACCATGGCCTTGGGTGCTTCAATGAATGCATCAATCTCCTCTTGAAGCTTGTCCTTGCCTTTTAGCTTGTGGTCTTGTGGTGGAAGGTCATCTTGAGCTTGTTCCACATTGGAAGAAGTAGGATCATACTTCTCCTTTTGAGAAACAAACTTTGAAGTGGGATATTGACCTTCTTCCCATTCAACACCCTCGGCGTTGAACTTTCGCTCAAAACCAATTCCTTGATTCTTCCGTGTCTTCCTTGCTTGTAACAATTTCCTCAAAGTTCTTGCTTCCGCAAGGCTCTTGTAGACACCTTTCTCTATAATCCCTTTCAATAAACTATTTTCTTGCTCAAGTGAAACTTGGCTTGAAACATTGTTAGTGGAATCAAGAGAATTACTAGAAGTAACAACATTTGATTTAGCATGATTATTGTTACTACTAGATGAAGAATTTTTCTTATGCTTGTCATGCTTAGTTTTAATAGGTGGCAAGAAATTAGACAAGAGAAGTCTTTGGCAAGATATGAAGAACTCTTCTTTCAAGATCGTCATTGATAGCTTTTAGAAACTCATGTTCTTGCTCTAGATTGAGCTTCTCGAGCGTAGCTTCTCATGAGATCTTAGGATCTCTATGATCTTCTTGAGTTGTTTCATGAGCTAACTTAAGAGTGTTTAGTTCTTTAGTTAGACGCTCAATCTCCTTCATAGCATTGTCATTCGACTCTTCTCGACTATAAAGACTACTAGCATGTTCATCATTACTAGGCTCACTAGATTTGTCATGTAAAAGCTCATCTTCACCAAGCAAGTCATCCTCATCACTATCAAAGTCAATGAATTCAGGGTGTGATACCTTGGGGCCTTTTGCCATGAAGCATCTTCCAATTCCCTCATTTGGTGAATCAAACAAGTCATAGGAGTTGGAGTTGGAGGACACGAGAGCAAGACCGCAACACCTTCATCTTGATCAGATTCGGAGTTGGAGTGATAGCTTCTTTCGGAGTGATTATCGGAGTCGGAGCCGGAGACCCATTCACCAACATGAGCTTGATGTTTTCTTCTTGTGTAGCTCCTTGATGACTTGTCTTTCCTTTCCGAATCCTTGCTTCTCCGAGAGGATCTTCGTTCATAACGATCATCTCTACTCCTTCTCTCTTTCCGAGGTGACTCTTCTCTTGAGCTTCTTGTTCTTGGAGATTCTTCTCTTCTCTTATGGGGAGTCGAACACTCATTTGAGTAGTGTTCGGGTCTTCCACAATTGTAGCAGTTTCGATCACGACTAGAAGATCTCTTTTCATCATATGATCTAGACTTTGAGCTTCTTTCCTTGCTTCTACTCTTGTAGAATTTGTTGAAGTTCTTCACCATTAGGCTTATCTCTTCATTGGAAACTAGCTTGTCACTTGAGGTTGTGGGAGCTTCAACTGTAGCTTTGTAAGCACCACTTGACTTGTTGTGAAGCTCTTCCTTATCTTTAAGTGTCATCTCATGAGCAACAATTCTTCCAATGACTTCGGTTGGCTTGAGATTCTTGTAGTTTGGCATCATTTGGATCAAAGTGCACACGGTGTCATACTTTCCATCCAAAGCTCTGAGAATCTTCTTGATGATGAATCGGTCGGTCATTTCTTCGCTTCCTAAGCCGGCAATCTCATTTGTGATGAGAGCAAGCCTAGAGTACATTTCAGCGACTCCTTCACCTTCCTTCATCTTGAACTTGTCAAGTTGACCTTGAAGAACATCTAGCTTTGATTCCTTCACGGACTCGGTACCTTCGTGCATTTTGACCAAAGTATCCCAAATCTCTTTTGCATTCTCAAGACGGCTGATCTTGTTGAACTCTTCGGGACACAAAGCATTGAAGAGAATGTCACAAGCTTGAGCATTGTTTTGCAACATCCGCAACTCATCCGCTGTAGCTTCGCGATCCGAAACTTTTCCTTCCTCGAAGAACTCACCTTGCAAGCCAACACAAATAATGCCCCATGCGGCAGGGTTATGTCCAAGAATATGCATTTTCATTTTATGCTTCCAACTAGCAAAATTTGAACCATCAAAGTAAGGACCTCTACGAAAATTACCCTCACTAGACGCCATACTCTCCTAGGTTGTGAAACCAAGCTTATGGAGTCCAATGCAATGGAAACCAATCCAATGGAGACCAAAGCTCTGATACCACTTGTAGGATCGAAAGTATGTCTAGAGGGGGGGTGATTAGACTACTTGACAATTTAAAAGTTTAGCCTTTTGATTAGGACAAGTTTTTAGCAAGTTCACAATGATGATCAAGTCAAGTATCACCCTACGCATGCAATTCTAGAGTAATGGCAGCGGAAAGTAAATTGCACATGTAGTAAATAGAGAGGTGGAGAAGAGCAAACGCAATTTGGAGACATGGAGATTTTTCTCGTGGTTCCGATAGGTGGTGCTATCGTCAATCCACGTTGATGGAGACTTCAACCCACGGAGGGTAACGGCTGCGAGAGTCCACGGAGGGCTCCACCCACGAAGGGTCCACGAAGAAGCAACCTTGTCTATGCCATCATGGCATACGCCCACGGAGGATTAGCCTTACTCGGGGTAGATCTTCACGAAGTAGGCGATCTCCTTGCCCTTACAAACTTCTTGGTTCAACTCCACATCTTGACGGAGGCTCCCAAGCGACACCTAACCAATCTAGGAGGCACCACCTCCAAAAGGTAATAGATGGTGTTGGTGATGATGAACTCCTTGCTCTTGTGCTTCAAATGATAATCTCCCCAACACTCAACTCTCCTCACTGATTTGGCTGTGGTGGAAGAAAGGATTGAGTG
This sequence comes from Aegilops speltoides, assembly GCA_021437245.1. Taxonomy (NCBI): domain Eukaryota; kingdom Viridiplantae; phylum Streptophyta; class Magnoliopsida; order Poales; family Poaceae; genus Aegilops; species Aegilops speltoides. The sequence goes on along the minus strand of CM038146.1, from coordinate 414,521,856 downwards.
GAAAGCAACTTGGGAAGGCTAGAAATCAAGTTTCATATGGTGGGAGTGGAGCAACTTGATCTCAACACAAGGGTAGGTAGTTTTCTTCTCGAAATGTAAGGTAGGAGTGGTAGTTCTTTCGATGGCTCTCTCCATGAATGAAGAGGAGGTGGAGGGTATTTATAGCCTCCACACAAAATCCAACTGTTACACACATTTGACCAATCTCGGTCGGACCGAAGTTGACAACTCGGTGAGACCGAAAGTTCAAATCTTGTGAACGTTGGGATTTTCGGTGGGACCGAAAATACAATCTCGGTGAGTCCGATTCTTCCAAAGACTAGGGTTTGCCATTCTCGGTGGGACCGACTTTATCATCTCGGTGACACCGATATGATTAGAGAAGGTTACAGAAGGTTGGCAACACTAGTTTCGGTGAGACCGAGTTTGGAATCAAAAATCCAAATTACTAGGGTTTGGCTATATGGTGAGGTGGTTCATCTCGGTGTGGTGAGTTTATGGAATCGGTGGGACCGAGATTACTTATGAGTATATGTTGGAATGAAAGATTGCTGATAGTTTGGGAGATAGATCACTAAGCACTTTGAGCAACCAGATCATCATCATAACCTCATCCCCTTTTAATAGTATTGGCTTTCCTATGGACTCAATGTGATCTTGGATCACTAAACCAAAAATGGAGTCTTGAGCTTTTGCCAATGTTTTCCTTAGCATTTTGAGGGGTCCACATCTTCAGTCATTGCCATACCCATATCACTGAACTTTCTGAAATATTCTCAAGAAACAATTAGTTCAATGATATATATGTTGTTATTAATTACCAAAACCACCTGGGGATTAGTTGCACTTTCAAAGACTAACAGAACCTAAGGCGCTGGCATGGGAGAGATCATCTATTCTTCTTGTCGTCAGCTATATTCTTGCTCAAGTGCTCTAGAGGCCGAGCTGGCCACATGCAGAGAAGGAGTTTTGCTTGCTTTGGAATGTTGTGAGGATCAATAGCAAAGTAGTTGTATCTATTCTAGTTGAGAACCAAATTAATAGGTCTCCCCCCCAAATAGGTCTTTGGTTGCCTCATTTGTAGAAGAGATTAAGCAGCTAGTTTTTTTAGCCAACAAATCTATAGGTTCTTTATTGATGTATCACAATGTTTACAGGAATGATGGCTAGGTCATGAGGAGTGCCCAACCACAAATGCCTCCCTTAAGGAAGAGAAACACCCTACCTAGCTATGTTATGAGCTTCAAAGTTAGACGCTCGAGGTTCAAATAAGAAATTACAAGATGTAAAAACATTAAAAGTTTTTAGAATCTCTTTCACAATCCCACCATAGTTCCCTCCAACACCTTGACGAATGTGGCTGACGACCTGCTTGCAATCATAAGCCACCTGAACATGTTGCATGGCTAAATATTGAGCCAATGCCAAGCCTTCCCTAATTGCAAGAGCTTCCAATGTAGATGGGTCAACCAATCCTTGCACCACTAGAACTGAAGATCCTATATATGCTCCATCTATCACTACTAGAATCAGGATCTTTGCCGCCAGCTAACTCTTTGTCGTCTGCTAGCTGACGGCAAAGAAGGTCGTTGCCATCAGCTTACAGAAAGCCGACGACAAAGAACGAGCGGACGACAAAGATTGTGTTTGCCATCAGCCTGCTCTTTGCCGTCTGCTAACAGACGGCAAAGAATCTTTGTCGTCTGCTAGCAGAAGGCAAAGAGGGAGGGTGGCCCATGAATGAGAACCACCTAACAGCCATTTTCTTTGCCGTCCGCTAGCAGGCGGCAAAGCTTCTTTACCGTCTGCTAGTGGACGGTAAAGAGAATACCCAACCTAACGACAGTTTCCCCTCGGCCCCACCCCACTAGCTACGCTCTTTGTCGTCTGCTAGCAGACAACAAAGAAATTAAACCTAACCAAAAAATGGCCGTTTCCCCGCACCCCACCCCTCTCTCTCCCCTCTCTCTCACCTCACCCGCGCCGCCCCCATGCTCGCCATCCCCATGCCCGCCGATCCCCACAGCCCCGACCCCCACCGTCCCCGTCGCACCCGACCACCACCGCCCCCGACGCCCCCAGCGCCTTGCCTCCCGTCGCCCCGACGCCTCGCCGCCCGTTGCCGTTTCGCCCCCGGCACCCCTGACCACGGACCCCGACATGGCACCTCCCGAAAAAGGTGCTCTTCGGCCTTCCAGAGGCCGATGGGGTCATATATTTGTGAATTATGAGTTAGGTCAGGTATTCAATTATTATTATGTACACACACACACACACATATATATATATATTATTAATTAGTTTATGTTATTAGGTATTCAATTTTTTATTATGTTCATGATGATGATACACTTACATTTTTTATTATGTTTATGTTGTATTAATTTCGTTTACTCTTTGTCATTGCAGGTGTTGACAGATGGTGGGCTTGGGTCGAGAGTGCTCCGAGCCTCCTTCCTCAGCGTGTGCTGGGAGGGTTCTTGTTATTCCACCACAGCACCTTCAGAGAGCACTGGTAGACAGCATGCAGACACCCCCAGCACCTTTGGTGGGTGCTTCTTCTTCGGCCGGGAGAGGTCTGGGGAAGAAGAGGGGTGCAGGTAGAGGTGGACGTGGCGTTGGGGAGGTAGGAAGGCTGTCGTGCCTTCCTCGCTGCCACTCCCCGCTGATTCTCCGGACCACCGGAGTGCTCTGTCTCAGGTGGACCCGTCTGACCTGGACCCGTCTCGGACTCCGGTCCACGAGCCTTCCTCCCAGGAGACTCGGGTCCTAAAGGCTTCCTCCCAGGAGACTCGGGTCCCAGAGTCTTCGTCCCACGTGACTCCGGAGACTAGCTGCCATGCTGATGGTGTCGAGGAGACCTTTTCTGAGGATAGCTACAGCGAGGGCTAGCTGGTTGAGGAGGGCAAGAAGGTCTACCAGCGTGGTGGTATTAAGCTCCCGTCCATGCCGGCGACCCGTGACTAGAGGTGGTTGATTCAGCCTAACGGGGAGAAGTAAGTGCATTTACTCTTTTTTAACCATTTGCCTTCATGTTTCTTCAAATTAATATCTAATGTGTTGGCCTTGTTATACTGAAGGGGTTGGATACACGCAGATGGTGTCCGCAGGCCCAACCAGCTCCTTGGTACTCTTTGCCATCACCACTTCCCGAGGTAGGTCACATTGCCCGGTGAGGGCGAGCTTCCACAACTAGCACTGGCCTGGGAGCTGTACGAGGCTGCCCCAGCCCCGCCGGGGGGAGATGGTTGACGATGTCCTATACGAGACGGTGGCCGACATTGTGAGACGATGGTTTTGGGTAATTTCTCCTTTACAAAATTAAAAATCAACAGTACCTAGTGATTGTACTAATGATCAGTATTGTCTTGTTTGATTGCAGACCTTCTATAGGTGTCTTGAGGAACACGAGGCGGACGCGGCTATGGTTCTCGAATCCGAGTGCAAGCACCTACTTCAGAACTTACGGCACGAGGCTCGGGTGCAGGCTGTTCGAGACTACTACGCCTCGACTAACATCAGGAGGCAGAAGAAGAAGTGCCATGGCAAGTATCTAAGTAAGGACAAGTACATGAAGGTAATTACCTATTCTTAAGGCCTTGTACTTAGTTTCCTTGATTTGATTCGTAGGCATAGCGCTGAAGTTTCCCTTTGTCTAACTTAGGTGCCCCTGAGATGGTGTGCATATAAGATGGACTGTTGGGAGAGGTTGGTGGATGAGTGGTGCTCTCCCCAATGGCTAGCTGTCCACAACAAGGCCAGGGACAAGCGTGCCCAGATGCAAGGTGTGCCACACCATCAAGGGAGCTCCAACCTATTTGAGTACGAGGATCACTGGGTATGTGGTTCGAGTCCTTAACGATTCATGCAATATCATTCTTCATGCTAGCTTCAGCCCTTTAATTACTAATTTACCATGTTCCTCTCTTTCAGGCGCGACACAACAAGGAGGTGCCACCGCTGTACGACCTCTATGTCATGGCCCATAGTGCCCCGTTCAAGAAGGTCAAGGCATTCTTGGAGGATGACCTCAATCATCCAAAGAGCTTCACCAACATATCCTCCCACGACAAGCTCATGAGGTACAGAGACTGGGGGAAGAAGATGAAAGGTGAGGACTTCAACCTGAGCTAGAGTCCTTTTGATCCTGAGGTTGTGATGCTATCTGATGATCGGAGGAGACATGGCTTGGTAGCCATTGGGGATGGACTGATACATTGTCCTAGAAGTCTCCTGGAGATCAAGAAGCGCTAGATAAGGTCTCTTCCTGAGATGAGGCCTTGACCATGGCCAATGGAGCTCACTGTCGAGGCTAGGGCCCAAGAGCTTTTGGCGGAGGCAACCAGGCAAGTGGCACAGAGGGAGAGGCAGTTGGAGGAGAGGACGGCTAATATGTTGGAGGCAGAGAGGAACCAGAATGACGCGGGTCACTGGGCCCTATACGAGCTCCTCGTGGTAAGTTTCTCCCGCATACTAGCCAAATCATGCACGTAATATTCATTTCATTACTACCTAATATGATTGACTCGTGAAAACAAAATGTGCAGTCTGATACGTCTCCAACGTATCTACTTTTTCTCATGCATTTCCTCTTGTTTTGGACTCTAATTTGCATGATTTGAATGAAACTAACCCCGGACTGACACTGTTTTCAGCAGAACTACCATGGTGTTATTTTTGTGCAGAAATAAAAGTTCTCGAAATGGAACGGAACTTTGTGATGATTTTTTATATCAATAATAAGAATTCCTAGAGCCAAGACCTGCCGGAGATGGGTACCTTGGTGGGCACAACCCACCAGGGCGCGCCCCCCTCTCCTGGCGCACCGAGGTGGGTTGTACCCACTTGGTGGCCCCACAGATGACCCCCCTGATACTATAAAATCACATATTTCCAGAAAAAAAATCAGGGAGAAAGAATTATCGCGATCCATGAGATGGAGCCGCAGCCAAGCCCTGTTCTTCCTCGGGAGGGCAAATCTGGAGTCCGTTTGGGGCTCCAGAGAGGGGGATCTTCGTTCTTCGTCATCACGAATCCATCTCCATTCCAATTCCATGATGCTCCCCACCGGGAGTGAGTAATTCCTTCATAGGCTCGCTGGTCGGTGAGGAGTTGGATGAGATTCATCATGTAATCGAGTTAGTTTTGTTAGGGCATGATCCCTAGTATCCACTATATTCTTAGATTGATGTTGCTATGACTTTGCTATGCTTAATGCTTGTCACTTTGGGCTCGGGTGCCATGAACTCAGATCTGAACCCTTTATGAATTCACCATTATATCCATGTTTTAGATCCGACCTTGCAAGTTATAGTCACCTACTACGGTTATGATCGACAACCCCGGAGTGACAACAACCGTGGCCACTCTTGGTGATGACTGTAGTTTGAGGAGTTCATGTATTCACTATGTGTTAATGCTTTGTTCCAGTTCTTTGCTAAAAGGAGGCCTTAATATCCCTTAGTTTCCAATATGAACCCCGCTGCCACGGGAGGGTAGGACAAAAGATGTCATGCAAGTTCTTTTAATAAAGCACATATGACTATTTACGGAATACATGCCTACATTATATCGATGAACTAGAGCTAGTGCCATATCACCCTAGGTTATAACTGTCACATGATGAATATCATCCAACAAGTCACCGATCCAAGGCCTATGAATTTATCTTATATTGTTCTTGCTAAGTTACTATTGTTGCTACTGCTATCGTTACTGCTACAATATCACTACCACCACTGTTACTGTTACCGCTACTACTGCTGCTATCATCAAAACTATCATACTATTGTGCTACTAATCACTTTGCTGCAGATAATTAATCTCCAGGTGTGGTTGAATTGACAACTCAACTGCTAATACCTTCAAATATTCTTTTGCTCCCCTTGTGTCGAATCTATAAATTTGGGTTGAATACTCTACCCTCAAAAACTGATGCGATCCCCTATACTTGTGGGTTATCAAGACCTTTTTCTGGCGCCCTTGCCGGGGAGCATAGCTATATTTGTTGAGTCACTTGGGATTATTATCAATTTATCACTATGAATAATCTGAAGGATCCCAAGACTAAGATATTTCCCTCAAGTACGGGGGGAGGTAAGAAACTGCCACCCATTTCTGCTTTACATTCACCTTCTATTATTAGTAAACTTACACCACCACCACCACATGCTATTAATTCTGATATATTGCAAGTTATTGATGATGCTACTTCTACTATGAATGATGCTAGTACCATGATTGATAATGATGATGTGCCACTTGGTGAATTTCTTGATGAATAAATTGCTAGAATAATACAACATGATGTTGTTGAATTTGATGATGAGCTTGAAACTGAAACTCCTGAAACACTTGCTAGAGCTAGCCCTCCTAGATATGAATTGCCTAAGGTACCGGAAGGCTATGTTATGAGTGAAGTGGCAACTAGAGATATTCTTGCTTGTAAGGATAGAGATGATGTAGAGAAATTATTACACAAGTACAAAGAAAAATCTCTGAATGCTAGAATGAAATGTGATCCTAAGTTTGCTACTTCGCCTATCTTTATTGATGATAACGATTATGAATTCTTTTTGACCCATAGTTAATTACTTTGGTTGAATCTGATCCTTTCCATGGTTATGAAACTGAAACTGTTGTGGCACATCTTGCTAAGTTGAATGATATAGCCACCTTTTTACTCATGATGAGAAAACTCGATATTACTTTATTCTCAAATTATTTCCTTTCTCATTAAAGGATGATGCTAAAGCTTGGTACAATACTCTTGCTCTTGGTTGTGTGCGTAGTCCCCAGGATATGATTTACTACTTCTCTGAAAATTATTTTCCCACTCATAAGAAACAGGCTGCCTTATAGGAAATATTTAATTGTGTTCAAACTAAAGAAGAGAGTCTCCCTCAAGCTTGGGGGAGGCTTTGCCAGTTACTTAATGCTTTGCCTAATCATCCTCTTAAGAAACATGAAATAGTTGATATCTTCTACAATGGACTAACCGATGCTTATAGGCACTTCCTAGATAGTTGTGCTGGTTGTGTTTTCAGGGAATGAACTATTGCTCATGCTGAAGAATTATTGAATAACATATTGAAAATTATGATGATTGGACTATTCCTGAACTACCGCCTAAACCCACTCCGAAGAAGAGGGGTATATTATATCTCAGTCCTGAAGATATGCAAGAGGCCTAGAAATCTATGAAGGAAAAAGGTATTAAAGCCGAGGATGTTAAAAATTTACCTCCTATTGAAGAAATACATGGGCTTGATACACCACCACTGCCTTAGGTGGTAGAGGTAAATTCTCTTATGAAGTTCAATGAAAATGATAATCCTCACAATATGCATCGTAGCCAATGCCTTTATGAGTTTGAAAACTACATTAGAAAACAAGACCACTTCAATGCAAATGTTATGAAACAATTGAAATATAATTCTGTTATGATTGCTTGCTTGTTTGACTTGTTATTTAGATTCTTAAATGATGTTAGAGGTGTTGGAAAACATGCTTCTATGGTTCAAACCCAGTTAGATCAAGTAGCTAAATCACAAAGAGAATTAATTGATGAAATGAATCATAATATATATAACTTTGCTGTTAGAGTTGCAACTAGAGGAGGTAAAATGACTCAGGAACCACTTTATCCTGAGGGACACCCAAAAAGAATTGAACAAGATTTGCAAAGAAATAACACTAGTGCACCTAGTCCTTCTAAAAAGAAAAAGAAGAAGGAAAATGATAGGACTTTGCCTGCTTCTAGTGAACCTGAAATAGACAAACCTCCTGATAATGAAAATGAAACTTCTATCTCGGATGCTGGAACTCAATCTGGTAATGAGCATCCACCTAGTGATAATGAAAAAGAAAATGATGAGGTTCATGAAGACACTCAACCAAATAATGATAAAGAACCAAATAATGATGTTGAGATAGAACCACCTGTTGATCTTGATAACCCACAACCTAAGAATAAAAGATATGATAAAAGAGAGTTTGTTGCTAGAAAACACGGTAAAGAAAGAGAACCGTGGGTTCAAAAACATATGCCTTTTCCACCCAAGTCAACTAAAAAGAATGATGATGAAGAATTTGAATGCTTTGCTGAAATGCTGAGGCCAGTCTTTTTGTGTACTCCCTTGACTGATATCCTTAAAATGCCTCCTTATGCAAAGTGTATGAAAGATATCATCACAAATAAGAGAAAAATACCGAAAGCTGAAATCTCCACTATACTTGCTAACTATACTATTAAAGATGGAGTACCTAAAAAACTTGGAGATCCGGGCATACCAACTATACCTTGCTCTATCAAAAGGAATTATGTGAAAACTGCCTTGTGTGATTTAGGAGCTGGTGTTAGTGTTATGCCTTTCTCTTTAGATAAAAGACTTGACTTGAATCAACTCACACCTACTGAAATATCTTTGCAAATGGCTGACAAATCAACTGCCATACCTATCGGTATCTGTGAGGATGTGCCCATTGTTGTTGCTAATGTTACTATTTTGACTGACTTTGTTATTGATTGCAATAAAAGCAAGGTCACTTTTCATATTAATGGTAATGAGCATACAATGCACTTTCCGAAGAAACAATTCCAAGTGAATGGTATTAATGTTACTGAAAAATCTCCAACAATCACTATTGGAAGTTTTCAAATACATCTACCTAGTGTCAAAAAGAAATATGAAATGCTTATTGTTGGGGAAATGCATATCCCCATTGAGGTAACTTAGTGATTTACGAAAGTTCTTCGGTTTCATGCTAATCAAAAGTGGTTGTTAATAAGACCTGATCAACCTTATTAATGAATCATTTTTGAGCGGTATGAAGTTGATGAATTTAGTAAGTAGTACCATCTGTCCCTACCTTTTGTTTTCTATTTTTATTATTTAAAGAAAATAAAATGCCATGCTTCGTCTGTTTTTTGCTTTTTCCGTGTAATAAAAAAAGACCCAAAAATAAAAGTTCCCAGAATGCCCTGAAAATTTTACACGATTTTTTTTAATATTTCTGAATTTCTGATGCAAATAATACCAGAGGGAGGTGCACCAGGTGGGCACAACCCACCTGGGCGCGCCAAGACCCCCAGGTGCGCCTTGGTGGGTTGTGGTCCCCACGTGGCCCCCCTCACTTATTTCTTTAGCCCACATCATCACTTGCCTCCAGAAAAATTCTCCATTGCTCTCTCTCCCGTGTTCTTGAGCTCAAACCCGCGGATTTCTATCTCTTTGCTCAAATCTCCATTTCCGAAACTGTTTTGGGGTATTGTTGCTTGGTATGTGACTCCACCGTTTGTCCAATTAGTTTTTGTTTTAGTAGTTTATACTTTGAATAATGAGCTACTCTTGGTGCTGCTGTAGATGAGCTTGCATGTTGAATTCTTAGTGTTCTAAGTAGTTTGAATGTTTGTTATGGCCTCTATGTATCCCTATGAGTAGTTGTCATCAATTTTTTAAAGTTTTGCTGACAAATTTTTGTCACCCCAAAATTTTTATATTCAGAAATTGTACACGGACATGATGAACCTATTTGGAAGGAGATCTTCGAGGAGATGATCCTTGGGGGCATCTTCTAGTGACAGTTCTGCTCGTCGGTCTTATGTTGAACCAAGTGAAAGTTCCACGCCTGATGCCGCCACCAAAACATGCTTATGGCCTTGCGATGAATATATGGTGCGTGTGGGCATTAAGGAGGAACTTTAGCAATATGTTCATAATGCTGGCCTTGGTCCCTACCTTTCAGATAAGTGTGAACAACGCCAACTTCTCACTGAGTCATTTGTCAAAGGATTTACATTTTTCCCTCATGAGTCTAGGGTGTCTTTTAAGCTTTATGATAATCCATTTACCATCTCACTGGAGAATTTTTCTTACCATTGCAAACTGCTATATTGGGGTTTGCTTGAACCACCAAAGGCTGAGTACGAGTCTGTCTTGACTAGCCTTTGTTACGGTGAAAATAGGGGAGTAAGACACGGAAGAATAAAGAGCATTCACTTTCCCACAATTCGGTATCTTGCATTATTTAACGGGAAATTCATAGTAGGCAAGCAAGACTGGAGCATACTTTGTGCACCAGACTTGAGCCTCATTCACACCGCTCTCACTAGTGAAAGGAATTATAACCTTGGAGCGATTGTTGCACATAGACTTCAGAATAATGCTAACAGTGGCTGGTTCTATGGGGGAATTTATGCCACACGTTTGGCATGAGAGCTGGGTGTTCCTCTGCCCTTTGATCCTATCCTACCCACGCAGTATTTAGAATTTGAGGCTTTAAAAATCCTTAAGATCCTCAAAGGAAAAATTCATTATTTCACGTATAATTTGCTGTTTAACCAAACTTCTGTTGTGCACACATATTTGCCTACGCCTTCTCTTTTTTATTATCACAGCAAGGGGAGATATTTTGTTCTTGAGAGCGAGGCCCGAGCTCATAACGCAGCAGTGGTGGCTACACGACATGCCGAGGCATCCGCACCAAGAGCCTCTGTGAGCTAGCACGCAGACTACTACCCTGCAGGCTACTGACCGATTACCAACTTAGGCCAAGAGCCTAATCTTGGGGGAGTACGTGTTTCTCACCGACATTATATTCATGTCTACTTATCATTCTATTTTGTTGCTGTTCACACTTTTTCATTGTATCATCCATGCTTAGATTTTTTCTTGCTTTCTTCTTGTGTGTTTGAAAAACTTTAGAAAAGCCAAAAAATTAGTTTTAGTAATTTACTTTCTATGCATGCTTAGTAGTATTATTAAAAAGAAAATCCAAAAAGATTTCCTTGTTCTTCTTTTGCTTGTCAGGAGCTTTCCCGTGTAAATAGTTTTTCTCGTTTTTGCTTTTCCCTTTTATTTGCCCGTTCTAGAAAATCAAAAACTCCAAAAATATTTCAGTGTATTTCTCTGAATTTATTTTCTTTTTATTCGAGTTGTACCGAGGAGAAGACCACGATGAAAATGTTGAGTGGCTCTCATATGAATAATTGTTGAACTAATAAAGAGCACATTTTACATTGTCTTCTCCTCTTGAATAAAATGTCTTGCAGATTCTAGCTTAGTCCATGGCACTCTTGCACTATTATTATTTTCATATCATTCGGTCGTGCAAGTGAAAGGAAATAACGACGACATCCGATGAACTGGCCGTGGCAGGGAGAAACTGGTATGAACTCGACTTGTTCTGTTTGTGTAAATATGTTTAACCTAGTATCCATGATTCAACCCATTATGATTAAACATGTTTGCAATGACAATTATAAATTATAGTTTCTCATGCCATGCATAAGTAGCTGGGAGTTGATAATGATTTATCTTGGATATCAACATAGCGTTAAAATGATTGTGATGTAGTATGATGATATGGTATCCTCCTTTGAATGTTTGAGTGGCTTGACTTGGCACATATTCATGCATGTAGTTGAATCAAAACCAACATAGCCTCTATGATATTTATGTTCATGGTGTTCATATCCTACTCATGCTCGTGTCCAATGTTACTTATGCATAATGCATGGTTATGATCGTTGTTGCTCTCTAGCTGGCCGCTTCTCAATCTAAATTGCTAGCCTTCACTTGTACTAAGTGGGAATTCTGCTTGTACATCAAAAACCTTGAACCCAAAGTTATTCTAGATGAGTCCATGATACCTACCTATATGCGGTATTACCCTGCCGTCCTAAGTAAATTTGCATGTGCCACCTCTAAAAAACTTCTAAAAATTATCATTTTTGTGTGCCTGGATTGTTCGTGGAACGACAGGAGGTGGTCGATATCTTCCATGCTAAGCGGTTATTCTCAGGTCGAGTGTTTATTCAATCGCCATCGCATGAGAAAAGGGCGGTAATAGGGATGCACAGTCCCAAACTGCAAACATGAAAAAGAGTTCATCTATGAAATAATCAAACAAAAACTCCCAATGGAGTCAAAACCTTTACTTTTATCGCTTGGGAACCGCCACTAGCATGCTTAGCATGGAAGATGTTGATAACTGATGGTAATGAAGTGAATAAGAAGGGTGCATGTCTCAAAATTTCATTTATCTTTGTTTTAAAAATTGAGCTATGACACCTCTGCAAATCACTGCTTCCCTCTGTGAAGGTACTATCTAATTACTTTTATGTTGTGTCACCACCTTCTAAAACAAGCACTAGAAACTGAGTAGAGCACAGCTGTTATGATTTATGCATTATGTGTAGCTAATGTTGGGTGCATCATGATTGGATCTTTTCTACCATGAATTACAATGTTTATTCGCTGCTTGAGCTTTGGAGGTGATGGGCATTTATGTTTTGCAGTCTCAGAAAGGGCTAGCGAGATACCACCATTGTCATATTATATCATGGTTATTTTGACAATGTGTTGCTGTTTGAGATATTTTATTATTGCTCGCTAGCTGATTATGTCTTTGATATGAGTCATTATAATCATTAAATTATAGTTAACATGGTTATTCATAATGTTGGCTGAAAACCTGGGTGCTGTTTAAGCTTATTTATGCAAACAAGAGAAAAATAGTTCGTAAAAGTTTTTCTTTCTCACTTTCAGTTTATCAACTGAATTGATTGAGGACAAGAAAAGGTTTAAGCTTGGGGGAGTTGATATGTCTCCAACGTATCTAGTTTTTCTCACGCTTTTCCTCTTGTTTTGGACTCTAATTTGCATAATTTAAATGAAACTAACCCCGGATTGACGCTGCTTTCAACAGAACTACCATGGTGTTGTTTTTGTGCAGAAATAAAAGTTTTGGGATGGAATGAAACTTTGCGAGGATTTTTTATATCAATAATAAGAATTTCTGGAGCCAAGACCCGCCGAAGATGGGCACCTGGGTGGGACCAGGGCGCCCCCCTCTCTCCTGGCGCGCCCAGGTGGGTTGTACCCACCTGGTGGCCCCGCAGATGACCCCCCTGATACTATAAAATCACAAATTTCTAGAAAACAATGAGGGAGAAAGAATTATCACGATCCACGAGGGAGCCGCTGCCAAGCCCTGTTCTTCCTCGGGAGGGCAGATCTGGAGTCCCTTTGGAGCTCCGAAGAGGGGGATCTTCGTTCTTCGTCATCACTAACCCATCTCCATTGCCAATTCCATGATGCTCCCCACCGGGAGTGAGTAATTCCTTCGTAGGCTCGTTGGTCGGTGAGGAGTTGGATGAGATTCATCATGTAATGGAGTTAGTTTTGTTCGGGCCTGATCCCTAGTATCCACTATGTTCTTAGATTGATGTTGCTATGACTTTGCTATGCTTAATGCTTGTTACTTTGGGACCAGGTGCCATGAACTCAGATCTGAACCGTTTATGAATTCATCATTATATCCATGTTCTAGATCCGATCTTGCAAGTTATAGTCACCTACTACGGTTATGATCCGACAACCCCGGAGTGATAACAACCGGGTCCACTCTCGGTGATGACCGTAGTTTGAGGAGTTCATGTATTCACTATGTGTTAATGCTTTGTTCCGGTTCTTTGCTAAAAGGAGGCCTTAATATCCCTTAGTTTCCAATATGGACCCCGCTGCCACGGGAGGGTAGGAAAAAAGATGTCATGTAAGTGATTTTAATAAAGCATGTATTGCTATTTACGGAATACATGCCTGCATTATATCGATGAACTGGAGCTAGTGCCATATCGCCCTAGCTTATAATTGTCACATGATGAATATCATCCAACAAGTCACTGATCCAATGCCTAAGAATTTATCTTATATTGTTCTTACTAAGCTACTACTGTTGCTACTACTATCGTTACTACTACAATATCACTGCCACCACTATTATTGTTACCGTTACTACTGCTGCTATCATCAAAACTATCATACTACTGTGCTACTAATCACTTTGCTGCAAATAATTAATCTCCAGGTGTGGTTGAATTGACAACTCAACTGCTAACACTACAAAAGAAATACACTTCTATGATGATACGTGTTTGTCACAATATGTCGCATTTTTTGTCATGCATGTACATCCATGACAATTTTATGACAGAATCAAGATTGTCATACCTGTGCTGTCGTAGAAGTGTTCCATGCATTACCAAAATTGTTATCACGGAAGTGTCCACTTCCATGACGATAAATCGCACATCACAGAAGTGCTTTCGTCAAGGGTGACCGACACGTGGCATCCACCATAACGGAACGCTGTTAAGCTATCAGGTCAGGTTTTGGATCCGATAACCCGTTAACAGCCCCGACCAATGCGAAATTTCCACGTGTAAAATTCTTATTGGCCGGATGAAACATGTGTCAGCTCGTCAGTGGGTCAGATAGGCACCTATGATATTTCGACACATGCCACGGCCCACCACTGGCCCATTTAGCTTACAAAGCCGGCCCGTTTGACTTGGTCAAAAGTTAACGGGCTGGCCCATGAAAAGCCTGTTAACGGTCTCTTCGCAAATAGCCCATTTTACGGCCCTGTAACTCACGACCCGTTAGGCCCTAAAGGAAATCCGCCCAACAACATCATGTGGGCCGTCGAATATAACACCAGCCCATTTCACTTTTGGCCCATGTATGGCCCATGACGTCTTTCGGCCCATATGAGGCCTTCGTATCTTTAGGCCCTTTACAGGCCCACGGTGACTCTAGCCCATAATGAATAGTAATTTTGTTTGTACCCATTAATGGCCCATGATTTACATGGGTCGTTTCCAGCCCATGTTAGCTTTCGGCCTATTGACGGCCCATACGTTCTTGGGCTCCTTTTCGGCCCTCGATTACTTTCGGCCCATTACTGGCCTGTTCCCCTAATGGGCCAAATTCGGCCCATGGCAAGAGTTGGCCCGTTACTGGCCTTTTCCTCTAATGGGCCAAATTCGGCCCATGGCAAGAGTCGGCCCGTTTCTGGCCTGTTAACCCGTTGCGCCATTTCCAGCCCGTCCTATATTCTGGCCCATTAACGACCCGCTATGCCTGTGACAGAATTAAGCCTTTGCTATTCGACAGCCTATTAACGACCCGTTACCATGCTGGGCCAATACCAATTATGCCCTTTTAGGGCCCATGTAGACCCATTTATCCGACGGCCCGAGGCCCACCAATTCTACGGCCCTGTTGGAGGCCCATTTATCGGCGGCCCGTAGGAGACCCATGGATCGTACGGCCTGTATATGGCCCATGGTTGTTGTAGCCACTAGCAAACCAGGGAAAAAGAAGACTAGGAAATAAATAAGGCTGAAACTCATGCTAGGATATTAAGGCGATTGCACAGATTACATCCACTCGGCATCAAAGATCACCACCAGTGCAAATATAGGGAACACCCTACACTATACAAAAATGGCTTGTTGTTTTCTTCAGCCGGTGGCTGTGCGTTAAGAATAAATTTTGTATCACACCAAAACAAATTACAACTATATAACAAAAGGAAGGTTGGCATAAAACTTAACAGTCTAGCAGATAAATGCACTACCAGAAGTTCGGAAGCTCGGTTCATTTGACCTGACTATTACGTTTTCATGCTGTATTGTCTGATGGAGCACCATAACCCTCGCCTTCATTTCCCCTAGGCTCCTAAACAACATAGCAGATGTCTATAGTCTGGTTTCAAAACCATGCATATCTTGACGACATCGAACAATGTCTCTCCTTGTTTCACAAAGGGTCTCTGTTAGGGAATGGACTTGTGTCTGGAGCGCAGATACAACATTGCTTTGAGCTTGCATATCTTGATCATGAGGCAGTTTGGACGATATTGCCTTAATAACCAAACCAAGATACGCAGAACGTGCTTTTGGCACCGTTAGTGGACAGTCTCGAGCCACTTTGCAGCAAGAGCTGACATTGCGGTTATAGTTGCCTCGCCACCTTCAGAAGGTGGCGGTTCCACCATTTTTTCCATAGCTCGCTGAAAAGTTGAGTTTTTACATTAGTAGTACCAGAACAGAAGATATTAAGGAGGCAGCAAAACCAAACAAAATAGCTTTGGTCTATATATAGAACTTATTCTGGAGAACCCATGTTAAATATTAGTTGTATTTTATTGCAAAGTAGATAATAAAACCATGTTCCAAACATATGACCATGTACCATCGCTAATGTATTGTCTATTTCTTCACATTGTATTGAGGGCTAAGGATAAAGAGATGAAGTTTATAATACGGTAAGCATATTATGACATCATTCATATCACAAAACAACTGAGAACAGACAAACGGGCAATTGTTACGTTGTGTGGGCAGGTCCAGCACGGAACTAGATTATGGGTCAAGATCAAAGGAACATCACTCCTCTCTTTTAAACCTTGTAAGGTGCAATGAAACGCTAGGACAATTGTGTATACAATTGAAAAGTGTAATAGACATTGGCTGCAAACCATGCAGTTCAAGGCACAAGTCAGAGTAAGTAGTAGTTAAAAGGCATGAGGATTAAGGACTTACAACAGCGGCTTTGACTGGTGTAGTCATGCCCTTCTTCTTGCTGGTGTGACAGTCCTTGAAGATTTCCACAACATTTGGTTCAGGTACTTTTTGGTCCTTGCGGGCTTTCCCCTGCATTTTGAAAAAGTCAATATAGACCTGATAATATGGTACAACGAAAAGAGTGAAACAACAGCTAATTACAAGAGCCTCGCAGTGTGCAATATAGCTACGAGATCCCGTAAATGCATTGGAATTTCACTTTCGACGCAGTTGGCCTTGTTCTTTGAACAGTTCACCTACAAGAAGATAGATTTGTGTGGCACATGCGTAAATAGGACTTCAACATGTGATCTGATCACACACACACACACACACACACACACACACACACACACACACACACACACACACACACACATATATATATATATATAATGTACCTGATACTTCGGATTAGACCAGTGTTTAACAAGGCCCCTCCAGTCTTCATCCGATATATTTTCCACTGGAGATGTTTGGGAAAGTTCACTGTTAGCCTTACCTTCAAAGTGAGTTTTCCTCAAGTTATACCGATACTGTTGCAGAGCAGACTTGAAAACATGGGTGGAAGCTTGTCTTGTTGCATCATCTTGGCTATCCAACTTGAACCTCATATGTTGAAAATTATGGGAGTCTCATTATCAGCAACCTAGAAAGTATGTGACAGAGCAAGACGATATTACTAGTTTCCATACATAACCATACTTACAGATAAATGGTCGAGGAAGGTGTTGAACTGGGTTTCGTCTTTGTCATTCCTGTACTGAATCCATGTTGGGAGGAAACGTACATGACACCTAACGGCAACCGCTGCCTCTGATACTAACTTGGCTGACTCTATAGCATCACGTGGCCTTCTTAAACCTGCCTCAAAACGGATCTCCATTCTTCCTCCTCTAGATTTAGTTAACCTATCGAGCATTATCCCTGATGTTTGTTTCCTCTTGCGCCTAGGTGCTAGTCCAACAACGAACATAGGAAGTGTTAGTGTACATCAAATTGTGAGACTACATATAAAGAAGCATGCAACTGTAACTTGACTCCAGCAACTACCTTCTTGCTGTTGAAGCTCACAAGGTTCATCTGATATTTTTAACTCATCTTGTGTCAAGAGTGCTTGGGAAGTAGTGTCAGGTGGCAAGGGAGCTTGGGAACGTGCTGCTAGCTCAGTTGACGCACGAGCAACTCGTGGAGCTGGTAGTACTGTGGTAGGTGTTGCAAGAACTAGGGCTGTCTCTGCTTGTTTGGTGGTAGCTATTTGTTTCTGTTTAGCTTTTTTTGCAGCTCGTGTAGCATGGGATGCCGTGCTTGTAGAATTTTCTGCTGGACTTTGACCTTCTATTGCACCATCAGTACCAGCAGAATCTACAGGATTCATCCGCTTCTCATTCCCTGCCATTCTGTGTTTCTTCCTCTTTCTCTGTGCCATGTTAAGTCAAGCCGACAAGAAAAACGAATAACAATTTAATTCTTCAGAGCAAATTGATGCGTGATGCAAACGAACTGAACTTTGATGTTAGACAACCACATGATAGGAGGATGTAATATGTATGAAAAACGGGACGGAAGAGATAACCAGAACTATGATGTGTAAACTAAGAAGAAGACATTTCACCAAATTAGAAGCAATGCAATGGAAGGTAGACACCATATGAAAGATGCTACAAATATCGCTCTGCCAAGTTAATAGTGTCTCATCATAAATGGCGCTTAAACAAATGTGAAGAAGTACAAGAAATAAATCTATGCAAGATGCAAACAACATCACACTACCATGTTAGAGGTTTCTCGTCATTAGTGCCATTGCATATTCACAACATTGCATATTCACAGCTTATGATGTGTAAACTAAGGAGAAGGCATTTCAAAAAATTAGAAGCAATGAAAGCTAGACACCATATGAAAGATGCAACGAATATCACTCTACCAAGTTAAAACTGTCTCGTCATAAGTGCCATTTCAACAAATTAGTAGTACAAGCTAGAAAAGAATGCGAGATGTTACCTATATCACACTCCGAAGTGTTGCAGGTTACACAATAGTAGTAATTTGATGTAAGAACATGGTGTGATAGACAGATATTGTAAGTTCTAGAAACAGGAACACGTGTCTTATTCAAGTATAATGTGTAAAGTAAGCAGATGGAATTCAACAAAATTAGAAGCAATACAAGCTACACATCACACATAACATGCAACCACATATAACAGTGCCAAGTTAGAGGGAGCACCGGTGATGGTGCATTAGGGGAGACGTGCTCATCATAAACACAGCTTTGTTGAGTGTCTATGCATGTGTTGTCTTGGAAATCATCTTGGGGGTGTGGAGGAGTAGAAGTTGTAGAGGCCCTTCGTTCGGAAGGAGCACCTTTATCCGCTGCCTTGCTAACTTCCTTCCGCTTTATTGATTTCGAATTGTCAAGTAAAACCAACAAGAAAAGGGAATAAAATTATCTCTTCAGAACTCATTCATGTATGATACTGGCAATCACTACTTTGATGTAAGGCAAACACATGATACTAGGATGGAATATGTACGAAAAACAGGACGGCATGGCATGTTCACAACTGTTTGTGTAAACTAAGCAGAAACCATTCCAACAAATAAGAAGCAATGCAAGCTAGACACCACATGAAAGATGCAACCAATATGACTCTGCCAACTTAAAAGCGTCCCATCATAAATGGAATTTCAACAAATTAGAAGCAACGCATGCTATAAATCATATGAAAGATGCAACTAATATCGCACTGCATATACTAAAGGTGTCTCGTCCTATTGATTGATGCGGGATACAAAAAACAATAAATTTATGTAAGCACATGCTTAATAGACTGATGTACTATGTACTAACTACAGGAAGGCATGTCACATTAACATGTATAATTCATAAGCTAAGCAGACTAGCACATGCAGTTTAACCAGATTGGAAGAATTACAATCTAGACACTGTATGCAACATGCAACCACATATCACGCTGCCAAGTTAGAGCAAGGACCTGCGATGCTAGTGTAGGGGAAATGCTGTAATCAACTAGAGAGCTACGTTCACTATCTTCATCTAGCATTTCTGTTTCTTGAGAACAAGGTAGTCAGAATCCCGACTCGACTGCTATAATCCTACGACTTCACGACCCTACGGAAGCATGTCGATCCAAGTCCCACTATGAATCCGGATCAGGTAGAGTCCATGTTGAGTCGCGATCCAAATCATAGAATCCAGTACAAAACTGCGGAATCCCGACTATGCTATGAACTATTCCCGATTCTACTAAATTATCTAAGTCATTTGTTTAGTTGTAGCAAAATACTATGCCATCATTCAGACCCTTTTTCACATGCTCATGGCCCTTTATTCCCCTCCCAAGCCCAAACGCTAAGTCACCGACATCTTTTATTGGACTATCAGAAACCCTAGATCAAACTGAGGATCAGGCTTGTCGACAGATGAAATTAGCGTAAGAAGGAGGATGCGTCAAGATCAATCGGAGAAGGAGAGAAAGTTCCGTCAAGGTTCAACACTACGGATTAGCTATACAAGTGATCGACTATTCATGAACTCTTAAAAAACCTCCTAAGTAAATTTCATGCACAGAAGATTTAAAGGTTCTATATATTTCCCTCTCATATGTGTTCCATACATGCAAGCTAGATTGTAGGATAAAATAGCCATGAAAAGAAGTGGAATACAACTAGCATTGATGTACACGTTTTTTCTCTATATTTAGTGTTAGAACTCTATAGAACCCATATAAATTTCTGGCGCAGATACAAAATATCTTATTTGAGAATCTGGTAGAATCCTCGATTCCACGACTTGATACTACGACTCGATTCTGTCTAAGGAAAATCGATCCGACTCCGAATCCCGACTCTGACTACCTTGCTTGAGAATCATGTCGGGAGGCTGACGCTGCATTCTTGAAATGAGGATTAGTCCCCTTGCCTGCCTGCCTCATCATAAGTGATTGATGAGGGATACACAAGAACATTAGTTTGATGTAAGAACACGGTTAATACACAGATGTACTAGTATGTACCAAAAACAGAAAGGCATGTCATATTCAAAGGTATAATGTGTAAGCTAAGCAGATGCAATTTAACCAAATTGGAAGCAATACAAGCTAGACATCCGGCTGGAGTGGTTAGCATGATCATCTAGGACCTGAGAGCCTGGTGGGAGGCGGGCTGCTTCGCCACCATCGCAGCTTTTTAGTTGGCTTCGGTGATGCCTATCTTTCTTTGGGCTTGTCATCGCTCAGCCAAGTCTCGACTAGCTATTTGTCTTCTGTTCCTCACGGATGGTGGTTCATGTAAAAAATCTTTCCTTATCTTAATAAAGACCGACTTCGCCTTTCAATACAAGCTAGACACCATATGGAACATGCAACCACATATGACACCGCGAAGTTAAAGAAAAACCTGGGATGGTGGTTCATTGCGAGCGAGGTCATCAACTCTAGAGCTACGTTTACCGTCTCCATCTGCTGACACTGCACAACGCTGTAATGTGTCGTGCCTAACCGCGAAGAAAGCTTGCTCAACTTCTTTCTTATCTTTTTTGCTTTTCTCGAGGCAGACTCTGAAATACCCTTGCATAAAAACACAATAGTGAGAGTATGGGTGAAGTGTGTGTAGAACTAGTGCACTGTAAAAGTAGCAGATAGCAGGTGGCTAAAAAATAAATGACAGGAGACATATGATAGCTCTACAACATTGCATGGCAAACAAAATTAGATTCTACTCAGATGATTTTGTAATATATGAGCACAGAAATGCAGTACTCCTCCAAAGACACCACCACATGTGGTCATATCTAAGATAACAGTCGACTAAAAATAAATAGGTTAGTCGATTTTTTAATGAACCGTCCGATCTATAAGGAACGGGCAGATGGCCTTCGTCTACCTCCCGCCAGTCACTGTTAACAATATTCCTCAAACCGCCAGCGACCACCGGCCCAGACCCCTGCTTCCGCCGCCCCGCCCTCCCCTCGACCTCACACCACCGCCGTGCTTGGAAGCACCCCCAGGCCATCCCTTTAATCCTGGCTGACCTCCAGATCGGGGGCCAGTAGCTCTAGGCCGCACACGCCCCTAAGATAAACACCAAGGCGCTGCTTCCCTGGCGTAATAGGCGTACTAGCGCCTGTTACACCGGGGAATGCTTTTGTTAATTGGGAATCAACTGGCCAGAAATTGAAATTCAGGGGGGCGACAGACCTCTAGCTAAGGTGAAATAGTATATGAGGAGAACCTTGTGCATCACGAGTTACTAGGAACATCTAGTGTGAAGAAGAAGCGGTCAACTAGTGTCTTCTGTGAGATGAATACCGTGCAAGCAGACATGTAAGATATGCACGAATAAGGGAAGAGGAGTACCCTTATCGGTTGCCAGTGTGGTGTCGATATGTCGCGGCGATCTTCTTGTTTTTCCTGGGGGAACCGATATTTTGGAGAGACGTGGATCCTTGGACAAACCCATGGCCAAATTGTTGACTGTTTTGTCGTGGCCGTATATCGGCGGAGGGGAAGCAGATCCGAGGCGGCGAAGGGCGGCGTAGCAGGAACAGCTTCGGTGCGGTGGACGGTGGCGAAGTTGGAGTGGCAGCGGTGAGGCACAGGACGGCGTGGTTGAACTAGCTCGGGTACAGACGGCTCGGCCTCGGCTTCAACTACTAGCCGTGGAGGGTGTTGCGGTTGAGGTTGCGGTGGACGACGACATCGGGGTATCGGCTCCGGTGTGATGGAGGAGGGCGGCGGTTGATGGGTGGGATGGGGTGGCGGACGGAGGACGCCGGGGTTTCGCGGCTTGTGGAGAGGTAGTTTTGGCGCCCATGGAGTACAAATGGTGAATCGGACGGGTGGGGGGAACCATGTTTCGGTCTGGGACACGCTTGTTTTTGGATTTTTTGAACAGAAGATGGGACGCGCTTGTTTGAAATTTGGGGAAAGTACAAACTTTGCCCCCCTCTTAAATTTCGGACCTACTGCGGGTCGGGGGTAGGATGGTAATCCCAGGTGTCCCAAATAGTGGGCGGGAGCGATTTCAGCCGCGCGCATGTGTGCTTCGGCAGCCATTGTGTATGAATGTTTTTCGGAGGCGGTTGTGTGGCGTCTAGATGAAGCTAAACCTACCCCGGTTTAGACCTTTGGACGTCGGGCCGGTAGGTTTCACGGGTCGGAGTTATTAGAAAAATAATTTCCTTGTACTACCAAACATTGGTCTCACGCGGTTTCGGGTGAGTAGAGGCTCTTTTGGCGCTTTGTTCGAAATTTTGAAACACAAGCATTCACGTTTAGAGTACTCTTGAACTATGAGGATTGACCTAAATAGACAACATTATATTTGACCTTGTATGTTTGAAAACCTCACTAAATTATCCGCTTCTTTTTGAAATTTTGACACTTGAAAATCCTATAACTACGATTATTTTGGAATGGAGGAGCTAAATTTGAATCTATTTTGTACATGACTACATATGCTATTATGTACAAAATCAGAGCAAAGATTGGTGCCCCCATAATTTAGTTATGATTTACAAATGCCATGATATCAAATTCAAATAATTGAATGGACTTCATGTTGAATTCGATTTTTTTAAACCAGCTTAAGTTGAATTCAAATGCATGCTAGTTCATAGGTAGCTATTTATAATGTTCATTGTGTAACTTTCATATGTATAATGTGCTTTACGCACACGACATGAACTATACTCACGTTTATATTCGATTGCTAAAGCAATGCATTGTCTGGAGTTCAAAATACTAACTATGTGGATCAATTGTGTCGAATAATAACATAGACATGCTCAAATTAGATAGAATCTAGATGTCTGATGGATCAATGACCGCTCCTTACACGAATTGCAAATATCATGATCCCATCCTAATATTTGGATACAATTTATAGCTTTAATCAATGTGTACAGCAGTCTTTTACGTGTAGTTTCACTCTCCATTGGTGGTCTCTCACACATGCTCACACACTCTCTCCCGAGGTGTCTTTCTCGCACACATGCTCTCGATATAACCCATCCCTCCCTCTGATAACCATTTACAACTGTTTCCACTAACCTTTATCACAAGCACTCTTCCTCTCGCAAGCATACACACGCACAATCCCCATCGACCATTTCTATATACATGGACCTGCATACGTGTCTCATGTACGCACATTATCTTTAGGCCTGTCTCTCACGGATTGGCTCACACCTCTCTTCCTAATCGACGAGTATGATTCTAGCAGAGCATTCTGTAGGATGCCCCTTAAAGTTAGGTTGGATGAATAGTAATATCAGAGATAAAGGGGTTACCTTAGTCCGAGAACCTAGGGTTACAAATCCTAGCCGGCTTTGTCGATGGACACAGAGTCCTTCACAATTATGCTATCTTTGTCTTGTACGACTAGTCATCCATGGGTCTTCCTAAATGCGCCACGGGCCGACCAATGTGGCGCAGATCGGAACCGAATGAAGGGCCTCACCTCGACCCACGGACCTCACGCGTGACACACCCTCTACCCCCACGCCTCATTATCTTCTCACACCCACACATACCAACACAAACACCACACACACAAAAATTTCTCCTGGTGCCTCTATTCCTCCCCTTCCATATACACACTCAAGGGAATGGAATCTCTCGTCAGGACGCCATATTCGCTCTCTCTCTCTCTAGACCACTCTCATTTCTCGTGCTATCTCCCCCATGGCCCCTCTATCCATGCCTCTCTCGAATCGTAATACACACACATACCTCTCTAGGCCCCGCCAAATGCATCAACTACACATTCACACATGTTACATCACGTACCCCATTGATCTAAAAAGCCCTCTCTTCACGTTTATTTCTCATACAACATTCCTTTTGAATAAAGTGTGGCCAAAAATTATTTTAGAGTTTCTACATATATAGAACATTACAAAGTTATATGGAGGAGTACGAACGCTAATTTGCATTGCATGGTTCCCACAATGATATTTATTCCGCACTGTGAATTTGTATATTTTTATACTATATACAAAGTTATTCATAATAAAGAAAATGAAGAGCATCTCTCTCTCCATCGCATACCCCCCTGTACGCCCCTTTCACGTATGCACACAAAACTATCTCTAGGTCCTCTAAAAGTAAACCCCCAGAAAATTCACGCTTGTTTCATCTTTCTCTCGCGATATATGCAATGACGATCATTGTATTTGAAGCGAAAGCACGATACGTACATTGGACTTCAGAATTCCACTCACTACAGTCACCATTTATGTTTAGTGGTTATTATACAGTCATGGGCTCACCGTACAACTCTGTATTTGCTCATGACATGACTAGTTGACCAGTTAAACGCTCCACGTGGCACCTCTAGTGTTGCCTCACATTATCTCACTACCATCGTGCCCACCTATCAGCTTATATCTACTCTACAACTACACTCTTATAAAATACATAAAATACACTCTTATAAAAAACAGAGTTTGTGATGATGGTGTGTCTGTCATCCTGCAATATAGGTCGCCCGATTTATATCTGACAGATAGGAAAGAAAGTATGGCAATTTTTGCAAAAAGGTATCCACACACCTATCCACATTTGCAAATAAGGACTTCCCTCGTTCATCCTTTTCTCTCACAAGATAAACTAGTCATACAAATGCATCTTGATGTTACGTGCAACACACGGGCATCTTGCTAGTAAGAATGAAAACAAACGACAAAAAAAATTTGGACGGTGGTTCGAAGTCATGACCGCGGGCACAGCGGACAAGGTGGCCTTGTATTGGTATGCCGAGCCGTCTGTTTTAACACACAGGAGCTGGTGTGGTGATTATACACACATGCACGCATGCACACGAACTGCATGCACACAACACTCACACAAACACATGCACCCACGCACGCACGCAACACTCACACGTACACACGCAGCCACGCACGCACGCAACACTCACACGCACAGATGCACGCATGCATGCACACACCAGTACACCACACGACCAACACACACTCTCACACTCAAGTGCTCAACCTACACATGCATGCTCACACATCAGGCCCTGACAGACTCATACACAACCAGGTGATTCCCGTGCACGGGTTGGATTCTTGTCGCGCCTGCGTAAATTTGTGTTTATCTAACCTTTTCCCTATGTGAACTAACAGGTGGGACCCACAAGGAACGTGGTCAATTTAACTAGTCAACATGGCGCCACGCAGACTATTTGGCCGGTCAACAGAGTGCAATCCTATGCTGAACCGTGAGCAAGTGACCGTATAATCACCGCAAAACGTATATAGTGACCGTAATCAGCTTATTCTGAAGTTCGGTGACCATATTACGCTTTTCTCTCTGTAGGCCCTCCAAAACTACATCTCTACACGTTCTTGCATGTTACATCTAACAACTATGCAATACAGCACTACTAATACACTCTAACACAATAAATCATATGTGTTTTTAGTTTTACTACATATCATATTGTTACTTAGACCTCTCCCAATGCATTGGTGCTAGAGTGGGGTGCTAAGTGCACTAAAATGCTTAGTAGCTAATGTCCCCAATGCAACGGTGCTTAGGTTTTGTAGCTAAGCCTTCTCTATTTAGTTGTTTAGTAATAAAACTCCTTCATGTATTGGTTGGTAGTCTTTTTGTCTAGGTTCACGTGCTTAGCATTGGTTCTTGTTGGGGTCACCATAATCCTCTCTCTCCTCTTTAATTGCTTTGCCACATCATTTTTCTGCCTATGTGGCATCCTTAGCACCTGTACGCCGTGAAGCACTGGGAAAGGCCTTAATTATTCAGTTTGCATACATTAAAATTGCCTTTGAAATGTATGGCCAGTATCATCTACCGCGCGGAAAAAATCCCACCCTTTCCTGTTTAATCGGGTTTGTATCGCTGGATCGTGCGAAATAGCAAAACTATAGTACTATATAGTACAAGTGACAGTTCACTGGGCCGTCGTGTCGTGTACTCCTCCGTCGTAAGAGTAGAGCGCTCGCTTTCATAAATCTTCTAGTCCCATTCACCGACATGTGGGACATCAAGCTACCGGGTCCACGTGCCATACCGGAATACAGTGCAGAGCAGCCGGGGTGAAGCACCCCAGTCATGGCGCCGACGTAGTAATGAGCAATGAGGCGTCAAATCACAAAGTTGCACCTTTCCCGCGGTTAAGTTGGAGGGACGAAGTAATAATGCTAAAAAAAGAAGAAGGACGAAGCAACCATCATTTCACTCGTTGATGAATCCGCTTCTCCCTCATCTTCTTCAACTTAACCATGTGTTGCTTCTGCCGTTGTTCTGCCTCATGTGGGATGCGGATTGGCTTGGTAAAGCACTGACACATGGGACCGCATGTTAGCAAACCGCCAGGACAACGTCCTCTAAAAATGTCACGCCCAATATGCGATAGTATCCTAAAGAGACTCGAAGGTCCCACCAATGATAGAACCACATATTGAAACGCTTTTGCAAGGTGGATATCATCACATCAACATTACATAATAGATGGGGATACATACAGAAGGCATGTAATGCCACACGAATACAATATCATCTTACATAAGAGCACCATCCGACTACGGATGAAACATAAACAGAAACTCAAACGACATCCACCCTGCTAGCCCAGGCTGCCGACCTGGAACCTATCCCCTGATCGAAGAAGAAGCAGAACAAGAACTCCAAACAAGCAAACATCACTCTCGCGTCAAGATCATCGCATAACCTGTACCTGCAACTGTTGTTGTAGTAATCTGTGAGCCACAAGAGCAAACGGAACGGTCATCAACTAGTAATGATCAAGAAGTGATCCTGAGCTCCTACTTACGCCAATCATAACACAGAAACCGTGTTCACTTCCCGGACTCCACAGAAAAGAGACCATCACGGCTACACACGCGGTTGATGCATTTTAATTCGGATCTGGCGTCAAGTTATCTACAACCAGACATTAACAAATTCCCATCTACCACATAACCGCGGGCACGGCTTTCGAAAGATAATACCCTGCAGGGGTGTCCCAACTTAGCCGATGATAAGCTCTCGCGATCAACGAAGGATATACCTTCTCCCAGGAAGACACGATCAGTCTCGGAATCCCGGTTTACAAGACATTTCGACAATGGTAAAACAAGACCCGCAAAGCCGCCCGAATGTGCCGACAAATCCTGGTAGGAGGTACACATATCTCGCTCTCAGGGCACACCGGATTGTCCAAAATTCCGGTAGGCCATCCCAGAGTTGCCCCTGGTGTCCACCAGCGGCTGACAGGTTGGACCAACACTCACGACGAGCACTAGCCCGGGGGGGGTAAATAAAGATGACCCTCGGGCTTCGGACACCTAAGGGAAAAAGGGCTAGGTGAGGCAAATGGTAAAACAAAGGTTGGGCCTTGCTGGAGGAGTTTTATTCAAAGCGAACTGTCAAGGGGGTCCCATAAATCACCCGACTGTGTAAGGAACACAAAATCCGGGAACATAACACCAGTATGACGGAAACTAGGGCGGCAAGAGTGGAACAAAACACCAGGCATAAGGCCGAGCCTTCCACCCTTTACCAAGAATATAGATGTATTAATTAAATAAGAGATATTGTGATATCCCAACATAAACATGTCCACCATGGAGCAATCTTCAACTTCACCTGCAACTAGCAACGCTATAAGAGGGGCTGAGCAAAGCGGTAACATAGCCAAACAACGGTTTGCTAGGAAGGGTGAAAAGGTTAGAGGCTGACATGGCAATTTGGGTGGCTTGATCAACAAGAGATAGGTAGCGGGGCAAAGCGATAGAACGAAGCAACTAGCATAGCAATGATAGTAGTGAGATCCAGGGTGGCGGTCATCTTGCCTGAAATCCCGCAAGGAAGAAGAACGAGTCCATGAAGAAGACGAACGGATGAAGACGAACCAAGCGTAGACGAACGAATCCTCACGATCGCAACGAAATAGGAACTAACAAGAAGAAGCACACAACATAGTAAACAAACCACATATACACATGACATGATGCACAACCAAACATGATGCATGACAAAGCTACATGGAGCTACTCATGGCAAAAGATGATGCATACAAGACCAACACATCAAAGCAAGTTTAAATGAGGCCGGGAACAACATATAACAATTCCGGTAACTCCTCATATGCAAGTTTCAAAATGGGTCCAGAACTGGATAAACCTTATGTTCAAGTTGTTAAACAGCAAGTTAAGATACACCAAGATGACACGAAATTTTAGTCAAGTTACGTATAAAGTTCATTAGATTCGGAGCTACGGCCTAGAAGATATGAGCAAAACAAGTTAAGCATGGCATTGATGCAAAATGCATACAAACATCAAGCAAACACTCTCAACCATGGATGCAACATGATAATATGAAACTTCATGCAAAAACAAGCAAGTTTCATATAGAGCACACTCAAAACGGAGCAACTGTTCAACACATACACACTATACAAGACATAACAACAATCTGTCCATAACAGCAACTAGGCATCATGCAAGCATCAAAACAATAAGCTACAGCATTCCAACGTAAGAACAAAAGGCATGGGCATGAAGTACTGGTAAGGCACGACAAAACATGAACACTGAGCTATCTCCAGAATCTACTAGAACATGCTCAAAATGACATGGCAAGATTGCAAATAATAACAGTTTCAGACTTAACAGAAATAACATCAGGTTGCAATGTTTACAGCTATCAAACAACATGCTACAGGAACTTATCATGGCAAACAAAGGCATGGAATGAATCTACTAAATGCATAGAACAAAAGTCCTTTACTGACCATGAGCCAAAAAGGATCAGAAAATATGATGGCACCCATGTAAACATGGCAACATTGAACTTAATGTTAACAGGCTGACAACAACATTATTTAGCAAGTTTCGAGCAAGATTACAACAAGCTACATCAGGCTATAAATGCACCCAGGGGCATGGATGGATAGAGCATGACATGTACAACAAAACATCCTTAGTGAACATCTCCAGATTATGCATAGAATGACTTGTAGAAGCAGGTTTACATAGCAACAAAATGTAACACAATCAGCCTAGCAAAACAGCAACAGTAAGTACCCTACTTAACAAGCTCGATGCACTCAGTACACAACTCATATAAATACATGGATAGCACCTCCGGAAAGATGGCATATCAGAGATCAAAACATATGTAGACATCAACCTCATAGGATGCACACGCCAAACATGGCAAAAATGACAAATGAGCATGTTGTACCAGTTTCAGCAGATTAACATCATATAGCACTTTTTCCACAATGATTCGGGCATCAATATGACCTCAAACAAGCATGGCACAATGTAACAAAATGAAGAGCATCTCTCCATGAACAATTTGACATATTACACGCATGAAATGGAGCAGTATGCAGAGAGTTATGATGCGATGAACATGGCATGATAATGTTGCTGAAACAGGGACTTAGAGAAATATACCCCTCCGAAAAACAGATCTAGGGTTCGATGGCACGGTTTCTGTTGGGGATATTACCACTAGGTGTAAACCGGCCAGCTTGGGCCGGGTTAGCTCAGTTAGTGGTGTAATCAGAGAAAGGCCCAAGGCCTATAGTCGGTTTAGAACTTGTAGCCGTAAACCGGCCTGATGTATGACTTGTATTGTAAGTTAGGAATAGAGAGATACCAACCGGATACAGTATGAACCGGTTGGGACTCTACGAACCGACGGGCGTCACTCGTGTATATAAGGGGACGACCCGGTGGCGGTTCAAGGACAGACAACCACAACTCGAGCCTAGGCGAAGCTTGTTGCTCCCTAGCCATCGAGACTACATCAATTCCATCACAACTAGATGTAGGCTTTTACCTTCATCGAAGGGGCCGAACTAGTATAAACCCTTGTCTTTTTATTCGCTTTAACCCCTGCAAGTAAACCCGTAGCGATGGCTCCACGACTAAGTCCTTACGCTAGGACATCTGCCGTGACAAATCCACGACAGTTGGCGCCCACCGTGGGGCTATCGCACGATGGTTTGACGATCTTGGAGGGCAAGCTCAAAGGACTCGAAGGCTACGTCGTGGGCCGGATGACCAAGAGTCGTCGCGGCCGGATCTACATCGACGACGCCGGATGGGGTCCCGAGGCCGATTCAATCGAGTATGGATACGGGTCCCTTCGGCGGCATACACATTTTCATCGGCAAGATCGGGAGCTCGGGCTCGAGCCGGACATCTGCGCCGACCTCATCGAGACGGCTCAGCGTGCGCGACCTGCCCAGGTTAAACCGGCCGTGAAGCATGTCTTCGTTGGAGTCACCCATGGGGAGTACGACGCCGTTCGTAACACGGTAGTGAGACCGCTGCTTATTCGGCGATGAATCTTCAACAGGAGAGACCGAGTCATTGTACCAACTGCAGGATGATATGATCAGGGGCTGTTCCGACGGTGACAGTATTCCGGACCCCCCAAGCCAGTTAAACCGGGTCGGAGTATTCATGGCCGGCACGCAGGCAGCGAACCACTCTTCAACCGCAGCAGCGATGCTCTCCGGTTCAGCAGCGGCAGCAGGGGCAGGAGGCCCGGTGCGCCCGCCGGTTCAAGTTCTGTCAGATCTGTTTGATGCACTAGCAGCGCTTATGGCGGAGGACAACCCAGCAGATCAGGAGGCTCATAACACAGAAATTGCAAAGGTGAAAGAGCAGATCACGCAAGCCAAAGCGGATCTAGCGGTAGAGAAGGAGCGTATGGCCGCAGAGCGGGCCGCTTTAGACGCACAAGCTTATAAACTCATGCTTGACCAGAGTGCATCGCAGGAGGTGTTGAAGCGGAAGTATAGATCGCGCCTACCATCAGGATTTGATCCTAGAAATCTCTTTCAAACCCCGGGAGCCGGACCCAGTAACCCGCCCCAGCACAGGGAGGTAAACCGGATTGAGGCACCAGGAGCAGGAGCGACGGTCCAACCGCGCCTGATGGAGCCTCCGCAGCAGAACATGGTGGTTCCTCCGCCGGTACAGACACCCCCAGGTCATTATTCCAATCCCATGGACAACCTGGTTGCAGCCGCTGCACGATTGGAGGCGATCCCAGTCGAAGGAGATTCCCCACAAGCTGTTGAGACACGCCGGGTTAAGGAGCTTCTCCGGACTGCGCTGATACAGCAGGAGGCATATTCATACAGCCGCGATCGGATTCATTCTATGCCCCGTCCAAGCTGGAGCTACAGCAGGCGCATGGATGAACCGGCCATATCAAGCAACGCGCGGGACCGTGAAGCGGCCCGAGGCAATCACCAGATGGGTGGTATTCGTGATGCTCAGGATGTAGTGGATCGGGCCCGGGCACGCAGGGAGGCCGAGTTAGCAGCACAGGATGATGCGGATCAACACACACCGGTTCGCCCTACCACCTTCGCCGGACCAGGAGTCGCATCCGCTTTAGGGGTGCCCTGTTTAATCCCCGCTTTACGCAATGTGCGTCTGCCTAAGGATTTTAAGGGCCCGCGCAAGGTGCCGAATTACACCGCAGATCTGTCCCCCAAGCGTGGGTTGAAAGTTATGAGATGGCCATGGAGATGCTAGACGCTGATGAGACCGCATGTGCAAAGTACTTCACCATGATGCCGAGGGCACAGCCCGCATTTGGTTGAAAAGCTTACCGCCAAATTCTATCGCCATCATGGGGCCACGGGCCGGTTTATCCGTAACTTCAGGATACGTGCAAGCAGCCCAAGTCCATAGTAGACCTGGCGGCTTGCGCCCGAAGAAGGAGAGTCAACAACCCGTTGGGTACGCCGGTGTCCGAGATTTTGCACTCTTCTGACCGGATCAACGCTGACTCGGCGATCTTAACGTTAGAAGGCAACTGCCGGTTTGAGCCTTTGAAGTTAAAATTGGGACGCATGAAGCGGTTCTGCAATGATATGGGAACCCTAATGGCCGCTTTGGTAAAGTATGCCGATTCGGAAAGTACCAAGGATCCCGGTCGATGATGATGAAGCAGGGAAGGGAAAGAAGAACGGCAACTCCAAGGGGCAGCAGTACAAACCGGCGGGTCATGGAAACGGTGGCAAGCGCAAGGCTGATGGCAACCCGGATTTCGTAGCCAACACTAATGCACAGGACAGAGGCCCACGGCGCAGAGGCAAGGCGAATCGGGGTCCAAATCCTAATACAATCCGTTTGAATTATTTGTTGAATCAACCTTGCCCCAAGCACGGGACGAAGGAGGCCCCATCGAACCATCTCTGGAAAGACTGTTATATTATGCAGGAGTTTAAAAACTCCAATGCGTTCCGGTATGACCAGGGGTCAGGAGGTGGTTCAGGATCCGGTTTCCATGGGCCGGGTCAGGACGGAGCTTCCGGTTCAGGGCCTAGTCAAGGCAATCACCATAACCAGGATAACCAGAGTGGCCGGCAGCAGCAGCAGCAATCAGGTTATCAGAGCCAACCAAAGCAGTTGAATAGTGGGCAGTATCATGTTTTCACAACCAGTTTGGACAAGCGGGATCGGAAGCTTCACAAACGAGCAGTAAATTCTGTTGAACCGGCCTTGCCGCGATATTTACGCTGGTCAGAACAGCCTATCGTGTGGAGCAGAGAGGACCATCCCCCCCGGGTTGATAATCCGGGTCAACTAGCATTGGTGGTCGACCCTCAGGTAGGGGGCTATAAGTTTACTAAGGTGCTTATGGATGGAGGAAGCGAGATCAATATATTATACTATGAAACTTTCCGTCGCATGGGTCTCACAGACAAGGATCTCAGACCGTCCAATATGGTGTTCCATGGTGTAGTACCAGGCAAATCTGCTTATCCTGTTGGTAAGATAGCCCTGGATGTGGCTTTTGGAGATGAGCATGATTCCCGGTCTGAAAAGCTAACTTTTGAAGTGGTGAATATCCGGAGTCCATATCATGCCTTGTTTGGACGGCCGGCTTATGCTAAGTTCATGGCACGACCTTGTTATATTTACTTGCAGCTCAAAATGCCGGGTTACAAAGGAACGATAACAGTGCATGGAAGCCGCCGAGTCGCTTTGGAATGTGAGGAAGGTGATGCAGCTTAGGCAGAGGCGGTCTGTGCCACGGAGGAGTTGAAATTCTATAAGGACAACGTTGACCCGGCGGATATGACCCTTTGAAGAAACCCACTACTGAGCATGAATCGGATCTGAAGTTTAAATCGGCAATGAGACTAAGCTTGTTGACTTCGTGCGAGCGATTCGTCCAAGCAGTTTTTGTCGGTGCTAACTCGATCCCAAA